>JBBBDQ010000559.1:1970000-2357500 GCA_037127315.1 Ascarosepion bandense
TGGGGAACCTGATACTAAAAGGCCAGATAGAGGGGAAAGAGACAGGGGAAAGCAGCGGATAACATATTTGAAAGACGTGATCAGATGGATGACGGAACGAGGGTTGCGTGGTGTAACAGGAGAAATCGTGCTAAGAGGTACCAGAAATAGGAAGATGTGGAAAGCCATGATCGCCTACGTCCTGAAAGGACAGGGCACATAAAAGAAGAAGAATACAAGAAAGCATGTTAAGGGTTACTGCTGTTAGGGAGATATGGAAGGCCATAATCGCCTACGTCCTGAAGAGATATGACACATAGAAGAAAATTTTATAAATTTCACCCGAATGTGACACTGAATAAAGATCATTAAGCACAGTTCCAAGAAAAAGAAAAACCTTATGAGAACCGAGTTCTCTGCTTATTTCCTGGGGAAACTCTACAGCAACATCAAAAATAGTTTTAAGAAATTGCCTTAGTCTGACACATTGCTATTAAAATGGCGCCTCTAATTATAATCGAAAATTGCAGTCATATTCTGGAAAGACAAAACTGTGGATCTACGTCAGCAATCAGCAAAAGATAACTCAATATCAATAGAATAGTATGACATGTGATAACAAAACTTACTATTAAAGGCTTGCATGACTAAATACTTAATCGTTTTATAGCATGAGACTGTATCGCTGTTATATTGTTGATAGAGTAACTCATTTTCTTCAGTCATGGAATAGAAAACGAAACACACGACAGCATGAAAAATCAGGAAAGAAAGACTTGACGTCGCGAATCATCACTGGAGGCATTTTTACACATGTTACCTGACTAAATCTATACCAGCAACTAGCAACATAACATATCCTCTTTCAAGCACGCGATGTCATGCGAAACAGTTCTTTGATCTCACTTGCCATGAGTATCTTTGGTAATATCACCTTGCTGAACATAATGTATTTTCTGTTTTTTCGTAGAAGTAAGATTTAAGATTTTATATAATTCATAGATGATTGAACTGGTTGTTAAATAAGGGTTGTTAATGTTTCTATGGAAAGAATATAGCTTACTTTATTTGATTTTTAGATTGATTATTTTTCATTAAGACATTATTTTATGACATTTGATGCAGGGTTAGTCAAAAGTCATGTACTAGGGGTCTATGGCTTCCTCGTTATCTCAATGTCGGGTAAAAACCGGTAGATACTTGGAAGTAAAAGTAGAGTCTGCTATGCTACCGAACACAATAAGTTCTCTATTTTTTTACTTTTATTTTCGAGAGTTTGAAGCTCGTGTATGCATATGTATATAGCCTATTGGATTAAAGAGTTGGTTTACGATTTTGGTGATATAGTAATTGTGAGTTCAATCCCTGGGCAGGCGTAGATTAGGTGCAAAACGGACTTGTAACAAATGTGCTGTACTAAAGAAGAATAAGTAGATATCCCTAGACATGGACATTGCAACGAGAGAAAAAAAAAGTAGATTAAATAAAGGGTTCAGTTCAAAATTCTTGGGAGTTTATTCCGATCAACAAGTACCTGGATAAATCCGGAGAGTACAATTTTTAAATTTAATACTACTAATAATAATTACAATACTAGTCCAAGTCTAAATAATGTATACACGTTGCATCCTAAGCAGCGTCAAGACTGGTCAGAACCTAGATGAGTGACCGTTTGGTAATATCAGGTACATTAAACTTGGATGTACAGAAGGTGTAATGAATAATTGCTCTGAATTGTTAATCGGTGAACCAAGTTCCAATTCCAGTTGGGTTCATTATATACACTTATGCACAAATTCTCTCAGAGAAGGTATGAAATTATCTCTTATCCTCTTCAAGAGTTAATTAATAATACTTATACACTATCAGTAAAAATACAAAATAAATTCTTACAATTTAAAAATATTTTATGACTTTACATAGCCTGCAAAAATTTGTAAAAAACAGTTAAAAATTAATCACTCAAACCAAATCATTTAATCTTTACAAGAGTTTGAAACTAAGACATGAATTTAATGCTAAAATACTGGATACTTCAAGAAACAAAAAACTCCGAAAGAGTATTGAAATAACGGAGATTTCTTTTTAAAGCTAAGTTGAATATAAAGACACAGGAAAATGCCGTTATAGCCAATTATTAACGAACTGCTATATAACGTCAATCTTCCTATATGTCAATGAATGCAGGTAATTTTCTTACAGATAAAGTAAATTCATGAACCAACATTTATCTGGTTCTACAGAAAGATGCTAATGTAATATATTACCTTGAATGGCGGATGTACTAAAGAGATACATCTGGCTTCAGATAAAGTCAACAAAAGTGAAAACCGCCCTGAAAAGGTTGGACCGGCGGATGCGACTGACAGATATATCTGGCCGTAAATAAAGTTAACAAATGACAACCCGAAAAAGTAAAAATGCATGGGCGAAAGGTATGGCCATGTGAATCGCGTGGAAGTTTTAAGACTATATAAAGTCTTGAATTTGGACTGAAAAAAAGAGATTCCCGCTGGCTTCCGACTCCCGATGTCTCCTTCGTGTGCGCAAATTCTCTCCGGCTGCCCTTCTGCTTTAAACAAGCGTCACCTTCGAAGAATAAAAGTATAAGGCTATATTTTTATATATACGTGTTCCTCGTTGTTTTCCAACGGTAGTATATAACACTAACAATGGACGGAGCTGGTAAGCAAAGGATAATAGATACAAAAGTGATTCTTATACTTAAAATCAGAAAGCTACACTTGAGATATTTTAGGAATATAATCACGAGAAGTGGTTTGGAAAATTTGATACTTATTTAACATATCAAAGGCAAGATAGAGGAAAACAACGAATAAACTACCTAATTAACGAGCTTGTGTAAATGAATGATAGGACAGCGAATGGGTCGTATTATAAAAAGGTTAACATTCCTAAGAGCTACAAAGGTTATGAAACCAACTTTCCTTTTATCTGAACTAAGTGGCACCTCGTTTTTACATATCAGAGTATAATCTGAGAACATGGCTTGCAAAAATATATAATTAAATCTAACAACATGAACCATGCCTTTTACAGATGTCTCAGTATCAGTTGTTACTTTTTAACTCAGTCCTCTAAAATGTTTTGTTCACCTCTGCTGTAGCCAGGTATTGAACTCACAACTCTTTGGGTCAAGTCACTGAATATAACAAACGCTTTAATCTACTGGTCTTCAAGCAGAAGTAATAAAAACTTAGAGAATTGAGTTAAAGGAAGATAACTTATATTGAGATATCTGGATGTGGTATGACACATGGAACTAGAACACTCTACCACGATGAACGAAATAAAGAGTGTAGTTTTAAAATTCTAATCAACTAAAGAAGATCTGTGAGTAATACAGCCGAAACGTCGTGGACATGGCTAAAAGATGAGAACAACAGTCCGAATATTGTAAATAGCGTAAATAACTGACAGAATTCAATAAGAATCTGCAATTTTATAAGTCCTGCGCCAGTATTTCGGCTTCAGTCACTGTTCTACCCCTCTAACGTAGCATCTCTGTACGTTTTCTATAAATATGTATATAAACATAAATATGGGTAGGGCCAGGAAGATTTTCCCGACTGAAACAATCCGGCACATATACAAATCTACCATCGGCTCGTGCATTGAATACTGCTGCTATATCTGGTCAGGTACTCCTGCTATCCACCTAAGAGTCCTTGACAAAATCCAACTGAGGAACTGTTATGCGATCGATCCCGATTTGGCAGCTCAGATACAGTCACTTTCTCACCGGCACAATGTGGCTTCTCTGTATCGCTTCTACAAATACTTTCACGGCTTCTGCTCCGATGAACTTAGCTCACTGGTGCCCCCTATATATGAATTTACTCGTACTACAAGATTAGCAACTAGTTCCAATTCTTATACTGTGAAACCAATAAAAGTTAAAAGCAAATTGTACTCCAGCATCTTCGTTTCTCACACTTTCCACCAGCTACAACCTCCAAGAATTTAAATGTAAAGTCAATAGTCATCTCCTATCTCACTAACCTGCATCCTCTCTCTCATGCTCCTTTCTCCGTCCACTCCACTCTCATCAGTATTCTCATCTTTCTCTTACACACTCCCTGACACTCCCTATAACCTGTCACTCTTTCTCATAACTTTCCTCCCATGTAACCCCCTGCACAACAGTGGCAGTAAAATGCCTTGCTTGGAGCAATATGATTATAAAAAATAAAAAATATATATTTTATGGAAATTGTTCTGATGCGCTTTCTTATTTAGTACTTCGACTCCAGGAATTTAAGCGTTGTATTAGATTGGAAGTTAGGTCTCATCATTTTTCTGTTGGAAATTCTGAGTGTAAGCGTTAGTTCTATTCTAACAGTTTCTTCCCTCGCACTTTCTGCTCGAGGAGGTCTCTTCAAACCTCTTGTTATCCTTTCAACTGCTATTTAAATGCAACGCGTTAGCAGCTAAATTCTTTCTCCTTGAATCCTAGTTTTTTATTGATCCTTTCTCTTTTTTCTCAGTTTTCTTCATTCTCGAAAACCCATTTCGTCTTAGTGGTATTGCTTGGAATGAAGTGATTACAAAAATCTGAGGAAAATCAAGATGGAATATATATAGCATTTATTCTATCAATTCTCAAATTATACGATTGAATCTAACGAACGGAAGACCAACGAAGCATTTTAAAATCCTAGTTATTCAAAGCTAGGCACATCTCGCACCAAGACCACACACGGTGGCAGGTTATGAGATGTGGGGGATTTAACTCGAAGAGTCCATATACAGCAGCCGTCAGGCTGGTGTTGGTATCCACTAACTATTCCATACTAATGAATGGAGGTTCTTCTGTAGTGATAAAATATCTGAGACTAGGTATCATTCTTCACAACAATGAATGAAAGCAGACATTTAGAAAAAAAAAACATAGAATAAATACTACGCTTTGATAACAGCCTAAATACCGGGTGGTAGGATGTAACAGAAGGGCGTATTAAAGAATACGTAGGCTTTTTCCAGAATGGCTATTCTACTGGTTAAAAATCAACGTGGACAATGAATTCAAACACTGATGGGTTTTCTTAGTCTAAAGTTTGATAAAGGGCTTAAGCGGCCCAGAGAAGGTTGCAAGAATTAGAAGAGTCAATAACACATCATTCAATAAGTCCCGAGCCTGACATATACATGGCGTCACTAATAAAAATTTCATATGTTGTACTATTCTTCAAATGGCACATGACAAAATTGGGCCCAATCAGATTATTAGTTTACAAATGACAGTTATTTAAGGGAAGCTATTGTTGCAAATTTTCAAAACAATAGAAAAATCTGAATTTTGTGTGTTGATAAAGCATTGCTTTCCGATGGGAAAAATACTGGTCAAGCAAAACATTGGCTTTATAAGTGTTATTCGTACTCTGCTCTGTTGGAAGTAACGGTTAAGAGGTAGTGTGCTGAGTTTAAACGCGGTCGTACAGGCACAAATGATACTGAATGCTCAAGTCGCCCAAAATCGGCAGTTGTCCTGGAAAACACCAAAAAATACGGAAACTCGTTTTGGCCGATCGTAAATTGAACTTGCATAAGATAGCAAACGGGATGAACATATCAGAAGACAGTGTATTCACCATTTTGCATGAACATTTGTCAATAAAAAATCTGTGTTCAAAGTGGGCGCCGCGTTTGCACATAGTCGATCAACAACAACGCGTCTTCTATTCAGTGAGTTGTTTGCAATTGTTTCAGAATAACAATGAGTTTGTGCGCAAATATGTGACAAGTGATAAAACATGGATCCACCACTTCACTCCTGCATCAAGTCGGCAGTCAGCTGAGTGGACAGCAGCAGGTGAAACCGTCCAAAGCCACCTAAAACGCAAACATCAGCAGACAAGGTTTTGCCCTCCGTATTTTGGGATACGCAATATATTTAGTTCATCGATTACCTTAACAAAGGAAGAACCATCAATAGCGAAATAGCATTATTAGTGCGTTTGAAGGGAAACATCGCCTAGAAATGGCCAGAAATGAAGAAGAAAAAGTGATCTTTCACAAAGACAACACACCGTGTTACAAATCGATCGCAACGATGGCAAAACTACATGAATTGCACTTCAAATTGCTTCTGCATCCACCCTACTCTTCAGATATGCCCCACACAGCGACTACTGGCTGTTTGCAGTCCTCAAAAGAATGTCCCGGGGAATGAAATTTGGCTCTAATTAAGAATTGATATCGGAAACAGGGGCGTATTTTGAGGCCAAAGACAAATCGTTCTACAAAAAGGCATCGAATTGTTAGAGTAGCGTTGGAAACAGTGTATCACCTTAGAAGGACACTATGCATGAAGTCACCACTGTCACAGTTGGTATCGATATTAATCTTATTTTACAGTGATGGGAGGAGAATAGTAGCCGTGCAAAGCCATAGTCAGGAGCATAATCAGTCACCTTTTTAAAAATTTCGAATATTATGAAGTTTAGTCTATTTTGATGATTTATGTAATTTTAGAGAGAAGTCCAGTATTCAACAGAAATAAATGTGTCTGAAAAATTGTCGAATTTTACATGGGTGTACACGGATATAACATACACACATGTACAATATATATATATATATATATATTTATATATATATAATGTTTTTATGTTAACGTCCCTGTAACCTCTCTGAAGATGGCTCATGTGTGACGAAAGCTTAAAAACCAACTTAATAAAATATTATCCAAATGTTGGAGAATTTTTGTTTTTATTTTCACCTGAACATGAGAGACATTCATTGTCTCTTATATTTAACAGTACATGTTTAGAAATATATATAGATATAGATATATATACCACTGGCCATAATTATTAGGCCACCTCATTGTTTAAAACAAATGATGTATTACATACTATTTTTTAGTATTTATTACCAAGTGAATAATTGTAAATGAAAATAGAATTGTTTTAACGTGTGCATCAAAAGAATTTATAAATATTTAATAATTACCTATATTGCACTTTCATCAATGAAAGAATGAAGAAAATTTAGGGTGATTCGGAGGAGTTCATCTTTGTTTCCTTGCCTTTATTATTTTGCAAATAATTATGACAAAAGAACAATTCTTTTTTCATTTAGAATTATCCACTTGGCAATAAATACTAAAAATAGTATGAAATACATCATTTCCTTTAAAAACACCGGAGTATCCGAATAATAAATGGTCCGTAGTATATATATATATATATATATATATATATATATATTTAAAACCACTGGAGTAGGCGAATAATAAATGGTCCGTAGTATATATATATATATATATATATATATATACTACGGACCATTTATTATTCCGCGCTACTCTAGTGTTTTTAAAGGAAATGATGTATTTCATACTATTTTTAGTATTTATTGCCAAGTGGATAATTTTGTGTACTGTATATATATATATATATATATATAGTACACTAAACCTAAGATTGAGCCAACACCGACCGCGGTTTCACACAACGGATCGTCGGGGCCCTGACGATACGTAGTGTGAAAATTGCGGTCGGTGTTGGCTCAATCTTAGGTTTAGTGTACTGTATTTTTTGCTCTACTTTCGTACTTTCGTATAGAGCACGTTACTGTTAAGGTTTCTTCTTGTTTTTTTTTCTTTCAAACAAGCACTTGACGCATTGTTCTTTTGCGCGGTTTGTTTCTTTCTTATTTCTTCCCCTGCATTTAACCTACGATGTAGTCCTCGTTGGGTTATTGACAATTTAAGTTACTGTTAGTTTAGCATTGGTTTTTCGGACATTTGTAGTTATGTTATGGATGTAGTGGCAGGTTGGCAGGTTGGCAGGTTGGGTGTATGTTGCTTGAAAGTGGTTGTAAATATATATATATATATATATATATATATATATATATATATATATCAGTAACAAATTTATTTTATATATATTTATATTCTACGATATTTGTCTTGTCAACAAGTATATTACGGGTAGGGTTTCTCGATCCACTGTGTTCATGATCCACCGAATTTCGTAAATAATCATATCGGCAACGTGACTACAAAAGTGACGCGAAGGTTCACGTTGCAATTCTCAGTCCAGAGCTCAATTCGATCTCATTTAGACACTTACTGAGAACTAACAAACCCTATCTCTAACATGAAATCACATGAAATACTGTACAAAAAAATACCCGTAATACTTTGTCTCTCATTTTTAATGAAAACCTACTTTGTCATTTTTAATGATTTATTACTGATACGGGAGCATATATATATATATATATATATATATATATATATATATATATATATATATACTCCCGCATCAGTAAGAAATCTGGAGAGGCGGACAAACATAACCTCGCTGCTGCTGATCTTGAGAAGGACCTCCACCAAGTGGTGTACTGGGTTAAGAAATGGCTTGCAAATTTTAATGCTTCTAAAACGAAACTACTATCTGTCAACCATCACAGGCAATCTCGCATGTACCCTAGAAATCTTCCTCTAAGCAATATACTGCGCCTCTTCAACCTTACCCTATCTCCCGACCTCAAGTGGAATTATTAAACTGAGCCAATAGCTAAATCCACTGCTAGGAATGTTGGGTCACTGTGTCGGTCCAGTATTTTTTCGACTGACACCAAACCGGTCAAGTTTCTGTACCGGCTAGAAGCAAGTGGAGGTCTAGCAACACTGAAGAATTGTGATACAGCAAAACAGGCTTGTGTGTGGATGAGTAATATATATATATATATATTTAATAACTGTCTATGTAAGTAACTCAGAGTAAAGAGAAGACGCTTATAGTTTCAAATGTAAATCCGATTCAAATACTATGAACTCCGAGTTTGAAATAGATCTTCAGTTTTACGTTCTACTCCAAAGATATCGTTCACGAATATGTCTAGACTGAATTCGATACAAGTTTCAAATGCTAAGTATCATCGAGAAATGCTTTATTACTAAGAAGCACTTTTCCTAAAATGATTTGTTTGCTTATGTGAATATTTACTCATTAAACGTCAATAAATGTCTATATATTCTTTTCGGTGATATTCCCGCTCGGGAGGTGGGCGATCATTAACCTCCAAAACCTCCTCTCTTTTCTTGCTCTAACTAAATTTTGGCCCTGCTAGCCATCCATACAAACTTGTTAAATAGTATATCCACTATTTCCCCTGCTTTTCTTTGCCTTTAAACATATTCTGTGAGTTTTAAATTCTCTAGGACAGCTTTCCTCACCGTGTCTCAGACTTTACGATTCCATCGTTGTTCTCATGTTAATGGAATTCGCTAGTAGAACCATATCTCTGTAGCTTCATATTTTTTCTGCAAGCAATTAATGAAATACTGCATTAAAAATAGAAACAATGATAAATAATTGAATGACATCCCAGCGCATGACTCCCGACTTAATGTAGAAAAAAATGTGGTTATTAAAGTTGTATGCATAGAAAAATGGCAATTGTGCATTTGATGCTTCAACCAAACAGTCTCTCTCTTTCTCTCTCTCTTTCTCTCTTACTTTCTTTCTGTCGTTCTTTTCCCTTCTTTGTTTCTTTATTTCTTTCTTATTTTTTTTTCTTCTCTCTCTCTCTATCTCTTTCTCTCTCTCTCTCGCTCTCTCTTTCCCCATATATATATATATATATATATATATATATATATATATATATATATAAATTGGGGAGATCAGCCGATCAGGCTACCATGTTTTTGATATCACCTGACGAAACCAAAGACGTTGTAATCATGGTTGATCTGTTGATCTCCCAAACTTAAATATCTAAACGTTCAAGATATCAAAGCTTAATTTCTCTTCGAATGTGCATTGAGCACTTTTTAATACAATTGTTTACTCGTTTAATTTAAATCTGATCTACAACTCTTTAGCATATATATATATATATATATATATATATATATATATATATATATATTTCAAACACAGCTTTTGCTTTGTTTGTTTCTTTTTTTTGATCCCACTTTACCCATTTGGTATTACCTTTTGGGTCTGACGACTTAATTTAATGTTTTGTTAACGGTAGAACGTTATGATTTTAGTCATTAGTGATACTGCTTTCTTTGTACGTTTTTCTATAATAACAATTATACATATATATATATATATATATATGTGTGTGTGTGTGTGTGTGTGTGTGTGTGTGTGTGTGTGTGTGTGTGTGGTTATAGTAACGGCTGTTATTATAACTTTTATTGAACAAAAATTAATTTTGTATCATTTCACTTCAAGCAAAACAATATAGCGAATAAGACACAAGGGAGTTATTTTCGTGTGAAAGAATAAGTAAAAGACAAATATTGTTAGGAAACGAGAACAATAAAAGAAGAAGGGCCAATAAAAGAAGAAGGGCCAATAAGACAGTAGATAACCGAGTGATTTAAACTTTTGAAGATCAAAGGTAACTGGAAACTAAGATACTGGAAAAGAGTTCTACATGCAACAAAAAAAAACATGTCAGCAAGGAACCTACGGTTACATATATTTAATTTAACTGTAAAAGGATGAGACCTACTTGCCAATTTAGTACTACTCTTAAATTAAAAAAAATTCTAGGTACCATAGATCAAAATTCATCAAAACAATTACCATGAAAATATTTATACAAAACGCACAGAGAAGTGTACATTACGGGGGTGGGAAAGTGTTTGAAACCGGTACACCACGTCAGAACCAATAACATTGCAGATTTTGATTTGAATTTATCAAAAATCTCTGATTATATAGCAGGAACACCAGACTATGCTTGGTAGCAATATTCGAAGGATGGCAAAATAACTGACTGATAAATATGTAAGATAGATTAAGGAGAGAAAAAGTGTCTCGCACAACAAAGTGAACCAACTTTTCTTAAGATTTAGCAATTGATTCAATATAAAATTACTACTTTGTATCTGTTGTAAACATTATCCTGAGAAGAATTGCTCTCCTGGAAGAAAAGTCATATGGAAGGTAAAAAAGAATAAAATTTATAAGTATTGTCACATCCAAGCAACATGTTTTATATGATTAACAAACTATTTAATATTTTCAAAAATGCCTCCTTCATGTTTAGTACCCAATCAGTAACACATCTACAAAGCATTTCACACATTTCTACATTAAATTCCAAAAATTTAGCAGAAATTGCTTATTTTAATTCTTTTTCTCTTCTGTACGCTTTTATGTACGTTTGCAGATGTGCATTGTGGTGCAGAGGATATCGACTCAGAACGACAAATCGGGGAGCCGAGTTCGAATTCCAGTTGTATTACTTGCATTCACTTAAGCACAAATACCTTTAGGAAAAGTATTAATCCGTCTCTTCCTTCCAGTTATGAGTTAAATAATAGGACAGGTTGGGTTCTATAATCTTGGCTGGCAACCAGTCTACCGCAGAAAGCAATGCCAACCTACTGCGAGATAATATTCTGCCCATTTAGTCATGTCACTTTCGAGACATGTTCGCCCAAAGCGTGTATCACGTATGGCACTTAGCTGACTGACGCTTTTATGAAACTTAGTAGAAGGGTCAAAGTCAAGAAATCTGAATTATTTCCCTTTGATAAATCTATAAAAATAATCTGTCAGTTCGAATCTAATGGGAAATATTTATTCGTACAAAACATACAAAATGTGATACAATATCAAAATGAGGATGGTGGGAGGCCTGGCTTTATTTGACCTACCATTTCTAAAAATTTTCGAGGCCAAAATTAAAATGATTTTAGAAAATATCAATAATGATCGTTAGTTTTGAAGTAGCTGTTAATACTCCTCTGAGGCAACTTTTTAGCATCGTCAACAACGGGACTTCTTTAACTGTGATTAAATATTTGCCCTGATATTAAACCCATAACTGGAAGAAAAAACTATGCCTTCATACTGTTCCCAATTGGAGTAGATACACTCAATTGGAGTAGACAGACTTTAATTGGAGTAGATAGACTAAACTATCGCCCGGTTCACACTCCACCCACGTCTATTGAACAGGTGAAGAGGCTCATCCCTTGTTCCCTGGTTAGGATGTGGTTTCCGGCTTTCTCTTTTTCCAATCTTTTTACTCTTACGTAGCCCCCTGCGCATCAGTGGCGTTATCGCCTTGCTTGGGTGATATGATTTTTTTAAAAAAAGGGGGTATTTGAGCGAAAAAAATGTGGTAGCCTCAGATAGGATTTGAACTTGCTCAATACCTCTTTCAGCACTGATGGCCACTACGCTACGCAAACATTCTAAAAAGTTTATAGACATATAATTAATTAATACTCTTTTGAGATAACCTTTTAATATCGTCAACAACGTGACTTATTTAACAATTTTAGTTGTGACTAAGAGTAAGGAACGAAATGAATCATGCGTAAAATCATTGCAACCGTCTTTAGTTCAACTTCCCAAATCAGAAAAGCATTAGATAAAACTGGTTTCGAATTTTCTTACAATTTCTATGTTTGACTTTATTTCTTAGATGTGGTATTGTCAATGTTGTGGAGTAGTTTTATGCACTGAAGGTTATAATCATGCTATGTCGGTTTCTAATCGACTTAACGTACCCAAAATGTTGGGAACTTGGTAATCTTCCACTGAAAGCTGACTCCTTAGTATTCGGCTAATTGCCGACTAATATCAACTGCCTAGTAGTGCTACTGAACTCCAATAGAAGTCTAAAAAACTCCCATTAACTTTCCAAGTACTTCCTGTTAACTCTTATTAATACAGAAGGGAGAGTCCATTATCTGAGGAATAGGTGTGTTTTCCCCACAACAGTAACTATTTACACTATTTACATTGTTCAGACTATCTTCCTCATCTTTATTGCAATATTCACCTTCAACATCTGTCCATATTTCTGAAATGAGATATCGTGATTCTTTACGATAATTACATTGTTCGGACTGTTGTCCTCATCTTGTCCTTCAATATATGTCTCTGTTTCTGAGATGAGGTATTGTAACTGTTCAAATTATTTACATTGCTTGGATTGTTGTTCTAATCTTTATTGAAATTTCATTACGTTTAGGTTTATATGTCCCATACATTCATTCACTGGCATCCCTACATGTCCTAGTGGATAAAAGAGTTGATTGAAGTAATCTAAAAGTGACTTGGTCCATTGAGTTGTAAGTTCAATACCTGGTGATAGCAAAGGTGAACAAAAATCTGGAGAGATGAGTTACTAAAGGAAACAGAAATATCCAGAAAAGGGCATGGCACGTGGAATAATCTAACCTCGTGGACTACATAATTGGTTTGGTTCAAAATTCCAATATATATCATCTGAAGAAGTCTTGAGCGTACAACGACCAGAACGTCGTGAACATGGCAATAAAGATAAGGACAACAGTCCGAAAAATGTAAATAATTTCTATATTATTTTAAATCAAAATGTCTATATGTTATGTCGTGAGTAAGAATAAATAACTCAACAACAGGAATAGGTTAATTGTTGTATTCCGTGAAAATAGTATTTACAAAGGTTATTAGTATCCAATACAAGAATAAGGGTTAATCGTCTCAACCGTCGTAAGACGTAATATCAACAATGGGTACATCCGGGTCGTCACCGGAAGTCTACGACTGACTTGTCGATCGGCTGCTCGGCACACTCTATATTTAGTTGTCCCTCCCAGTAAGGGCAACATGTGACACATGGTCAGTTATAACTGGGATTTCCGGGTTATATGGCCCGGCCAAAAAATGTTTGTCTACCTTTGCCCAGTCGTGCCTCCACCCTTCTGCGGAACCACGACTGGGCTACAGCTCTCCGCTCGGAAGCAGAGAGCGCCCCCCACCCGAAGGCAGAGACTGACAGTGCCGTAGTAGAGTACGGCTGCTCGTCACACTCTCCCTACGTAGATGCCACCATTACTTTACATAGTAATGGAATAGTCCATTATAGCCGAATAGGCGCGGGCGTCCCAACACTATACAAATTCAGCTACTCCTAATTTATATTAATGATATATATGTTGCATTTTACAATATTAGTACTTAGAGAGAAAAAAAGAGATTAATGAAACAAACAGCAAAGTTGTTATAGCTGTTGTTAACTATATAATCTTCCTGTGAAATATAAGGCTACAGCCTCGCCAAGCTGGAGACTGAAATTCGATACGCTAAGTGCTACTGCTGTGGTTCTTACGGAGTGGAATTGGTAGCCCTATGATGTAATGAATATGTAATGAATATGCACACACTTTGGTTCCTCCTCACAGTAATGTGATTGGCTGGTGTCAGCCATAAATACCGACTAAGGCGAGGACGCAGAGAGGTCTACGGCCATAAGTCTACCACTAGCGGTCTACAGGTCTACGACTATAGGTCTACGACTATTGGTCTACAACTATAGGTCTACGTCTATTGACAACGCCTACGTTTCAGCATACTGCATACGATGAGTACCGTCCATTACATCTACTTGCTAGATTGTCCTACACGGTTACATTTGCAAAAACCGCTTAGCTACATCGAATATATATATATATATATATATATATATATATATATATATATATATATATATATCCCTTTCCGGGACATATCAGCCTACATCCGACTGGTTTTGTCCTTGTCTGAGAATGGCTACCAATCAAAGCTAGAGAGTTCAGTTTACCTTGCTATTTAACTCATAACCAGAAAAAAATTCATACGGGTGCAAAGCGTATTTGAGCGAAATAAATTGTGGTGGCCTCAGATAGTATTTGAACTTCCTTATCCCACTTTACACGCAGATAACCACCGTGCTACCCTAACATTCTATAATTAAATAACGATTTACACGACAATTATTACTTATTCTTATTTCAATTCACACACACACACACACACACACACACATATATATACACACATATATATATATATATATATATATATATATATATATATCATATGTAAATTCAAATTACATTTGAGGAATAGTTATTTCAACTGGTTATTAGAACATGCAATGCTCAACCCAGTCGGACGTAAAATGAAAAAAAATCGAATGTACTAGAAATAAAGGTTAGTAAAGAAAAAGAAGAGGCAAGGAAAGTTGTTTAGGAAAATGGGAAGAATAGGAGAGAGGGAGAACAGTAGCACAATATTTTTCAGGAGTGAAGTAAAGCAGCTTGCTTGAGGGAGGTCAAAGGTAGCCAGTAGAAATAAACATAAGAGTAACACGTGTCTAAATTTAAATTCTTACCGGTATCAAAAGGTTTAGGCTAAAAATATAATGATTAAACTGCAAAGAAAGGAATAATTATAACCTTTTTACGGGAGTTTAAATCTAATCCTATGACAACACTTGTCAATTAGCTCATTACGTTCCTTAAGAAGTAAGTTTCATTATGATATTTTAATACCCTAATTTTTTCTACTAAGCACAGATAACATCACTCATCACTCATTATTGGAAGTACAATCTATCTGTAGGTTTAAGCTTTCTTCCTTCAGTTCCAAATATTTTCGGGACATGACTATATATATATATATATATATATATATATATATGTATTTAGACCACAGCTTTCATTGAATACACCTGACAAGGAGGATTTAATCAATCTTTTATTGGGGTTTTACAGCATTCTAACATTTTTCTGTTTTTCGGGATTTGAAGAATATAAAACGTTTTCATAGTGTTTATTGTTCTAAGCGCTTTCGATCATTGCTTTAGCCATTCTTGAGGGTGTTGCATTAAGTCTATATATCTTCTTTATATAAGAACATATTAGTTTTTACAGTTTGACCATTCTTGTGCAAGAGTGACCGTCTGAAACATATATATAAGTTGAGAGGAAACCCAACACATGATGAAACGATTTAATTATTGCTTTTCTTCTTACTATTTTATATTGTTCTGGATATTATCCATTGAGGTCTTTATTTTCATCTGATTAGTATTTTATATTAATTAGAAACAATATTTGGTATATCCTATCCGTCTTAACGGGTTTGCCATATATATGGAGGAGGGCATATATATAAGTTACACTTTTCCTTTTTCCTCCTACCAAAACCTTTCAAAGACAGTCGCCGCTTTTACCCTGCAACTTGGCCTTGCTTCTTGAGTGTCTTGAGAAATAAAAATTACCGTAAATCGTCTAATACATGAAAACCTCCGCTAGACATATGACCACATATATAAAAAGAAAAATGTTAAAATATAAAAGCAATTTAGCATACTTATTTTCAGTTGCAAAATTAAAGATGCGTCACATGCATCAGTTCATTTTATATATATATATATAGATATATATATATATATATATATATATATATGAGTGTGTGTGTGTGTTTAATACCTCAGAAACTAACATACATGCATTGCTGAGCTATACACCAACACACTTGGCTTTAAGATTGTGTCAAACATGAAACAGACTGTCACCACTCAGTGTTTAAGTCACTCCCCTACACATCTTCCAAAATCCGTATTCTGATTATGGGAGATGGTTCGGCCAAGAATATTTAAGCAACCGCATGCACGCATGCGCGCCTACACGCGCGCGCGCACACACACACACACACACACACACACACACACACATATATATATATATATCCATACACAAACATTTATCATATATATTATAATGGATATCATGTGACATATTTTTCAGTTATTATTTTAATTAGACACACACCTAGACACACACGCATACATATACATATACATATATATATATATGTGTGTGTGTGTGTGCGTGTGTGTGTGTGTGTGTTATTAAATAAATGTAGATATATTCTTATA
This sequence comes from Ascarosepion bandense, assembly GCA_037127315.1. Classification (NCBI taxonomy): domain Eukaryota; kingdom Metazoa; phylum Mollusca; class Cephalopoda; order Sepiida; family Sepiidae; genus Ascarosepion; species Ascarosepion bandense. The sequence goes on from JBBBDQ010000559.1 coordinate 1,986,687, forward strand.
TATATGTACAGTTATATCATAATTAAAAGGTACGTTATTTAATATTATGTACTGAAATCATTTTTGAAACGAAAAAAAAAATTATTTTGAATAATTTAATCTACCAGAAAGGCAAAAAATACCGGATTAATGAAGTTTGCCGATTAGCGATGTTTGCTGGAAACGAATTAGTGAAGTCTGCCGAATTAAGCACCAGTAAGTTTTAACTTGTTGCGCATTTAGATATAAAAATCGATCGTAGATGTAGCAGCAAGAGTGAATGTCAGTAGTGGATGTAAATTTAATGAAATCTTAATGCAAATACAGTAGCAGCATTATAACCCTATATGGTTCGACTCAGTGACGTAGGAGCAGAGGTAGCATATTATACAAAAATGGTGATTGTTTTAGTGTTAAAATATATGAAATATTATTAGGAGCTGTAGCATCACAAAACAACAGTAGTAAAGAGTGATATTGTTCATGCAGAGGCATTTTGATTTTTTTAGTTGTTACCTTGAGAAGGCAAGTTCTGACAGTAGGTGATATTTTTCCAATACGCTAACTTATTATGAATGGCCACTGAGATCAGCGCGAATACCTCTCCCTCATCTCTGAAATATTTGATATGGATGAAGTTTGTTGGTAAATAAAATCAAAGCATGTTTTTGTTTTGTTTTTTTGTTTTTTTTGCATCGCGTAGAATTTTCTGAGGGTGAATTTTTTTCGACTCACCAAATTTAATCTAAATTGATGAGTAAGTTGGAAAGAAACAACATATAAGATGTGTGCCGAATTTCCAGCGAGAAATCTGTTTTAAACTGCGTAGACACTAGTTTTCGAAATAAATAGTGCGGGAAATTAGGCCCCATTTCTAATAACCGTAAGTGTTACACATAAAAGACTGCCTACTCCTAATCTGAACTTGAAAACATAATATTCATCAAACTTGTTGAAAAATTAATACAAAGTCAGACTTTACTTAGCGTCTAAAGTAAGAATATAATGCTTCTCAACAGTCAGATAGATGAAAGCTTGTGATGAATTCTTTGACGCAACAGGTTACTCTGATCCAAGATCGCTTCTTGTTCGTAAATGCATATCATTAACAGCAGCTGAGCAAGGTAATTATTTGACGGTTTTAAAATCTTATGAATCATTTTCTACATAGAGCATATTGATTATATATATATATATATATATTATTTAGATATGAATACTACATTTATATTATTCGTATATTATATATATATATATATATATATACATTACATCTATATTATTCGTATATATATATATATATACGAATAATATAGATATTGTATTCATATATCTAAACAATAGATATAATTTGCATATATTTCTAAATCTTATGTATATGCATTTTAAGATATAGGGAGGGTTTGGAGAACCTGATACTAACAGGCCAGATAGATGGAAAAAGAGACAGGAGAAAGCAACCGATAATATATTTGAAGGACCTAATCAGGTGGGTGACGGAACGAGGGTTGCATGGTGTAACAGGAGAAGGCGTGCTCAGAGTCACCAGGGATAGGGAAATGTAGAAAGCCATGATCGCCTACGTTCTGAAGGGACAGTGCACATAGAAGAATAAGAAGAATACATTTATAATACATTTAACAGACCATTCTTTTTATTTTGTATGCCGTGTCCCTTCAGAGCGTACGCGAACATAGTCCTCCACATCTTCCTGTCCCTTGTAGCTTTTGATATTTTGTCCTGTTATTTTTCCCAAACCCTGCTATGTTATCCATTTGACTATATCCTATCAATTATGTCACGCGCTGTTTTCCACTGTACTTCTTTCCCTTTGTCCGCCATGTCAGTATCAGTTTCCCCAAGCCCACCGTCCTCAGAAACTTCAAATGTCTGTTCCTGATGCTAGATTTCTGTGAAAAGTTTCGGTCCCTCAACATCCTTCTGTAGGACCACATTTCTGCTGCTTCGAGTCTCTCCTTCATCTTTGAGAAGATTTTTCAGAATCGGCTACCATATAGTAGGACAGATATCAGATAACAAAGCATTAGTTAATTTAAAATTGCAAAATCATAACGTCGAGAATTATATATATATTAGACTTGCAACGCTTAGGAAGAAAAGTGGTTAATCTCGTGAATATATACTATATATATATATATATATATATATATATATATATATATATATTTATTTATTTATTTTATTTTGACTTGCAACACTTAGGAAGAAAAGTGGTTAATCTCGTGAATACATATATATATATTTTAGACTTGCAACACTTAGGAAGAAAAGTGGTTAATCTCGTGAATACATACTTGGAACTTATTAATAAAAATGTGAACATGGAAAATTATCTACTGACTAGCAGTGTCCCCGTGTTTTGGTTTGATGATCAATTAAGTTTGACAAACTACACCGCTTCAGACAAATCATTAGGAAGGAAAATATCCATCAATAGTTAAGTGCCATACGTGATACACGCTTGGGCGATCATGCCTCAAAAGAGACATGGCTGACTGCGCAGATTTTCCCGCAATTGGTTGCCATTACTTTCTCTGGTATACTGGTTGCCACCCAAGGCTACAGAATCCAATCTGCCCTGCTACTGAACCCATAGATGGAGGAAAAAGACGGATTCATACCTTTCTCAAGAGTATTTGCGCATAATTTGGAAATCGAACGCGGCTCTCCGATTTCTCGTTCCGAGCCGATATCCACTGCACCCCAACGTACATGAAATTAAGGCATGAAGCTGAAACTCACTAACCCCTCACCATTAATAATTGTATATATATATATAATGTGCGTGCACAACCACATATGCGCTATATATGTGAGTGTGTACAACCACATGTACATATAAATATATGTAAATAATTATTTGGTATATAAGTGTGTGTGTGTGTGTGTATGTGTCTGCAAAAAATATCAGATATACTTTCCTGTCTTTATTGATATTTTTCTAAAAGACAGTTTAAGGCCTGAGAAAGTCTTCACATGAGGAAATGCATATATATACGATAATATATATATATATATATATATATATATATATATATATATATATAATAATTACCATTAAATCTTCAGTAACACCTATTAATAAAAATTCTGAGGATGAGTTGACACAGATTATGAGAAACTCAGATTATGGACAAACGTGGAAAAATTTTTGGGCAAACTCAAAATGTGTTACTGTTGTATATATATATATATATATATATATATATATATAGTAAAACAGTTCTTTACTAGTCAAAGTAAGGTCTGATCAGAAAACAATGATATAAAAGTGTGCTTGGTACACAATTTTCAAAAATCGAATGTGCAGAGCTTTCAAATATTAAAAGATAAGGATATCAACCACTTACGCTACCATGGTTTCAAGAGGTGCGTCAGGCAGTATAGGTTAATAATTAACCTCTATTCCCTGATGAAACATGATTATGGAAGTGTAGTCATTTCATTTAATCAATTTAATTTCCCGTTATTTTCGACTGTACCTACCAGCCGAGCGTTTGACCGTGCCCAAAAACAACGCAAGCACTTTGCGATGCTTCAGCTCGTATGATTATCGTCACGGGAACATTTTGAGTTGATAAATGATTACAGCGCGTTGTTTATTGTAGATTTTCTTTTATTCCTGTGATTGCGAGAAGGTGGGTATTGGGAAAGGGGATACTTCAACCGGTATCAGTTTGTGTGATACCGAGGGGAAAAAGTATATAACTCAGGAAGTAGATACGAACAAACACAGCGAATTTTTTCACACTTGTCTGAAGCAACATAGTTGCGGCTAGCACAAATGCCTCTACTGATACATCAACTGCTAGAAATGCTACCATGACTTGTTCTTGCTTTCTCTTTCTCTTTCTCTTTCCCTCTTCTCACACTCTCTCTCTCTCTCACACACACACACACACACACTAGTATGTAAAGGTTCCAGAAAATCGGCACTTGTTGCATGCCTACACGTATGCTTGTGTGTGTGTGTGTGTGTGTGTGTGTGTGTGTGTGTGTGTGTGTGTGTGTGTTCTCGTTTCCAAACAGTCGATAGATGGAATATTAAATGTTACATTTATTAAAAGTGTTTAGAAGAAGCGAGAAAAGATTTCTGGAAAAAATACTCCAGTTTAATCATAGGACTATTCTTTCATATAATGTCTGCCTCTCTCTCTCTCTCTCTCTCTCTCTATATATATATATATATATATATATATATATATATAGTCATCCGCAGACAGATCTGTTTCGCAGCTCATCAATACGGTTAGACATCCGGTTGCTTTTACCCAGAATTGAAACCCGACCGAATATATATAGGGTGTGAGAGCTTAAATAGCGTATATATATATATATATATATATATTTTATATATATATATTTTTTATATATATATGCTATTTAGGCTCTCACACCCTGATTGGGCACTCAGGAATAATGGTAAAGAAAGCTACTCTAGCATCTACGTATTGTTCATTCAGTAATGAATTAGAGCACCCTCAGCTACTGACGTATGTTTACATGGTATATCACACGCTAAAATCTGCCTCCTCCTACTGAGCGCCCATATCTCAGAGATGACAATTCGGTCGGGTTTCAATCCTGGCTAAAAGCAATCGGATGTCTAACCATATTGATGGGCTGCGAAACAAATCTACCTGCGGATGACTATTTGAGCAGCATTCTTTCTTTTAAACATGTGTCGTTAAAAAACGACCGGCAAGGACGATTTGTTAATTTATTTTTTTATTTTTAATTTAATTTTCCAGTATTCTTACACGTTTCATTTTTGCTGGCGATAAGGAATGTAAAATTGTTCTATAATTTTTTTGACTTTTGACTCGCTTTCAGCCATTTCACTGGACATTTTCAAGGATGCTATTTCACTGATGCTGTTATTTCCCGATGTGCTTATTTTATCTTCATGTTTTGATTGTAACGTAATTTATGTTGTGTTTTTGAGAAGGAGCGTTTTTAAAAGCTATCACGTGACGCGTGCGACTGGACATAGTGTGAGCGTCCCTCTCCTTTTCAAAATAACTTTAAATAATCTATTTTCACTGTTAAATAATGTAAGGTTGATGGTAGGAGAAAATGTTTTGATATATAGTGCCTCTCTTATACCGAGATGTTTTTGATATTGCGATTTAAATGGTATTTTTGTATTTTCAACCAAAATCTTTCTTAAAGGCACTCATAAATTATGGGTTAATAAATGTTTTTTTTATTTGTTACATAGGTGGCATATAAGGCGTACCTCAAAGAAGTGACAGTATGCCCATATAGTTAACTGACTTGTGGCAAGAAATACAGTCTTGTACAGTGCATTGAAATTCATACACTATTTTATTCATCACTAGTTTAGATTTGATGTGGTTATTTTAGTGAGAAACAGCAGTTTGCAGTCTTACATTTCCTATATTATAAATTTTAAATGTTTTTGGACAATTACAGCAGAGATATGATGTGTAATAAATTTTCGTATAGCAAATTAGTCCTGTGTAAAATTTCTTGCATTTGATTGGAGTAAAATATTGATGATTTTTTGTGCCATATTTTTAAATTGGTGTCGTGTATATTTTGTAAGAATATTTTATTTGTTTATCAATGATGTAGTTAGGGAAATTATTGTTGGCTAATGTTTTTATGATTAAACAGAATATTTATATCTAATGACTAGAATAATCTAGAAATCTTTTTAGGAAAATATACGTTCTTCGGCAGGATTCGAACATAGCGGAAATCATCATTAGATCTTTTGTGTCTTAACTGTTCGACCACGTAAGATTAACAGTCATACAAAGCCTGAATAATGATTTTAAACACAAATTTTCCCGATTTTTAGTAATATTCATGTTTGCTCTGTTTTCGTATCTTAATATAAAAAAAGACGATTTATTTACGATGACGAACAAAGAAAATTTTACAAACTTATTATTTAGTTTTTCCAGCGTTCTTAATTTTTTTTTATTTGGTGGGAGTTAATGAATACAAAAATGTTGATTGTTCCAAGCACATTTGGCCACTTCTTTAGCCATTTTCAAGGGGGGATGTTTTTGGTGTAGTTAGTTTATTTTCATCTTTTGATTGTTTGAGATGTATTATTTGTGAATTATAGTAGCAGCGATGATTCCAAGCCGTCGTGTGTTGGGCATGGCTGGAATTCGAGTGAGTGACTTTCTATTTTTAAAAGATTTTCAGCACGCCGTTACCCTTTTTAAACATTGTAAGTTTGCTGTTTGCGGTGATATTTTTAATATACAAGGCTTTTCTTCTGACATAGTGTTTTCGGAAAACGAATTAAAAAGGACTCTAGTGTTATCGACTAGTATCTTTGTATCATTTGATACTCGCTCACTCCCACACAAACGGAAAAAAACAAATTAAATTCTTCATCAAATTTGCCTTGTCCCTCATATTTAAACGATATATATATATGTATCTAATCTAAACTTATTTATAAATGTGGGTGTCTGTGTGTATACGTTACCTATAGACTCCGAAACGGCTAAACCGATTTCCTTGAAAATTTACACAGTTGTAGTATAAGCATCTGTGAGTGTTCATAGCTAGGTTTTGTGTCGAGGCACCCCCGATAAATATCGAAAATCGATAATCGAAAAAATCGTGTTATAGAAGGAGTGGTCCGATTTTAATCAAATTTGATACACTCATAGACAAAGACATAAGAAACGATATTCAGAAGTTTCAAGGTTTCAGTTCTTACAATAGTTCAGAAAATCGATAATATATATATATATATATATATATATATATATATATATATATATATATATAAAAGGCAAGATACCGGGTCTGATCAAAATCAGTTTTTCAGCCCTTTTATTTTAGTTTTTGCTTCGGGTTTGGCTCTCAGTAGATATAATTGTAGTTCTTAGCCTCAGCCATGATACCATTTAATCAGAGGACTTATTTAGCCTTCAAAATTCAGTTTACAACGAAAAAAACTTATTTGATATCGATACCACGAAATCAAAATTTGACTTACACCCATTCATTTTTCTTTCAGTCTACGGTTTCGCTTTAACTGGAAACAACTATTGCTTTTTAGTCTTTTGTGCCAATGTCCAAAGAGCTTGAGCTCCAGGACCATGGATTAGTTTTAACGCTTTCATTACACCCGAGCAACGCCAGGCTATACTGCTAGTATATATATATATATAGCTAGAAATGGGTGAGTGGGGTAACACTTTTGTTAAGGTGGAACATTTTGGTCAGCTGTATACGTTTGTGTTGGCTATATTGAAATAAAGGTAGTTTCAATGACAGGATGCTCTTCAGAGTTGAAGCACATTTTTGATTTCAAGTCACTTGAACTATGACATATTTATTTAAGCGATTGTTATCTCTGTCGAAAAAATAAATATTATCTAATGATGAATTCAGGGTTGTTTTACTATTGTTGACTATATGAAACCCGTGAATGGACCAAGTGTGCGTTCTTTTGATGCCACTGTACCACTGTGTGTGGGAGACCTTTCTTGGTTGTGAATATACAGTTTTCAAAGCATGTGTTGTTCTATTCCCCATCTTTGGAACCGGTTAATAGCTTATATATATATATATATATATATATATATATATATATATATATATCCAGATGAATAAGGAACGAAGAAAATATTAACAATGGTCAAAACATTAATTTAAACCGGTGCTCAATAGAGAAACAGACCTATGAATATTTATTATAAATTATATTTTAGAACATGTCCAAACTACAATCTACTACAAAATTTCGACATTGAAAGAACAATGCCTCATCAGGTAGTAAACGCTATTTTTTGAAAAGAGATGGATGGAAATTCTCTTCCCTTTTATCGGCAACTTTGTGTGTGTGTGTGTGTGTGTGTGTGTGTGTGTGTGTGTGTGTGTGTGTGTGTGTGTGTGTGTGTGAGATAAAGTAGGTAGGGAAAATGAAAAATCAGAATGGAATTATAAAAGAGGACACAGAGGAAATAAAAACAAAAAGAGGAAAATGAGAGAGAAAGAACTAAAGACATATGATGAAAAAATCAATGGAAGGAGCCAGCTTTAGGTAGGAAGTAAAGTATAGTCATATATATCTAATTTCGGAGACTTGAATAGGTTAAAACAAAAATAAATTAGTCTAAAGAAAAGATTTGGAAAGAAAATCCCCTCAGTATTAAACATAGCAATATGACTTTGTGGACTCTCCTGAAAAACTGCTTTACAAAACTAGTTGTATAAATTACAACTGATTGTAATGCTAATAAAACTAGTTGTATACATTACAACTGATTGTAATGCTAACAAAACTAGTTGTATACATTACAACTGATTGTAATGCTAACAAAACTAGTTGTATAAATTACAACTGATTGTAATGCTAACAAAAATAGTTGTATAAATTACAACTGATTGTAATGCTAACAAAAATAGTTGTATAAATTACAACTGATTGTAATGCTAACAACTCAATCAATGAGTGACGAATGATTCCGGCATGAAAATCGTTATTTCTGCCATTAATATTTCCATCATCTGGCTGGTTTTGTCTCTTGTATTTTTCCAGTTTTTTTTTCCTGTATAGTTACCGTCCGTTGAAATGGTAGAAATCCACTAACTTAGATTTTGTAGTGGGTAACCTATCACACCCAGTCAAAGCAATTTGCTAGAAGATATAATTTATCGACATCGAGATTTCAATATCATATACATTTTCGATTTCTGCGTGTTTTATTTAACCCTCTAGGGCCATTCGTATTATATTTGATACAGTATTTCCCTATAAGGAAACATTTGGTATTTCCCTATAAGGAAACATTTGGTATTCAGTGACTGAGCAGTCAGTACTGCTTTCATTTGAAATTTATAAAATATTTCTCTTAAAAAATTTTTCCGGAAAATATTTCTTTCAAGGCTTGTTTTCATACTGTATCAAATATGATACGAATGGCCCTAGAGGGTTAACTTGCTCATTATACTGTGCATTCATATTTTATAATTTGTTATTTTTGCTTATTAATGTCGTCTAAGTGAACAACACGCCAACATAGTGACACCGGGGTAGAAATTTTCGAAATACAGTATATTCATCATGATACCCAGTAGTAGTAAGGAATATCAAGCACATTCAACACAGCCAAATGTGTGTGATAATGTAACAAATTTTGATAAAAGCAGTGCATAACCTTGCTTGAGGGGTTGAATTAAAATATATCCAAGTCGGCTAACTCAATCTGATCAGACGCTCTCTACTTGGGTGGGTTCCTAATTATCTAATGGGTCACCGATGTAACCTAGATACATGACACTCGACATGATGTTCACTCACTACTCCCGCTCATGATCAGATATGCACATTACGTGATCAAGCTCAACTGGCTAAGATCAGACAATTGACAAGTAAATCTCTGGTATTGAACGAATTATAATTACACCAGCCTAACCTATTTCACCAAAGCAAAATCTGTATATGTATACACCTCCACTCGAATAAGCTCAGAACACACGAGAGCCATATCTAGTGTTGCATGAGATCATGTACCATTGTTAATATTATTACTATTATAATTGAAATTGAGAACCCCTCCCATTTAGATGTTTCGGACGTGTGATGATGGTTATATCTCCTACCCACAGCTTAGAAGCACTTTCCCCAGAACTTGAACTTAGAAAACACAAATAGCGCTGTCACCTGCCCCCTTCTAATGACACCAGGTATTTCTAAGCTGTGTTGCGAGAGGTAAGATTCCTGGAAATAGTCATAAATGCGCTAAGCACAAACTTGGTCTACGACATGACACATTTCTTTACCAGTTCTGCATACACCTGTACTTACACCTGTACCACATTTGCAATGTTCTCAAGGTTGTACAACATCCATCAGGTTCCATTTTGAATGCTTCTATGCCAAAGTATGATTTCAGGGGGATTGATTTCAAAATGCTTGTCAGTACAGGATATTCATATCCTTCATGAGCTTCACTTACTCATTCTCGGTGGTGAATGCACCACTACTCCAGTTTATATATCACCGGTGCAATATGGCTTCTCTGTGTCTCTTCTACAAGTAATTTCACGGCTTCTGCCCCGATGCATTTAGCTCTCTGGTTCCCTCTATGCATGAATTTGCTCGAGCCACAAGATTACTAACTAGGTCCCACCCTTTTACTGTGAAACCAATAAAATGCAAACCCAAATTCTACTCCATCAGCTTCTTTTCTCGCACTTCCCGCCTGTGAAATTCGCTTCTGTTTACTTGCTTCCCCGACAGCTACAATCTCCAGTAGTTTAAGTCTAAAGTCAATAGTCATCTCCTATCTTGCTAACTTGCATCCTCTCTCTCATGCTTCTTTCTCCGTTCACTCTCAGTATCTTAACCCTTCTCTTATCCACTTCTTGATACGCCCTGTAACCTGTCACTCTTTCCTCCTATGTAACCCCCTGCGCACCAGTGGCAGTAGACTGCCTTGATTGGAGCAATATGATTATAAAACAAAAAAATAATACTGTATACTTCCCTGTGGAAGTATACAATTCTTAGGTCTGCTTTAACATGGCCCCATCTCTATTATTTTTTGTGCTTAGTGTAGGCACTGAAAATATGTGTCACACTTTCAGTAACTCTCTCAAATAGTTTTCTTTTTCTTTTTAACTAACATAAGCAGAAGATAATAATCAATCAAAGAAATAAAATAAAAAGAAAATTTAAAACTGAAAGCTACATACGTAAAAAAATCGAAAATAAATGTTCATTTCAATCGATTGAGTTAAATTTTGGCAAACCAAGCGTCATCTGCTAATTAAGAAATATAGTTTATAGGTGTATCTCCAAATATTTGGATTGTTAGAACATAGCAGCTGGTTTCTCCTCTAACCTAGTTCTGATGGGTCAAAGACTATAAAGTTCTAACACAAACTAGTAATATCCCACCACCACAAAGCAAATTTTCACCAACCGCGGTAGATGGTATTGCTTTGAGTGTCTATTAGAACTCAAGTTAACCCCATGCCTCAAATGGAACATATATATTAGATCTATTGCTAGAAATGCAGAAAAAATGGTCGGTTGATTGAACTTTTCTTGTAAATTTCTGACACCTCCTGTTATCAGTAAGTAAATGAAGTGCAATACATGATACATGCTAAGGCGATCATGTTCTTTCGATCCACAGTAGCTTGCCATTTCTTTCTTAGACTGGTTGCCAACCGAGGCTATAGAAACCACTCTGTCCTGCAAATCGACCTATAGCTAGAGAGGAAAGTGATGGATTAATACCTTTCCCAATAGGATTTACGCGTAATTGAATGCAACTAATTCGACTGAAATTCGAACTCGGATCTCCGATTTCTCAGTCCTGGCCGATATCCATTACCCCCTCTTTTTCAAACCAAAAATGGAGTATCTCATCTGTATCTCCCTAGAATTCACTCGCCTCTCTGGATAGAGTTCAAAACCGTCTACGTAGCCTTGTGGGTGATGAATTATTTTCCACTTTCCAACCCCTTGCCCACAGACAAAATGTTGCAAGCCTCTCGATTTTCCATCGCTATGTCTATGCCAAGTCATCTGACGAGCTACATTTCTTGATTCCACCTCCCACCTTTATAAATAGAACTTGCCATGCCACATACACAGGTTTGAATGATGCCTCCATTCCATTTGTATTCCAATGATAAGAAATAACTTTCATTCGGACAGCTTCTTCCCAAGAACTGGTGCTTAGTGTAACAGACTCCTGGCATGACGTTTTCTCAATCACAACCATCTTGACCTTCTCAAATCTATGGTTTACTGTTATCTTTCAGGCATAGCTCTATGAACTTTTCTCATTGAAATTTGCTGGTACTCATACAATGCCGCAGTAAGCACCTACCTTGAATGGCTCTTGAGCCTTGTCCTGGGTGAAAAATAATTTTTAAAAAGAGGTAAATCAACAGTTGTATCAAGACTGTACTTGATAGCATTTGTCTTTAAAACCTGGACAGATCATCCCTTTGCTTCCCTTTCCGCTCCGAAGCGCCCTCTATGATTCCGGATATATCCTCCTTCCAATTTCTTGCACAAACTCTGTGCAATACTTATTATTATTATTATTATTATTATTATTATTAATTTTAAATATTTTACTTCTTTTTAACCGATTTATTTTTCTTGCCTTAGTTCATTCTACGCATGCGTGTGCTTTGATGTTTTCTGACTGCCTTTAAGAAAGAAAAATTAAAGTGATTACTCTTCACTCCTGAAGGTACAAGTCGCCGGTGTGTTTTCACGAGACGTCAGTTTTTGAGCCAATCACCGAGTAGTGCCTGGAGATAGAGAGAAATAACGGGTAGTAGTTGTAGAAGAAAAAACTTTCATTTGTTTATATCTGAAATGGGTCGATGATAGGAAAAAAGCATAAAGAGAAGAGACTAGATAGAGAGAGGAGGATTCGATAAACGAAGATGGAAATAGAGAGAGAGAGAGAGAGAGAGAGAGAGAGAGAGAAATAAAATTAAAGACAAACCTTAATAGATAAAAACAATACAGGGAAATGAAAATTCACGTTTAAGTGATGTTTGCAAGGAAGAAAACGAGAAAAAATAAACAAGTAAATAAAGATTAAAATCGGAAACTTTGCAAATTTTGTAAGAAAAAAAGAAAGAAAGAAAGAAAGAATCAAATAGGAAGGAAGGAAGGAACGAACGAACGAAAGAAAGAAAGAAAGAAAGAAAGAAAGAACAAATCAAATAGGAAGGAAGGAAGGAAGGAAGGAAGGAAGGAAGGAAGGAAGGATCAAATAGAAAAGAAAAAAGATGGAAAGGAAGGCAGGAAGAATCAAACAGAAAGAAAGAAAGAAAGAAAGAAAGAAAGAAAGAAAGAAAGAAAGGAAGGAAGGAAGGAAGAAAGGAAGGATCGAATAAAAAAGAAAGAAAGAAACGTTCAAAAAGAAAAAAGAAAGAAAGAAATAGGAAGGAAGGAATGATCAAACAGAAAGAAAGAAAGAAAGAAAGAAAGAAAGAAAGAAAGGTTGCGTTTAAAATTTAAAAAATCTCAAGATGCAAAACACCAGCCAACAATGAATTAAACAGAAACGAAAGAAAAATTTGGAAGGAAGAAATCTAGAGAGAAACCTGCAAAGATTCAAATAGAAAAGAAAAAAAATCACTCTTGAAAAAAAAAAGAAAGATAGAAAGCAAGAAAACATTAAAAAAATCAGATAGAGAAGAAATAAAAGTATCCTTTGAAACAAAGAGAGCAAGTAAAAAACAACAAGCAAAGAATCAAATGAAAAAGAAAGAAAAGAAAGATCTGCAAGAAAGTAAGCAAGAAGAAGAGAAACTAGTAACGAAGCAAAAAGGAAAGAAAAGTAACGTTTAAATGAACCATAGAAAGGAAAACAAATAATAAAATAGACAAGAAAGCAAGTGTGAAAGAAAGAAAACTAGAAAGAAATACGCAAAGAATACGCAATTGTCGTCTTTCTGTGCCTCTCTTGGCTATCGTCATTTTGGTCATGATCCTCTTTCTTCTTCTTCTTCTTCTTCTTCTTCTTCTTCTTCTTCTTCTTCTTTATCTTCTTCTTCTTCTTCTTCTTCTTCTTCTTCTATTACGTCAGGTTTGTCGTCTTTCTGTGCCTCTCTTGGCTATCGTCATTGTGGTCATGATCCTCTTTCTTCTTCTTCTTCTTCTTCTTCTTTATCTTCTTCTTTTTCTTCTTCTTCTTCTTCTTCTTCTTCTATTACGTCAGGTTTGTCGTCTTTCTGTGCCTCTCTTGGCTATCGTCATTGTGGTCATGATCCTCTTTCTTCTTCTTCTTCTTCTTTATCTTCTTCTTCTTCTTCTTCTTCTTCTTCTTCTTCTATTACGTCAGGTTTGTCGTCTTCCTGTGCCTCTCTTGGCTATCGTCATTGTGGTCATGATCCTCTTTCTTCTTCTTTATCTTCTTCTTCTTCTTTATCTTCTTCTTCTTCTTCTTCTTCTTCTTCTTCTTCTTCTTCTATTACGTCAGGTTTGTCGTCTTTCTGTGCCTCTCTTGGCTATCGTCATTGTGGTCATGATCCTCTTTCTTCTTCTTCTTCTTCTTCTTCTTCATCTTCTTCTTCTTCTTCTTCTTCTTCTTCTATTACGTCAGGTTTGTCGTCTTTCTGTCCCTCTCTTGGTTATCGTCATTGTGGTCATGATCCTCTTTCTTCTTCTTCTTCTTCTTCTTCTTCTTCTTCTATTACGTCAGGTTTGTCGTCTTTCTGTCCCTCTCTTGGTTATCGTCATTGTGGTCATGATCCTCTTTCTTCTTCTTCTTCTTCTTCTTCTTCTTCTTCTTCTTCTTCTTTATCTTCTTCTTCTTCTTCTTCTTCTTCTTCTTCTATTACGTCAGGTTTGTCGTCTTCCTGTGCCTCTCTTGGCTATCGTCATTGTGGTCATGATCCTCTTTCTTCTTCTTTATCTTCTTCTTCTTCTTTATCTTCTTCTTCTTCTTCTTCTTCTTCTTCTTCTATTACGTCAGGTTTGTCGTCTTTCTGTGCCTCTTGGCTATCGTCATTGTGGTCATGATCCTCTTTCTTCTTCTTCTTCTTCTTCTTCATCTTCTTCTTCTTCTTCTTCTTCTTCTTCTTCTTCTATTACGTCAGGTTTGTCGTCTTTCTGTCCCTCTCTTGGTTATCGTCATTGTGGTCATGATCCTCTTTCTTCTTCTTCTTCTTCTTCTTCTTCTTCTATTACGTCAGGTTTGTCGTCTTTCTGTCCCTCTCTTGGTTATCGTCATTGTGGTCATGATCCTCTTTCTTCTTCTTTTTCTTCTTCTTTTTCTTCTTCTTCTTCTTCTTCTTCTTCTACTACTTCTTCTTCTTGTCTCCTTTGACACAATCATCTTTCATATTCACTTTCCAATCTTACTCCCTCTTCTCTTATTCCTCCTTCTTTTCCTTTTCCTCCCGCTTATTTTTCACGAATGTCTCCCGCCTTCCGTTCAGCTTATTCCTTCCATTTCTTTTTCTTCTTCTCACACCCTTTTTTCATCACAATTATTTTTATCATTCAAACCCTCCTTTTCCTGCTCCTCCTCCACCTGCTCCACTTCCACCTTTTTCTTTCTCTTTTTCAAATTTATTTGTTGATCTTCGAAGAAACTCTACCCTGTGTCATCGAAAAGATAAAAATTCAAATTTCATTTGCCTAGATCTTCCAACAATTTTCAGTATCTTAAATTGACGGCAATTTCTGACCAGACAAAGAATCTTAGATGTAAGCAAACAAATGTAAATCCGAAGATGACAAGTCAGGATGCCTGAAATAACTTCCAAGGTCGTTTCCAGTGTCGAAACCGAGGCTGATAGATGGAATGGCGCGATACCACCGGTAATAATTCCTTACTCGTAAAAGAAAAATTTCACATTTCAGTTGTTTTGTCTATTTACCAACAATTATTTCTGAATCCTATTAAATAGAATTATTATTCAGCACTAGGTTTTGTTTAGATTGAGATATTAAAATCTGCTCTAAATCTAACCATGTTTTACTTCGTTTATGATTCTAAAATGTTTTCATCACTACTTATAATTTTGTTGCAAAAGGAGTATAGAAAGCGGGGTCCTTGAATGAAGCTCGTTGCTTCTTTAAGCCTGACAGGACCTTGGTTAAACATAGACATTTTGCATATATTATTTATTTATTTATTCATTCAATTCATGCGTACAGTTGAAAGTGCCCTCTCTCAGAATCTTCCGAGTGAACTGCGTATCAAGACAGATAGATAGATAAATACAAACATACATACATATTAAAAGATTTAGATAGATAGATAGATAGATAGATAGATACATACATACATACATACATACATATCAAAAGATTTAGATAGATAGATAGATAGATAGATAGATAGATAGATAGATACGTACATACATACATACATACATACATACATACATATATACATACATATCAAAAGATTTAGATAGATAGATAGATAGATAGATAGTGTGTAAAAGCATATTCAATTATAATCCGAGATTAAGAACAGTATGGTTAAATGCAAACTATATTTCACTCGCCTATTCGTTTCGTCCTGTGATGGACTTCATCAAGACAAAGAGACAATAGATAGATAGATAGATAGATAGATAGATAGATAGATAGATAGATAGATAGATAGATAGATAGATAGATAAAACTGAAGAGACTGAACAGATAGATAGATAGATAGATAGATAGATAGATAGATAGATAGATAGATAAAACTGAAGAGACTGAACATAGATAGATAGATAGATAGATAGATAGATAGATAGATAGATAGATAGATAAAACTGAAGAGACTGAACATAGATAGATAGATAGATAGATAGATAGATAGATAGATAGATAGATAGATAGATAGATAGATAGATAGAACTGAAGAGACTGAACATAGATAGATAGATAGATAGATAGATAGATAGATAGATAGATAAAACTGAAGAGACTGAACATAGATAGATAGATAGATAGATAGATAGATAGATAGATAGATAGATAGATAGATAAAACTGAAGAGACTGAACATAGATATATAGATAGATAGATAGATAGATAGATAGATAGATAGATAGATAGATAGATAGATAGATAGATAAAACTGAAGAGACTGAACATAGATAGATAGATAGATAGATAGATAGATAGATAGATAGATAGATAGATAGATAGATAGATAAAACTGAAGAGACTGAACATAGATAGATAGATAGATAGATAGATAGATAGATAGATAGATAGATAGATAGAACTGAAGAGACTGAACATAGATAGATAGATAGATAGATAGATAGATAGATAGATAGATAAAACTGAAGAGACTGAACATAGATAGATAGATAGATAGATAAAACTAAAGAGACTGAACATAGATAGATAGATAGATAGATAGATAGATAGATAGATAGATAGATAGATAGATAGATAGATAGATAAGGAATAGAATGGGAGCGTGAGTGTGTTTTAGCTTGAAAAAGTAGCGGAGAGCTCTGTAGGAGTAAATCTTATAGCTTATTTCATTAATTTTGTATTTATTCTAATAATTAACGCCAACTTTTTGTGGATTACAGCGTGCCTTCAAGGAATAGCAGAAGAAAAACAAAACGGTTTCCCTTCGATTTAACACTCTGTGTTTCCTTGTGGAAGAAACATGGGATCAATGATCAATTCACAAATAGAATGAATGAAGCTTCTCAGAAAATGTGCTTGTCACTTCTATTCAAGATAAACATAGAATTCTTTTGTCCACGAGAAAAATCGCCCAAACTTATAAATAAACGATTTAAGCATTCATTTAATGTCACCCGAGAAATAACAACCGATAACGGACGAATACAGTAAAAGATCTTAACACAAAGATATTTAGAGAAGCCGCGGATCTTGGTAGCTGAGGTGATTCTAATTTGTATTTATTGATGCCGCCAAGGACGAACGAACGGGAATCAATGATCGTTCTTTTGTTCCCATATTTGATATAATTCGCGAAACAAGGAAGCAAAACAAAGCTGTCAATAAATTTATTAAAATCTATTTTGATGTGACATGCCTGTTCGTTCGATAAAAAATGCACTACTACGAGGTTTTGGGTTTTTTTTTTAAAAAGGTTCACCTTGTACGAGGTAGGGGGTGACGTAAAGGGTTAGTTTATATGGATAAGCATGCGAACATAGCGGTTAACTTTAGACTTCGAAAGGTTAAGATTGTGGTAAGCGGGGAAACTTCCTCTTGGGAGTCTCTTTTACCGGGCAGTAGTTAACAGGAAGAAGCTGTTTGAGTGGAACTTACTTCTAGCTAATGGAATACCGACAGAATGTGTATGGTTTGCGCCTATGTATGTGGCATGGCGGATCCTAAACGTGATGGTTAGATCTGGTGAAACCAAAGAAGGAAGAGCCTTTTAACTTATGAAAGGCATATTTCAGATTTACGCATCACAGTTTCTGTCGGTCGCTAAATCACTTCCCAAATTGTGTTTGCTTTTATTACAGTAAGTTTCACCTTGTACAAGGCCCAGGGACCAGTTGTGGTAAAGAGTTAGATTAAGGAGTATTTTATATGGATAGGAGGGGCAGATAATGGTTAAATCTAAAATCTAAACATATTTATAAATGGAACTTTGTCTCTGTGTGTGTGTGTGTGTGTGTGTGTGTGTGTGTGTGTGTGTGTGTGTGTGTGTGTGTGTATCCGTTACCTATAGACTCCGAAACGGCTGGAACTTTGTCTGTGTGTGTGTGTGTGTGTGTGTGTGTGTGTGTGTGTGTGTGTATCCGTTACCTATAGACTCCGAAACGGCTGAACCAATTTTCTTAAAAATTTACACAGTTGTACTATAAGCGTCTGCGAGTGTTCTTAGCTAGGTTTTGTGTCAAATAAATATCGAAAATCGATAATCGAAAAAATCGGGTTATAGAAGGAGTGGTCCGATTTTAATCAAATTTGATACACTCATAGACAAAGACATAAGAAACGATATTCAGAAGTTTCAAGGTTGCAGTTCTTACATTAGTGCAGAAAATTTTATATCGATACCAGGAAACCAAAATTTGATTTGCATCCATTCATTTTTCTTTCAGTCTACGGTTTCGCTTTAACTCGAAACAACTATTGCTTTTTAGTCTTTCGTGCCAACGTCTAAAGAGTCTGAGCTCCAGGACCATGGATTAGTTTTAAAGCTTTCATTACACTCGAGCAACGCCGGACTATACTGCTAGTTGAATGTGTGTGTGTGTGTGTGTGTGTGTGTGTGTGTGTGTGTGTGTGTGTGTGTGTGTGTGATAGCAGCTCATAGAACTCCGAATAATCCAGTTGTTTCTTCTGGTGGGGTTTGGTTGGTGGAAATACTATGTAGCCCACAAGAACGCGGAGACGCTTTTGGACTCTCTCGAGACTGGAATGCCCAAAAATGACAATATTATTCAACTTTAAGCCTGGTTTGGCTCTCGTAAAAATATAAGATAGCAGGTCGAATCAAATCAGAATAATCAAATCTGTTCTTAGTGTTCATGACTTCTCCAAGGGCATTAGTGGGAAATGAATAAAATAGGTCTTTTTTAACTTAGCGCGCCGAGTCCATTTTCTGCGCCTATAATTGTTACACAACTCATACATCTAAAAAGCCTTGAGATCTTTGAGATGCAACGCTTAGAAATTACATTTCATTGTACATCACCTCATATTGTTCATCTATCTGACAAACAATATAAATGTTAGCTACATTATTATCTATAATCACCGTATATAAGTTAGTGTCATGAATTACAGATGAAATATGTTTTTACTCCCCATGGTGTCCTCACAATGCCGTTTCATTGTCACGATAGTTAATAGTTTTCTTGTCAGCTGACGGTGTTTCAATCCTAGTAAAAGCCAGAATGCTTAAATGATGATTGTCATATAAAGATAGTCTCGTGCTAGAAAGTTTTTCTCTCCGGAATTTATCTTACATATATATAAGACTACCATTCGTCCATACTTCGAATATTGCTGCCACATATAGTCCGGTTCAGATTTAGAAATTCTAGATAAAATCTAGAGAAGAATCAGATACATTATTAGTCCTGATCTGGCCTTTCGGCTTCTGTCAATTTCCCATCATCGTAAAGTTGCTGCCTCTTCTATAAATAATTATATGGTAATTGTTTGGATGATTTTTTTTCCTATGGTACCTGGATTTTATGTATTAGATTGGCAACAAATTCTCATAAATTAAAAGTTGAATTAACTGGATGTTACCATAAGGTTTACACTAAAAGTTACTTTTCTGGCACTTCTCGTCCGTAAACCTCTGTTCTGGCTGAATGGTTTCCATCTAACTTTAGTCTTCAAAAAATAAATGCAATGCCAATCGTTATATATTGTCTTCCCGGTCACACTGATCACACTTCTATTGTTCCCTCAATATTGTTCCTGTTTTCTAATTCTTTATGATCCAGTAACCCCTTGTGTCTTAGTGACTTGTTTGGGGGGAATAACTTTAATAATTTTTTAAAAAAATCTATGACCTTTTTACAAAGCTCAAGTTTACAAGATAATCTTTCAAGAAAAAAGCAATATTTTTTTCATTATTTGACAATTTAATATTTTGTATTAAGAGCATAATTTTGACCTATATATGTGTTTGGGTGCATGCATATTTGTGTTTTTTTATTTAGAATCATTTCACCCCAAGCAAGGCATTACTGCCACTGTTGCGCAAGGGGTTACATAAGTGCAAAGGTGTCGTAGAATGCGTAAGAAATAGATGGATACCCTTGTGTGAAGAGAGCTGCGTGAGAGTAGAGTGGAAAGGGAGAAGAGTAAAATACAGAGGGTGTCGGGGAAAGGATGGGAGTTAAGGAAATATGAGATGGAAATTGACGTTGCATTGCCGTCTCTTATCTCTTTGATGTGTATGAATGTGAATATGTGTGTGAGTTAGTATTTATGTTAGCATGTGTATTACGTATGTATGTAAATTGGCCGAGAATTAAATATTATAAAAATGAGTTAGCGTTCTGACCATGAGACCAAAGTTCGAATTTCATCACAGTCGCTTAGTTGAAAATATTGTTTTGGAGATAAGATCCCATCGTACGACACCATTGAGAAGTACCTGATAATTATTCTGTGTGTTGTGACATGCCCTCGGGTTGACAATGAGTAAATGACACATTTTCGGAAGGTGATGTGAGCAATGACGAGGTTTTGGAGAGGCGGGAAAGGAAAAGGAAATTAATACTGAGCATCAGGAAAAGACAACTAAAGTTCCTGAGACATGCAATGAGGAAGGAGGGATTGTTACTAACAGGCCAGAAGGAGGTAAAAAGAGACAGGAAAGCAGCGGATAACATATTTGAATGTCCTGGTCACGTGGATGACTGAACGAGGGTTGCATGGTGCAACAGGAGAAAGCGTGCTAAGAGCCAACAGAAACGGGGAGATGTGGAAAGCCATGCTCGCCTACGTACTGAAAAGACATGGCACATAAAAGAAGAATTCGACGGCTGTGCTAATACGTAGTCACAATTTCACAACTAATGACCAGAGAGTAGCACTTGGTTGGCAAATTATCTACGTATTTTGTCTCAATTGACACATTTATTCGTCACAAACCAATCCCCGCGGGGGTAGGGGTTATAGGGCTAAAAAAAAAAAATACAATAACTGAGTTTTCAAAATTTCAAAATGAGTTTTCAAAATTTGAGTTTTCAATCTGCAGCAGACAGAAATATCTTCACAATATTTGGAAAATTCCTAAAAGAAGGAAGACATACATTCAGAGTAACAAAACTTGATTTAAGTCTCCTTTTTATCTCCTAAGGAACATCCGTAATTTTAGTTAAAGATATAATGTCTCAAATTCAAAATTCACTGATCGTTTAAGGTCGTTAATTCTTTAAATATTCTGACTTCACAAATTCTTCTGAATAGAAAATAAAAATGAATTCAATAAACATACAAAATTAGAAAGCAGATGTATCTTCTCAGGATCTATTTAATATATACAGATTCTGAGACAAATAAAGGTCCTATAGTGTTGACAAGGAAAAAAAACTACAAAAACTCTCACAGAAGGGAGCTAAGGAAAGCGAGAAGAAAAGACTAAGCATCAATTAAACAGAATGCATTGTTGTTAGCAAAAGGAACAGTCCAACATGCAAGTTACAAATTCTTCTTCTTCTATGTGCCCTGTCCCTTCAGGACATAGGCGATCATGGCTTTCCATGTTTCCCTATCCCTGGTGGCTCTGAGCACACCTTCTCCTGTTTGACCATGCAATCCAGGAAAATTACAAATTAGAGATATCAAAATCAAACCAAGAAAACAATTTAAATAACTGGAATTTTTTAACAGAGGATGAAAATTTTGGCACCCTAGTTCAAAGATACATTTGGATAGCAAAATATGCTTTTCAAAAGCTAAGCAAAATAATAAGAAACAGGAAAATTTCATTAGAAGCAAAGAAAAGATAAATGAACTGTTACGTAATATAAGTCACTCCTATAGCAGTGAACACTAGACAATCTCCTCCGAGATGAAGAAGAGACTTGAAGGAACAGAAATTTGATTATATAGAAGAATTCTGGGAATAACATGGACCGAGCATGTTGACAAAGACGAACTTTTCCAAAAAATGGAATTAAAAAGGACAATTATACTTAATATGAGAAAGAACCAGAATATCTAGGGCACTGAATAAGTAAAAGGGGCTTGGAAAATTCGATAATCACCAGACAGATTGAAAGTATTGAAGAAAGGGACAGAAGAAAAATATCATAACCCTCCTAACGAGTTTGAGTAAATAGATGGCAGATACGGTTGAGGAGACACTATTTACATTGTTCAGACTATTTTCCTCATCTTTATTGCCATGTTTCTGACGTTTCAGAATGTATGCTCCGGCCTTCTTCAGTTGCTAGGAATAAATTCTCAAGAACACATGGACCAGTGGATTTAGATATTGGTTAATTCCAGTGACTTGACCCAAAGAGTTGTGAGTTCAATACCAGGCTCCAGCAGTGGTGAGCAAAGTGGTGAGTTAAGTTAAAGGGAGATAACTATATGGCTTCCAGAAGTGGCATCGAACATGAAATGAGAATGATAAACCTAAGTGATCGTAATAAAAATGTCGGTTCGAAATTGCTAGCACCTGAAGAAGGCAGAAGCGTATAACGGCCGAAACGTCCTAAACATCGTAATAAAGATGAGGACAATACTCCGAACAATGTAAATAGTATAAATACTACCCTATCTTAGAAGTATAGACAAATACGGTTTAGGAGAGATAACAAAAGAATAAAAACAGAATATACTAATATTTAGAAAGGACAGAAAAGTGTGGAGTGCAATAATTGCCGATGTTTTGAAGGGACACAGCACATAAATAGACAGATCGACAGAATGTTCATTTTATAGATGTGCGTAGAAGTTGGTGAACGGCGGTGTTGATCGTAACTGGACTAAATTGTTCCTAAGTTTTTCTTTTGTCATAGTGAGTTAGGGTAATTTTACAAGCGCAGCTTAGATGTGGCACAAGGAAAGCGTGGAGGATCGAAATCATTACTCAATTGTAACGTTTTTAGCGAGACAAGCTTGCTAACCATAACACCATGTCGAGGTAACCAGTCGCAGTGGGTTAGGATAGCATATCATTATTGGAAGAGTTGTATCTGACGGCTGGTATCTAGACCGATATCTGATAAATATCGATGAGGGTCACTGTGAAGAAGGTAGTATGATATAATAACCAAACCCGTAACGATTACTATTTCATCCACATTTTGTAACACTTTGTGCCTTAGTAAATTTACTGCTTTGCAAGGGATAATACCGTATTGAGATTAGCAAAAAAAAAAAAAAAAAGACTTTGGCTTATTTCAATGTTCCTTCCTCAATCTTTCATTTACAGCCTATTTTCTCAGTTTTTACTGTTTTTAAAAATATACCGATAGATTTGAAGAGAATGACATAGATAGATAGATAGATAGATAGATAGATAGATAGATAGATATGGCTATTTACCAAGCCTACTCGTTCCTGAGAAAAGAAATACATCCAGTTATTTATCAGCAAGAGAGATGAGTATATTTTATGGCCCCCTAAAAATTATAAACATATAAAGAAAACCTTTATTATTAAAATGAAATATTTGCCGTATAAAATTCATATACGTCTCTAAGATTCTCATGCCAATGGTTTTAGCAACAAGTAAACTTGAATGCATTAGTGTTGGCTTGTGATAATGTTTAGCGCCAAGGTTGTTGTTTTTCAGTGGTTTTAATGATAAAATGTATTTTGGCAAGCAGGTAATTTTTTTTTTAAAATCATATCACCCCGAGCAAGGCGGTAACGCCACTGATGTGCAGGGGGCTACATAGGAGTTAAAAGATTGGAAAAGTGAAAACCGGAAACCACATCCTAAACAGGAAACAAGGGATGAGCCTCTTCACCTGTTCAATAGACGTGGGTGGAGTGTGAACCGGGCGATAGTTTTATCGTAAAGTGCTCAATATCAAGGTTGAGATAGAGCGTTGGTAAACACAAAGAGTTTTCCACTTTAACGGTGAAGGTTCATGCCGACTTCGAAGTTTTGTGAGGGCACTGTTATGATGTGCTCATTTGTCAGAGCTGGTTTACCGTTGGGTCCCGGCTTTTCCTAGTTTATATGAAGGAAGGTGTGGCTTTTTTGGGAGTGGTATTATTTGTGATTGGTTGATTTCCTTTGTTTCTGTTTATTTTTCCTTTTTATCTTTATTTTTATTGTGCAGGTGTTTGATTTATTTTTGTCTTATTGCTTATTGCTTTTTAGTGTGCGAGTGAGTGGGTGTTCGCTTATTTTTTATGTTAAATAAGTGTCCGCTAAATTGCTTTTTTTGTTTGTTTGGGTTGGCCCTTTCTTGTAGTTGTATTGACCTCTTTTATTGGTTTGAAATTTTTCTTATCGTGTTGCTATGTTTTACTGCCTGACGGTTTGTTTTTCCTGAGTCATGTTTGTGTTCTTGTGTTTTTGTGTATATTTGTGTTTGTGGGATTTATGTGTGTCTGTGTTTTTTCTTTCGTTTGGTGGTGGTTGTATTATTCGCTGTTTTTTTTTTTTGTCGTAATTGAGTGTTTGTATAGATATTTTTATATTTATATTATTTGTATGCTTTGTTTTTGTTTATTATTTTCTGTTTGTCGTGATTTAGTTTTTGTTTATTTGTATTTATATTTTCATTTGTTATCTTTATAGTGTATGTTTTGTTTTTATTTGATTTTGTTGCTATTTATTGTTATTTAGGTAGCAACGTAGATATTTGTTTGCTTGTCTACATTTTCCAATTATCACGTTTCTTTTGTTTTATATTTTACTTTGATGTTTAAAGCTAATTATTGCTAGTTTCTCTTCTAGGCAAGTTAAAATTTTGCTACAACTACTTGGTGATGTTCCTTTTACGATTTCCCATTTAATTTTGGTTGTAATATTACTTACTTTCTGGTTTCATATATATTTTGATAACGTTGTATTGTTTTGGTATTGGTCTGTGTTGAGCAATATTTTGTGGTTATTGAATCTCTTTTTCTTCTATGTGAATTTTTTGTTTGTGTTGGTTTTATTTGCTACGGTATATTTTTATATTATGTTGCTAGACATTTATTATCAAGTGGGCAGTTTTCCATCTTTCGGCAATTGCAATTGTTCATATTGAGTTGTTCGATTGTGCCGGTTTTATTATTTTTATTAAGTATTTTCTTGTTGTGTTTGGTTATTTTCTCTACGTTTTTCATGTAGTTGTAGCTGATTTTTTCCGTATTTTCCATGACGATTTTTGATAGTTTGTTGCGTGGGGAAGTATTTTTCTATTAGGCTGAAAAATATTTTCATATTTTTGTTTTTTTATTGTTGTTGTAGGGTGTAACAAAATAATAAACAAAAAAAACTACCCATTTATAACACAAAATGCCACACTAATGGCCTTCCAATCTTGATGCAGGCGGTGATGGTTGGTGTGATAGATTCATGAATCTTCGAGCTAAACTCCACCAAATAAAAAATATAATTAATTTCCGTTTGGGGAGGACCGATTGTAATGAATGTAACATTCTATTGACTAACCTTACGTGGCAAATAAAACTTGATCGTAAGATCGAAATCCAAGTTTTTCGCGCACTTATTGAACCACTCTTACTCTATGGATCTGAAACTTAGACTCTTTCAGCAAAACAACAGCGCCGTTTAGACTCAGAAAAGTACTTGATCTTTTATGGCGAAACCACCCAACTCTAGAAATGATATCTGGAGACCTACCAAGAGTATCAACCTTCGTTCAAAAGAGACGTGTCCAGTTTGCTGGGTATTGTGCACGTGTTACAGATGAACTAGTTTCTTCGTTTGTATTATAGAGGCACCCATCATCTGATAATCGATCTCTTAAGTTAACCTTTCCAGACAGGATGCATAGAGATACATCTATCGCCAAGGAAGACTTTACAGGAACAATGACAAATAGGGAATACTGGAAGGGTGTAGTGAGTTCTATCTCGGCCGAGGCCGCAGGATGATGATGATGATGGACATTAGTGACTGCAATTAAATTAGATTAAATGTAATGATAACACAAGGCTAAATACAATAAAAAAACACAAGAACATTTTGGAGGTCTTGGTTGGTCGTTTCTAGTCCATTCTATTATATACAATTTTTATTAACCAATTATTACGGTCGTTGCAAAAGAACTTTGATAGGGAAAAAATTTTCTAATTAAAACAAGATACAAGATTACGTAGAAAACTTTTTAATATGCAAGTCTGCGGAATTTTAGCCAAAAGGCACCAAAAAGCTGCACGATAATTAGCAATAGGTTATTGCAAAGAATGTGAAATTTATAACTGAATGAATTGTAACGCCTCTTTATTTATTCTTTAAGAATGAGTAATCAAAAACTGATTCTTAAATAAAAATAAAAATAAAATGAGTAATCAAAAACTGGATGTACGTTGTGGTGCAGTGAATATCGGCTCGGAACGAGAAATCGGAGAGCCGAGTTCGAATTCCACTTGAATTCTTTGCATTCTCTTACTTACAAATACCCTTGGGAAAGGTATTAACCCGTCTCTTCCCTCCAGTTATGGGTTAAATAACAGGACAGATTGGGTTCTGTTGCCTTGGCTGGCAATTAATCTACCGCAGAAAGTAATGGCAATCTAATGCCAAACAATCTTCTGCCCAGTCAGCCATGCCTTGAAAGAGACATGATCGCCTGGGCGTGTATCACGTATGGCACTTAACTGACGAAACCAAAAACTGCTATTACTTATAACTTAACCATATATTTAGTTTCAAATATGCTTTGGCTTATAAAATATTAACTCATACATTTTTATTTTTAAATTAATTTTTCGAATGGATTCATAAGAAACTATCACCGTTATCGTCTATCGATATGCTGCTAGTATCGCGTCTTTATTTAAAAACTGGCCTTGCTACTTGAGTTAACAAGCTGGAGGCGAATGTAGGAGAAAATCCTAATAAATGACAGGGGTTGCAATAAAATATAAAGTCAATGAGGATAGAATTGAAGAAGACGCGAGACAAAAGAGAACAGAGAAAATAGAGTGGAGTGAAAAGATTTGAAGGAAGATTTAGGGATAGAATGAAGAGGTGAAAGAAAAGGAGATATGGGAAGAGGATTTGATATAACTTTTCCACATGCACGAATCTGACAGGAGTGAACCGTTGTAGAATAATAATAAGGGAAATTCCTTCTTCATTGCTGGATTTGCCATCATTGTTTAAACTGAGCACATCGCGTGTGTCACTCAACATGTCTGAAAATGCTGCCGGCATTCGCGCCAAAACTCAGTATCTGACATCCTCGTTGCGCCCCGACCGTCTTCATTCCTTCATGCACGCTTACAATAGCGCAATGGTAAACTTGGTCTTACTGTCCAATGGGTTCGATCCTCATAGATATTTTACTATTTCATCTTTGTGCCATACGACTTAATAAATAGGTTTGATTCATTTTGGGGTGCCAACTACCGAAATCTGAAAGCTCATTTGGATAGAAAATTTGAATTTCCAAAAGCTAAGCAAAGTGGTAAGAAGCAGGAAGATTTCATTAGAAACAAAGAAAATAGTAAACCGTTATACAATATCAGAATTTCTATATGATAGAGAATACTAAAAAATCTCTTCACGGATGAAGAATAGACTTGAAGTAGCACAAGTGGGGTTCTACTTAAAGGAAGGTGAGATTACCATGAATTGAACATGTAAGCAGCGGCTAAGTTCTAGAAAAAATGGAAACAAAAACGAACACTTATACTCAATATCAGAAAGAGGCAGTTGAAATTTCTAGGGCGCATTATGAGGTAAGAGATATTCCGAAGAGTTACAGAGAAAAACAGCGCATAGTCTACCTAACGAGCTTGTATTAATGCTTAACATGGTTTAGGAGAGATTAAAAAAAGACAAAATTTACTAAAAGCTTCACATATAATTAAGGAGAGCTATGATCGCCATTCTGAAGAGATAGAAGATGACTATGGAAGCCTGATTTATCAAGCTTATCCTGTAGGTCAAGTTATGTAGCTAGTTCAATTCTCACTGCTACCCAGGCAAATTTGTACTAGAATCTTTGTACGTATGTACAATTCCCGTAATCCATTAAGGCCGTTTGGACAACACTGCATCCATAGCACCAGTGGTAGCCTGTCGAAGGTTACTCCACTTTCGTCTAGTTTTGATTTCATAGTTTTTCTAGACCAAGGCAGTTTAACCTACTATTAATCCCATTACTGTGAGTTAGAAAGGATTAACTTATACCTTTTTGTGTGAAAGTAAATGCAACAAAGTCGCTAGAATTCGAGGATAGCTCGCCGATTTAGTGTAACTGAATGAGTGTGTCGGTAAAATAATAACCCGGGACTTGGATCTTCGTTAAATAATATTACATTTTTTTTCTAAGTCTAATTTCATTAGTTCACATCAGAAAGTCTGCGATACCAGTGGCCACATGTTATAGTTGGCACTGAAAAAAAGTAATCATGGCTGTCAATTATGTTAGTCACACATCCACACACATACATACGCGTACAAATAAATTCTTCTATGTGCCGTGTCACTTCAGGATAGATTGATCGTGGCTCTCCACAACGTTTTATTCTTAGTAGTCTTTGGCCATCTATTTGCACAAGCTGGTTGACTAGGTCACACGTTAATTCCCTCTTATCGTCAAAACGTCTTGTAAGTGTCAAATTTTACAAGCCCTCTTTTCTCATGTCCTCAGGAATTTTCCAATTGTCTGTTTCTGATATTGAGTATGTGTTTTTTGGGGGTTATTTTTTGCTTTCATTTTCTCTAAAAAATTGTCGTTGCTCACGTATTCATTTCATGGTATCCTCAACATCCTTCTGTAGATCCACATTTCTGTTGTCTCAAGTATCTTCATTTGTGCTGAGATGGTTCAACATTTATAACCATATAGAAGGACCAATATAGCATTGATATTTTTTCTTTTGTTTCAAATAATATATTCTTGTTTCTTATTACTTTGTGTAAATTTTGGAAGGATGTTTTTACTACTCCAACGCGCCTTTGGGCTTCAATGTCACGTTTTTATTCTCTGTTAAAACAAGAAAAAAATCACTTCACAGATAGTTAAATCATTCCGTAATTACTTGATTTGAGAATCTCCAAAATATAGTCTGATTTCAGTCGATTTTTTTTAAAATTACGATTATATATTTCTTCTTAATTCTTAATTAAATGGAATTTAACTTTTTTATTGGGCTCCAATTGAAAGTTTTTATAATTCATATACTAATATAATATTAATTTCAATTTATAGGATTTTATTTTAATACCTTATGTTTTGTAAATTAAAGAAGTGCTATCAAATATTTTTTGCGTTTTATGTATTACTGAAGAGACAACATAACCAATCTCAAAATTTATCAGTTTAATTTATCTTTGTTTTCAAATAAGA
This sequence comes from Ascarosepion bandense, assembly GCA_037127315.1. Classification (NCBI taxonomy): domain Eukaryota; kingdom Metazoa; phylum Mollusca; class Cephalopoda; order Sepiida; family Sepiidae; genus Ascarosepion; species Ascarosepion bandense. The sequence goes on from JBBBDQ010000559.1 coordinate 2,016,102, forward strand.
TTGTTTATTTTGCAGACCTTATTCATTGTTAAATGAAATGATGCATTATTTGATTGGTTGTTTATCCGGTCGTCTCACGAAGTAACTTCCTTAGTATAGAAAAAAAACTTTTGATTTATTCATGACTATTTTTCTTTACATGTAATTTTTATTTCAATATATTGTTTTTGTTAATAATAAACCCAATGAAAATGATTATAATAAAAAAAATGTTGAGTAATCTTAGTGTATGATTAAAAACTGGGGAAAAACATTTTTGCATCGAATCATTACATGAGATGAAAGATGAATACTCATTGACAACAGTAAGAGAGTAGGACAATGGTTAGATGCGAGTGAGTTGCCAAAACAATACCGAAAACCTCCATTGTGTCCTAAAACGTTAACGGTTAATTTAAAATGGTATTTCAAAGGGGTTATTCATTTTCATGCTTGTATCAAGAGAATACAATAACAGTATTGAAGGAGAAATTGTATGTATGTACGAAAAATTGAAATAGAAATATCCTAGACGTTTATAAGGATGACTTAATTTTGCTGCATAGCCAAGCACTTTTCAAGCAACTGTCTAAAATCTACATAAACTAAATAATGAAATTTTGCCTTATCTTCTATATTCACTTGATATATCTCCTACTGATTATTAATTATTTCATCAGTTTGAGTTTTCATTAGCAATGAAACATTTTCCAATAAGGAAGAGGGAATTAAAGTATTTTAACTGTTTATCACATCAAAGGATGAGCTTTTTTTAAAGATAGGATCTAGAAATTAGTGGTACACTGGAGAAAAGTAATGCATCAGTTTTGCACCTATTTTAACTAAATGAATTAGTTATTTAACATTTTAGAAGCGTTTTATTCATTTTCTTATAAAGTGCATTATTTCATGTGTGACAACCCAATATATGCAATTTGTTTTATTTTTTTAAATATGTTGGGATAAAAGTTTTCTGTTTCGGATGAATGTTAATACGGGTGTTTCTGATGTAACATCTTTAATTTACAACTGCTTGCACACAAGCAGTACTACGTTAAAATACCTTTAGCGTTAATTGATAACTGAATATTTCTTTTTTTTTTCAGGTAAGTACCATTTTTGTTGATATTCGATGAACCAAACTTTGAACAGAAATTATGGGGGGTAAGTGTATGTTTAAATCACCTCGAATTTAATTTTCATGTTAAAAGACATTTACTTCTCTCACAAGAAGTTAGTTGTTAGTAACAGGTTCTTCAAGCCTTCCATTCTCATTGCATGTCCCAGGAACTTTAGTTGTATCTTACTGATGCTCAGTATTAATTTCCTTTTTGTTTCCATCCTTTCCAAAACCTCGTCATAGCTCACATGCTCGGTCCATGATATCCTCAGCATCCTTCTGTAGAACCACATTTCAGCTGCTTCAAGTTTTTCCTTCATCTTCGGAGATATTGTCCAACATTCACTGCCATACTGAAGAACCGACATCACATAGCAATCCAATACTTTCCTCCTCTTTGTTTCTTATGAAATTGTCCTGTTTCTTAATACTTTACTCAACTTTTGGAATGCTTCTTTCTCCATGCCATTTCGCCTTCGGATCTCAGTGTCTCACTTTCCGTCTTCTGTTAGAACATTTCCTAGGTATTTCAATTTCTGTACCTGCTTGATTTTAGAGTCCCTCATCTGTAATTGGCATTTTGGGTTACCCTTTTTGTTGATGACCATGCATTCAGTTTTCTTGGAGTTTATTTGTAGTCCTTTCTTGTCACTCTCTTCAGCTACCTTCTGTAGGAGGTCTTATCACACCGAAAAACGTACGAACAGTTTTGTTTAATTAATTCATTCTAGGGAAATGTCTTTTGATCATCAGCTATGTTAATAAAGTTATGTTTTCTTTTTCATTTCATTGATAGCCAATTAAATTTTACAATAAACGACATGTTGTAAACGAACTGATGTATATAAGATCTGTGGGTAATTTCGTTTTTAAAAGAGCATAACTCTATTTACTATTATTCGTGGAGGCTATTTATTATGGTATAATGACTAAAATTGGAAATCCTCTCTTGGAAAATGGAAAATCATTATTCTGCCATCTTAATTATTCATGGAGTTATTTTTTGTTCAGGCACTGGTGATTGCCAAAGAATCAGAAAATGTAACGATAACGAGCATTGTACTAATACAAGTTGATAAGATTGAACAGATACAAATAGATGAAGATAAATAATGAACAAACAAGCAAACAATAGATAGATAGATAGATAGATAGATAGATAGATAGATAGATAGATAGATAGAACAGAGTAGATAGATAGATAGATAGATAGATAGATAGATAGATAATGAACAGAGTAGATAGATAGATATGAACAGAGTAGATAGATAGATAGATAGATAGATAGATATGAACAGAGTAGATAGATAGATAGATAGATAGATAGATATGAACAGAGTAGATAGATAGATAGATAGATAGATAGATAGATAGATAGATAGATATGAACAGTAGATAGATAGATAGATAGATAGATAGATAGATATGAACAGAGTAGATAGATAGATAGATAGATATGTATGAAGAAACTGACATAGATAGATAGATAGATAGATAGATAGATAGATAGATATGAACAGCGTAGATAGATAATAGATATAGATAGATAGATAGATAGATAGATAGATAGATAGATATGTATGAAGAAACTGGCATAGATAGATAGATAGATAGATAGATAGATAGATAGTTAGATATGTATGAAGAAACTGGCATAGATAGATAGATAGATAGATAGATAGATAGATAGATAGATAGATAGATTTCAAATGTATAGTTTTTGAGTAGGGAATGCTAATTAATTGCTAGTCTTTTATAACAACACTGGTTGTTATACTTTAATATGCAGTACTCCAAAACACGTAAGTGGATATATGTAAGTAAATATTTTGGCAAAGTCCTCTTGAAAAAAAGTGCTTTCATATTCACTGCAATATCATATCGAAAGCGAATCATCAGTTTCTAATAACAAGCCAATTGGGTCGTCTTCATATAACATTGATTTCAATCTCATGAGAGCACAATCCAAAAGTCAGCTTCCATATCCGAAGACAGATAAGCATTCAGACTGATTAGTCTGCCAAATCATGCAAGCCCTTAACAGTGATTTTGTTTCTAAATAAACTGACTCATGTTCATGCAAACCTTGATTTTCCTATTCGCCCACTGATATTTTTCCTTTCCCTCTCTTAAATCCTATTTTTAAAAGAGTTATCTGCCTTGTATCTCTGGTGTCAGTAGGGAAGAATTATATTCTTTTCACATTGCGAAGCCTGGTGGCAGTGTCGGTGCTACTATAGTTATCACTCCAACGGCAAAATATGGTTTCATGTCATCTAAACGTGTTTGTTGTCATTTTTCCCAAGTCAAAAGTTCTGACTAAACATCACAGCCTAAGTACAATATTTTTCTGCTCGTACACAATTCAAAACAACGATCTCGAGACAATAAAATGAAATTAATCGGCTACTTCAAAATGGTTTAATTGTATAAAAACTGCAAATTCGTCGTAAAAAAAATTGCATACTTAAAAATATTTTAGTATTTTATTCGAAACTTTTGTCATATAAAATATAAACATAAAAATAGGAGGACGTCGAGGAAAAGAAAGCTATTTTTTTCTCTCAATTCGGCCCAAACAAGGCAATAAAACGACTATGACCCAATGTGAAAAAAATATTAGAATTTTTGTTAATATTAAAGGGGAGCGATTAGTAAAAGAGGAGGGATTAAGAAAACAGAAAATAATGTTTGGTAATGTATTCAAATTTTTTAATATAAAAGTTAACTAAAAAACAAAACGATAATTCCATCAGCGAAAAGTGCGAGAGTAGAAACTGTTACGGTTATATCTAGCAATTTCAACTGTAAAATGAAGAGACCTACCTGCCAATCTAGTACTGCGCTTAGATTCCTAAAGTCAAAATAGAAAAGTGGAAAGTATATCATCCTCACTCCTTGCATAGTAATGCTTAAGCCGAATAAGCATACAGATGAACACAATATGCGAACCAGTAATACGGAGTGCCAGAGAAAATCATTAGTGTCAAAAATTGCAATATGAGCACTGGTAAAAAATACTAGAGAAAACCATTAACATCAAAAATACTAGAGAAAACTATTAACATCAAAAATACTAGAGAAAACCATTAACATCAAAAATACTAGAGAAAACCATTAACATCAAAAATACTAGAGAAAACCATTAATATCAAAAATACTAGAGAAAACTATTAACATCAAAAAATTTAATATGAACTCTGATAAAAAAGGGTTACTGGAAATTATGTTGATAAGTCCCAAAATTCAGTTGTCCTTAAGGACACATGGCCCAGTGGATATGGTTAGTTTCTGTGACTTGACCCAAGGAGATGTGAGTTCAATACCAGACTACAGCAGTGGTGAACAAGTAACTTGCAGAGTTAGGGAGAGATAACTCATGACTTCCAAGGAATGAAGATGGTATACCCCAGTGATTGTAATAAAGGGTTCGGTTCGGTTCGAAATTCCTAGCAGAAGGTCGGAGCGTACAACGGCCAAAACGTCGTACAAATGGCAGCAAAGATGAGGACAATAGTTCGAATAACGTAAATACTGCGGAGTAGATATTGCAGTTCAGAGTGTTGCGTAAGAATAAATAATATATTAACCCTTATCAAAAACCTAAGAAAAATAAAACTTAATCAAACAGAAACGTCAACAGTTTATGAAAGATGTATGAACGAAACAAAGCTACAAACATAGTTTGAGCATAAAAGAACCTATGGCATGCACAGTTTTTTTCATTTTTTTTTTTTTTTTTCGCAGAAAAGGATTCTTGGCGTCAGTTAATAAATCCACAGAAAATGAAGTATTTCTAGATAAGAAAATAGAGACTGAGGCTGTTAAAAATAGACTCAGGAGGTTATTAGGATGCTTTTCCGTCTATGATAAGTTACTTGAACCTAAAATAAAACGTTTCAAGTGTTTTACTTAGATTATTGTCCTGGCACTTCACAGTGAAATTAAACATTTTGACTAATTTTGAGTAAAAAGGCATAATCTGCATTAAGAAAACCTGGTGTGATGGTTAAAAAAAGAATAGTCATCTCCTATCTCTTATCTCACTAACTTGCATCCCCTCTCTCTTTCTCTATCTCTCTCTTTATCTCTCTTTATCTCTCTCTCTCTCTCATGCTTATTTCTTCGTCCACTCCACTCTTATCAGTATTCTCATCCTTCTCCTACCCTCTTCCTGACACCCCCTGTAACCGATCACTCTTTCTCATAACTTACCTCTTATGTAACCCGCTGCTAAACAGTGACAATAAAATGCCTTGTGCGGGGCGACACTATTATAAAAAAAATTATTTTCAGAATCAGCGTAAAAAAAACAGCCCAGAAACATATGCCTATTGTCCAACAACATTTGGGTAAAAAAAAAAAATGTTATTTAAGCAGTGACTAAGATGTTAAAAGAATTCAATGCAGATAAACAAAAACTGTAATCTTTGATAGGTTGATAACATAACAATTTCTATTCTTCTTCTTTGTACCGTGTCTCTTCAAGACGTTAATGATCATGGCTCTCCACAATTTTCTGTCCTTTGTAGTTTTCAGTAAATCTTGTCGCGATCTCCCAAACCCGATCTGCTATCTATTCAGTCAAGATCCCTAGCAAGGTTATGCGTTGTTTTTTTAATCTCTTACCCTCATGCCTTCGATCTGTCATATGGGTCTCAAATTCTCCAAGTCCTCTTTTCTCATTATGTACCCAAGGTATTTTAACTGTCTCTTTGAGATGTTAAGTATAAGTTTCCTTTTTGTTTTCAGCGTCTTTAGAACTTTATCTTTCGATCTATGGAATTCTGAACATCCTTCTGTAGAACCACATTTCTATTGCTTCAAATCTGTTCTTCATTCTTCATCTATGGTGATATTGTCCAGCATTCACTGTCATATAGGAGAACTGATATAGCATAACAGTTCAGTACTCTTTTCTTTGTTTCTAACAATATTTTTCCGTTTCTCAATACTTTGATTAGCTTTTAGAAGGCATATTTTGCTATCCCAGACAACCTTCGAATAAAAGTACTTAAATATCTGAATATAGTCATTTAAGAACCAAAAATAAATTTTAACTCTTTCTGATGTGAACTATAAGTGTCCGTTTAGTTTCCATTTTCTCTAAAACTTTATTATTGCTCATATATTTAGTCCATGGTATCCTGAGCATCCTTCTGTAGAACCACATTTCTATTGCTTTAAGTCTCTTCTTCATTTTTCATCTGTGTGAAGATAGTCCATCATTCGCTGCCATATAGGAGGACTGATATTACATGACAGTTCAGTGCTCTTTTCTTTGTTTCTTATGAAATCTTTCTGATTCTTCGTACTTTGCTTAGCTTTGTGATTCTGTAGCGCCAAGGTTTTCAACAGGATCTACAGGCTTCACGCAGTGAAAGCCATTTTTAACCATTGATCTGAGAAAGCTCTTATGTACACCTCACAATTTAAATATTTTTGAAATTTATGATGAATAAAGTGTAAATGCCATCGTTGCTTTCATTCCCGTTCCATATCACAACTTCTGTTTTAGAAATGTTTACTTTTAGTTATGTTTCTTGAAATAAGGCACAAAAATCTATATAAATAATCAAAATAAAAACTGCAACTTTGCGGCGAAATTTCGTCACAACTCTACAAGAAATTCGCGACGAAGATCCACAACACAGCCTAAAAAAAAGTCTACTCTTAATACAAAACCGTAAAGAAAAGAGGAAAAGCTACTATCTTATAGAAGTCGAGAAAATTGACAGATAATAAAGAAAAGGAATACGTGAAAAGTTATGCTAGCCTATGTCTTGACTGTTTGATCGAATAGAACATTGCTTAAATTGAATGCTTTTCAAAGAGGTAAGAAAACCGATACCTAATTACTGAGTACCAACTCCAATCATTTATTTTAAACTAATCGTTTTCAATGCATTAAGAATAAAGTGGAATGGTATTGCTTGACTTGAATTCTTTTAAACAGAAAAGAGATTAATTTTCAATTTTAATTTATTTGCGTTTTGATATTTATTATGTTTTGTTAAGGCAAAAGGCCAATAGAAAATGAAAAAACGGAAAATAGAGGTGGGCTTGCATTCTGCGTAGTGTCATTAATAACCAAAGTTTGCATATCCTTTGGATATTTATAAAGTTTCCATTAATCATACACGAAAGTAAAGCTTCTTAAGTACGTTAACAAATTTATTAACTTACATCATTAATTCTTCTTATATTTTCCGTGTCACTTCAGGACGTAGGCGATCATGGGCCACCACATCTCCCTATCTCTTGTAGCTCTTAACACTCAACCCCCGCCGTATGTCATGCGTTGCTTTCCCTTGTCCTGTTTTCCCTTTATCCGGTGATCATCGGATTCTCTAAACCCTCTTTCCTCATTACATCCTCCAGAAACTTTCACCTGTCTATTACTGATGTTAAGTATCAGTTTTATTTTCGTGTATATCCTCTCCAAAACTTCGTTGTTGCTCACATGTTCTGACCATGGTATCCTCAGCATCCTTCTGTAGAACCACATTTCGTATGCTTCAAGTCTTTCCTTCATCGTCGATGAGATTGTCTAGCATTCGAATCACATGACAATCTAGCACTTTCTTCTTTGTTTCCAGCGACATTTTCTTGTCTCTCAATACTCTACTCAGCTTCTGGAATGTATCCTTAAATATTGAGTGCTAAATCTGAACGCAGAAGAAATTATAAGATAATTATCAAAATAAAATTTTGTTGCCGTCTAACTTAAAGCCGAGACAAGAAATTGGGTTTTATCATCACTACTCGCTGGTTTCACTTTAAAAACCCTCGCTTTGTCATAGCTATTACTTGCAATAACAAAAATTAATGCTTTTAGCGATAATGGGCAATCAATACGTAATGAATGGACACCGACTTCAATCATTTATTTTTATAAAATTATTTTCAGCGAGTTCAGATTTTATGTTGTGCATTAAGAATCAGACAGAATGGTATTTTCAGTTGTTAGTTCATTTTACAAAAAAATTGGTTGATTGATTGATTGATTAATTGATTGATTGATTGATCTATTTAACGGCATATAAACTTATTATGGGTCATTTAATGCCGAAAGTTAATTTTCTTGAGCGCTTTGAATTAACAAAAATATGGTATATGTTATTCTGCTTTCACAATTGACTACATGGTAGATAATACTCAGCTTTTGTGCACATACATTTTTGTGTGGACATGATCACTAGAGGCGGTGATATGTGTGTTTTATGCTGTATTTTGTTGAAGTTATAGTTTGAAATACAGGTTTATTTTTAAAATTTTCTGATATTATATGGTTTAATTTCGTGAAAGTTCTTTTATGTTAGTTGTTTAGTAGTATCTTAAGCAAATTTAGGTGAAATTGATACAAACTTCTTAGTAGGTGTATTGTTGGTAATTTACATAAAATGTATTGCATATATTTTTTAATATAAAATGTATTGTTATACTTTCATAATGTTTTGTTTTTGTTTGGGGAGGTTCACTTTATCTACAACTGTGACCCGAACAAGTGCTATCACCCCGGACCAGGGTAGACCTAGGAACAACAGCAATAAAGAGGTGGTTCCATGCTCTTCAAATCCTTCAAATCATCCCGTTCAAAGCCTTGCTGACGGATGTAGTTTTGTCGTCATACCCAGGACTATTAAGTAATAGTAACGATACAATATATACATATAACAGCACCAAAAACAAAATAAAAAAAAACTTGAAAATTACTAAATAACTGTCTGAAAGCGCTTGGAACAATGAAAATTATGGAAAATTTATCTACTCCTTTACTTCTACAAAACGTAGATTCCTTTAAATCTAACCGACAATGTCCGTCTAATGTTATTATATTTTTCAATTTCCGAATAAGATATTGTATATTATAATTTTTTTTTGTTCGAGTACTTTCAACTATCTGAATGTTGTCAATATTTGGATCTATTCTTGCCAAGTGTACTTTATATATTTACATATAGGTACGCTTGTATATCTTTCGTTCACTCTGTTCAAATCCTGGTACATCATGCATTTATTGTATTTTATGGAGGTCCCGATAGACGGAAGGTCTCGGTAGACTGGAGGTCTCGGTAGACTGGAGGTCCCGGTAGACTGGAGGTCTCGGTAGACTGAAGGTCCCGAAAGACTGGAGGTCCCGGTAGACTGGTGCTACAGGATTTCTAGTCAAGTTTGGCATTTTTATTAAAACTATCAACTGTGTCTATCCTAACAGCGATGTATACTCTCTCTCTTTCTCACTCTCTCTCCTCTCTCTCTCTCTCACACACACACACACACAAACGAACGAACTTGCCGAATATTCCTCTAAAACTCAAGAATGAACACGCACACATATACGCATACACACATTGGAACAAATATTTCTTCATCTCAGGATCTTTAGTTGAATTTTGCTTCGTCCATGCCCGTTTCGCATCCAATCTTGAGGAAGCCATAGAGAGATCATTTCTCATCGTGGCCGCCGGACGTACATCTCCTGGGCATGCGCACATCTATGGCTGTCCTGCCAAATGGCATCCATTACGTCTGTGACGAGTTGCACTGACGAAAAGAAAAAAAAGAAGTCGACAAATCAGTCTTTCAAACTCAGTTCTTTTCCTAATATTTTTCTACTTCGTATGTCGCTTTCTTTGTGAGGTAAAAGAAACAGGCGATTTTGCCTTAAAACTCGCGAGAAAACCGATAAGACAACACTTGATTGCTTGGCTGAGGGAAATCTTATAAAACCAGTTTCTATTCTGGCTGTTTTTTTATATCCATAACTATCACTAACATGGGATTTTTTTCCGTATTTTCTTTCCTTAACCCATTAAAATTATTTACTTTTATTCTTTATATCTTTGTTTAGTGCCTTATTTCAAGAAACATAACTAAAAGTAAGCATTTCTAAAACAGAAATTGTGATATGGAACGGGAATGAAAGCAATGATGGCATTTACATTTTATTCATCATAAATTTCAAGATGTGGATTTAAAAGCTAAATGCTTCAAATACTTCGGTGTACAGATCAGTCATAATAAGTTTAGTATAGAAGATAAGGGAATTGAATAAAGAAAACGCTGTACTAGGGTTAGTTTTGCCAAACACTGCGCATACTTACAAAACCAAAACTTCATCTTGAAAACTCGAGTCCTGTTTTTAATAATCTCGTTAGATTAAGATTTCTATATGAATGTCGTACAAGGCGCCAATCTCGTTCAAAAATATTTAAATTGTGAGGTGTATATAAGAGCTTTCTCAGATCAGTGGTTAAAAATGGCTTTCACTGCGTGAAACCTGCAGATCCTGTTGAAAATCTTGGCGCTACAGAATCACAAACAAAGAACAGTACCAAATAATAGTGTTATGTTTGGTATATCTCTCAGTTTCAGTACGTGGTACACCATTACGCGTGACATAATGGAGTGTCGAGAGTTATCGGCTTAGCACTTGAATACAACTCAGCTAATTTGTATAAGATACCACAAACAGAACCAACATCACCTGAGTACTTACAAAAACAGCAATATGTAAAATATATATAGAATTTCCTGAAATATGATATGATACATGCTTTCGCTACCAATGCATATCTTAAATAGTGAGATTGATTTGTATAGACAATATATAGAATTTGGATTCGTAAAATAGAGCATTGATTGACAGGCATGACAAAAGAGTCAAACAAGCAAATAAACCAACACAAGAGAACACAATCTGATTCTTCTTTTTTCTCACGAATGGGCCTTAAATACAGTCTACTATTTTGAGAAAATTCAACATTTCAATACTGAAGCCATAGTTTTCTTGTTTCCTTTCCGCCATTTCTCAGAAATGGGCTTAAAAATATTCTCTGACAATATACCGGAAGCAGTGCAACGGAAGACCGAGAGCACCGCAATACCGGTAACATATTTACGTGCCTGGGTATATAAATAATTCTAATGTTCTTTCTCCGAAATTCTGTCTTTCGTTATGTACGCATGCGCCTCAGTTGTGAGATGTAGCCTCGAAATGAATAAATTCTGGCGTAAACGTTCGTATCCGTATTCGCTTCCGTAGAGCTATCCAACAGATGAGAGTTCGTTGGTTCAAGTTTTCTGATGTGTAGGGGTGTCTCTGTTCTTGTTTCTCGTTTCTCTTACTCTCACTGACCCTCTCTTTTACTTGTTCTCTCTCTTAATCTATGTCTTTTTCTCTGTCTTACTCTCACTCATTCTCTCTCTCTTACTCCATCTTTATTTCTCTTTCTCATTCTTTCACTTTCACTTTCACTTTCTCTCTCTCTCTCACTCTCTCGCTCTCTCTTGCTCTCTCTTTCTTTGATGTTGTTGTGGAGTAGTTTTCGAACTGAAGATTATAATTGGGCTATGTCGGTTGCTAATCGTCTTAACGTACCTAAAATGTTAGGAACTTGGTAATTTTCCATTGAAAGCTGACTCCTTAGTATTCGGCTAACTGCAGACAAATATAAACTGCCTAGTATTTCTACTGAACTCTAATAGAAGTCTAAAGAACTCTTGTGAACTTCCCAAGTACTTCTAAGAACTTCTTGTTAACTCTTATTAATATAGGAGGGAGAGTGCATTATCTGAGGAATAGGTGTGTTTCAGCATAACAGATGTTCATCTTCGCCAAGTATTATATCAAGGCTAAATCAAATCTGGTTAGGTTGTAACAGAACAAATATTTCCTACTAATGGTGACTTGCCAAACATCTGTGAGGGTTATGTTTTGTATTACATCGTCAGTGGATTCGTACTATGAAACAGAATTTACGATAAAAAGTTCATGATATCGCACCACATAAGGCGCTGAATTTAAAATGCGATATACTCTCTCTTTCTTTCTCTCTCTCTATATATATATATTAACAATATATATATATATATATATATATATATATATATATATCTACGTGTAAAGATTTTTATTTTAGATATATATTGAGCACATTCTGATACAACTGTTTGCTTGTCTTAACTGACTCTGACCAATAACTAGTTAATAATAATAACAACAATAATAATAATAATAACACACACACACACACACACACACACACACATATATATATATATATATATATATATACGTGTAAAGATTTTTATTTTAGATATATATTGAGCACATTCTGATACAACTGTTTGCTAGTCTTAACTGACTCTGACCAATAACTAGTTAATAATAATAACAACAATAATAATAATAATAACACACACACACACATACATACATACATATATATATATATATATATATATATATATATATATATATATATATACTCCGATTTAACTAGAAATGGATAATAATCATGAGTACAAAATCATCCGTACTCCTCCACAACAAAGAATAGTGGAAAAAAACAAATTTGAGGGCCTATTTGACATCACTATGGGATTTCTAGACTCCGCTAGTCCTGAAATTCCGTTGGCCTATTCATCCTGTATAACCTAACAGCGTATAACGATATAAATATTGTGGATGTAGGGTTGTACAGAGATGATGGTCTTATGATGCAAAAGTTTCCACAAATGTTAAAGCCAAGAGAATAAGAAAATTACTACATAGGGAACTGAAAAGTTTTAACCTTAAGGTGACTATCAAAACTAATCTTAAAAAGGTAGACTTCCGAGATGTAACACTTGATGCAACTAATGAAACGTATTCACCCTACTTAAAAACTAACGCTCATCCTATAAAATCTAACCACCCTCGATCAATCATCAAGCATATAGCATTCTCGATGGGAAACAGAATTCTCTTAATGAAAACATTTGTTTACGAACATAGTAAATTCAATGACACAGAAATTCAAAACAGCGGTTATAAATGCCCGAACCTGAAATGCAATAAACATAATAACAACAAGAATAAACATCGAAAGAGAAATATCATTTGGTTCACATCTCCATTTAACCAAATGATAAGGACTAAGAGCATAAATTCTTAAAATAAACTGAAAAAGACTTTCCTAAAAATAACCCTATTAACAATTTTTTTGACAGAAAGACACTGAATATAGCTGTAGTTATAACTTTGAGAAGATCTTCGAAAACATAATCAGAGAATTTTAAACAGATATAACCTAAACAATCAACAACATCCAGAAGAAAAAACTAAAGCTCAAAATAACAATAATTGCAACTGCCGAAAACCTATTGAGTGTCCGTTAGCAAATAAATGTCTAACTGACTCTATAGTCTACTTATGCATTATTTCTACTGTAGAAAATCTCATAATAATAAAAAAATATTATATCGAGTGCACCAAGAATACTTTTAAGACCCGCCATGACTTTCATACCTTATCTTTTAATAATAAAACTTACCGCAATAGCACATCACTTTCTACTTATTATTGGAAATGAAAAGATGCCAATAAAACCCCTACCGTAAAATGGAAAATATTAAAAAAGCAGAACTTGTAAATCTTTACATGTGCCATATTTTCTATGCTTACAAGAAATCAAGTTATCAAATTCCCGAAACTAAACTTACTTAATAAATGAAAAGACCTAACTTCCATTTGTCATCATCCTCTAAAACATACCCTAAAATATAGTTAATTTTTAATATATATTTAATATAGAGTAAACTTTTAAATATAATTAATTTTTTACCCTAAAATATAGTTAATTTTTATAAATAGTTAAAATGCAAAATTTATTTTAAATTTTAAAATATAGTTAAAATATCAACAGTTTAAATTTGAAATATAGTTAAAATATAGTTATTATTTTAAAATATATAGTTAAAAATTCTTAATTTATTTTAAAATATAGTTAATTATTAATATATATTTAATATAAAGTAAACTTTTAAATATAATTAATTTTTTACCCTAAAATATAGTTAATTTTATAAATAGTTAAAATGCAAAATTTATTTTAAATTTTAAAATATAGTTAAAATATCAACAGTTTAAATTTGAAATATAGTTAAAATATAGTTATTATTTTAAAATATATAGTTAAAAATTCTTAATTTATTTTAAAATATAGTTAATTATTAATATATATTTAATATAAAGTAAACTTTTAAATATAATTAATTTTTTACCCTAAAATATAGTTAATTTTTATAAATAGTTAAAATGCAAAATTTATTTTAAATTTTAAAATATAGTTAAAATATCAACAGTTTAAATTTGAAATATAGTTAAAATATAGTTATTATTTTAAAATATATAGTTAAAAATTCTTAATTTATTTTAAAATATAGTTAATTATTAATATATATTTAATATAGAGTAAACTTTTAAATACAATTAATTTTTTACCCTAAAATATAGTTAATTTTTATAAATAGTTAAAATGCAAAATTTATTTTAAATTTTAAAATATAGTTAAAATTTCAACAGTTTAAATTTGAAATATAGTTAAAATATAGTTATTATTTTAAAATATATAGTTAAAGAATTTTTAATTTATTTTAAAATATAGTTAATTTTTAATATATATTTAATATAGAGTAAACTTTTAAATATAATTAATTTTTTACCCTAAAATATAGTTAATTTTTATAAATAGTTAAAATGCAAAATTTATTTTAAATTTTAAAATATAGTTAAAATATCAACAGTTTAAATTTGAAATATAGTTAAAATATAGTTATTATTTTAAAATATATAGTTAAAAATTCTTAATTTATTTTAAAATATAGTTAATTATTAATATATATTTAATATAAAGTAAACTTTTAAATATAATTAATTTTTTACCCTAAAATATAGTTAATTTTTATAAATAGTTAAAATGCAAAATTTATTTTAAATTTTAAAATATAGTTAAAATATCAACAGTTTAAATTTGAAATATAGTTAAAATATAGTTATTATTTTAAAATATATAGTTAAAATTTTTTAATTTATTTTAAAATATAGTTAATTATTAATATATATTTAATATAGAGTAAACTTTTAAATATAATTAATTTTTTACCCTAAAATATAGTTAATTTTTATAAATAGTTAAAATGCAAAATTTATTTTAAATTTTAAAATATAGTTAAAATATCAACAGTTTAAATTTGAAATATAGTTAAAATATAGTTATTATTTTAAAATATATAGTTAAAAATTATTAATTTATTTTAAAATATAGTTAATTATTAATATATATTTAATATAAAGTAAACTTTTAAATATAATTAATTTTTTACCCTAAAATATAGTTAATTTTTCGTAACATAATGTAACTAGACTTCTACAATCTATCCCCTAGTATATATTGATCGATTCTCCCAACTTTTGATTATTTAATTTGCTGCAGCTTAACCGATACATCACCCACTGATTCGTTTACATATGTTTTACGTGCGGTGTATTACAAAAAAAAACTTTTCTGTTCTTATCTCTTGTTCACTAATTTAAGTTGAATAATAACTTAAAGAAAATCCAGTTACTGTTTCAGGATGACACGCAATAATTTTTCAGATTTGCAATATTGTAAAAATGTCTTGGTCTTTTATTTTAAGTCTTTCTTTACTCTTACAATATAATTTCTCCTATCATGATCTGATTTCCTATTTGTTAGCTGAGATGAACCTCCAACTCCCACACATTAATTGTCTGGATTTTGTAAAAACTTGTGTTGTTTTATATATAATAATTCCTAACAGTAAAAAAAAAAAAATCAGTGACTGCCGAGTTGCTAATAAGATAGTACCGAAATACAACGGCTCTTGTGTTACAGTAAACTATGTTTTTATTATAAACTTATAATAAAATATTACCAAATATAATAATACTCTACTATGCATCGAGCACTTTTAATAAAGTAAATCACTACACGCAGTGGACTTTCAACCCATTAGTTTGCATTACTTCTATGTATATATATATTGTCTATTTAATTAGTCGTTCCTCTTTTATGCAAGTTTCGTTTAAAAAATAGCAGACAAGATGCTGTGGTTAAGTTTTGTTTTTGTTTTTTTTTTTGTATGTATCTAGAGTTATAAAAATGTTTCATTTTGAACAGTCAGCACATTGTTGATATTATTGAGTGTTGTTTTTTCTCTTTTATTATTAATAGTTATCTATTATTTTAGCCTTTTTTACATGTGCATGATGCTGTTATATTTTTACTATCGACGTGTATGTTGTGGATAGATTTTGGTAGTTTCTATGTGTATTATATGTGACCTATTAGAGTTATTGTTAAAGAGTTGTAAAGCAAGTATTCTTGTTAAACATATAGCGATATATCCAATGTAATTTTTTCAAAAATTGGATTAAAAATACGGTTCTTTCAAGCAAAGTGTTACTAGCAGTGGAAAAAAAATGTTAATAATTTAGTTAGGAGAAAGGACAAAGATGAGGATTTAGAAAGACAGAAGATGGCGTCGCATTTAATCTTTTGAAGATTTTAGGTGGTAAGAACCAAGAAAGTGGAAGTCCTCAACAGGTGTTTACTCGTGCAACCAAACTGGCAACTGGGTCCCACCCATTCACAGTCAGGTTAGCCAAATGCAGACGACAATTCTACTCCTGCAGCTTCTTCTCTCGCACTTCCCGCCTGTGGAACTCGCTCCCGTATTCTTGCTTTCCTGACGGCTACAACCTCCAGAAATTTAAATGCAAAGTCAATACTCATCTACTAACCACTGGCCTCTAGCTCTCTCCCCACCCCTGTATAACCTTCCCTTTCTCTCCACCTATGTATCTGTCATCGCACCTGCTTTCTCAGCTTTCTATTGTTCCTTTCTAACTAGCTTGTACTCCTCACTCTTTTCTAATTAATCTTTTTACATTTATGTAACCCCCTTGCACATCAGTGGCGTTTCCGCCTTGCTCGGGGTGAAATGATTAAAAAAAAAAAGCCAAGGAATGCAAAAAAAAAAAAAGAAAGAAACTCCTAGAATATAACTAATTATTACATCTATGTATTTCAATAATAAATCTCGTGATAAATCGCCGGTGCGCGAGACTAGACTCAACTTCATATCAGTACTAAATGTAATATATATATATATATAAAGTAATTCACCGAGTTTTATTCAACCTCAACAGAATTCAGAAAGAATTGGACGGCCGTTTCGTACTATATTTGGGACTCATCAGCAGTGCGCATCCACTACCAGGAATTGAAACCCAGACAGTTGCGTTTTTAAGCGAAAGTCATAACAACTGTACCACGGACTCCGGTGACGTAAAATAACGAATTAAACTCGATATAGCGCCGCTCATTCACATATACCGTGGTGGAACTCTGCTGGGCTCCTTTTAACCATAGGACTGTGCATCCCAGAGCCACGACTACTATCACCAAGCCGCTCACACTGGAGCATTAGAAGCCGGTTCAAGCAACGATATAAATGAAAAATTGTAGGAGGATTTGAAATATTAAGTAAGTAATTCATCGAGATTTATTCAACCTTAACAGAATGAAGAGCGGCTTGGTGATAATAGTCGTGGCTCTGGGAGGCACAGTCTAATGGTTAAAAGAAGCTCAGCAGAGTTCCACCACGGAATATGTGAATGAACGGCGCTATATCGAGTTTAATTCGTTACCTCTTCTTTGCCGAGGCTTGTTTTTTTTTTTGTTGTTTTTTGTTTTTAATCGGGTCACCCCAAGCAAGGCATTTCACTGCCACTATAGCGCAGGGGGTTACATAGAGGGATTGGGTATAGGAATTGTCAGAAGGAGGTTGATAGACGACTTAGGATGCACATAGGGAGAGAGTTGGAGTGAATGGGTGTGAGTTAGTGTGTTAGGAGGTGTCTATTGACCTTACATTTAAACTCCTGGAGGTTGTAGCCGCCGGGGAAGCAAGTATGCGGTAGGGAATTCCACGGGCGGGAAGTGCGAGGAAAGAAGCTGTTGAAGTAGAAATTGCGGTTACATTTCATCGGTTTCACTGTAAAAGGGTGGGACCTAGTTGCCAATCTAGTATCTCGTGCAAATTCACTTCTAGAGGGCACCAGTGATTTAAGTTCGTCAGATCAGAAACCATGAAAGTATTGTGGTACAGTTGGTATGACATTCGCTTAAAAACGCATCTGTCTGGGTTTCAATTCCTGGTAGTGCATGCGAGTGAAGTTAAATTCAAATTTCTGATACGGTCAGTTTCTAATATGCACCTGATGATTATTTAACGCGTGAAAGTCCAAGTCGTGCCATCGACGTAGGATAATATTTATTAGTAAAGTTTTGTAATTTGCTTGAAGCATTGTGTATATTAGATGTATGGTTAAGTCTTGAAGGCTATCAAAATGCGTTTAGTAAAATAAAGGAAGGTAAAGAAGTTGTTAGGTATTACCTATTTATTATACATTAATATTTCGAGATCAAAATCCCATCTTTAGAATGGCAGAGGAGTCCGTGTCTTTCAAGGAATGGACATTCCTGGCTGCTGCTGCTGTCATTAATTGTAGCGAGTGTGTGTGTAAGTGTGTTAGAGCATGTATGTGTGTGTGTTTATGGTATATATATATATATATATATATATATATATATATATATATATATATATATATGTGTGTGTGTGTGTGTGTGTGTGTGTGTGTGTGTGTGTGTGTGATTAACAGTTGGGACCTTTTTTCTGGTTTGATGATACAGATGATGTTCACATAAATACTCATAAAAATCCAAATTTAAATTCTCGTTTGTATTAACGACTAAAACGGTACGGTAGGCTAAAGCAGTTGTCTATTTGCAGTCAGTATCAGCGATCGCTGTTCAAATCTGATTAAAGCATCAAACTTTGCGAGGGAATTTTCGATGGAGGCTTAAGGTCAATAGATGCTCTCCAATTGGAAGACTGGCCTAACATTTATCCTATTTCCATGAACTCTATCTGATTTTCAACTGAAGTCAGTAAATATCACTGAATGCGCTGTCTCGCGGCAGGGTTAGTGGCGTTTCTCTATACGGTGTGAATGTTCCGCCTCCTAGAATTCAAGATTTTCCCTGTTTATTAGTATAACAAAAATATTTGCCTTCCTATTTAACGAACGAATGGATGTCAAAACAAGGACTAAGGGGAATAATGAAAGGGTAGAAGTTTCTTGGAATAACAATAAACATGGAAATAGAGACATGATCATTCACGTCTTGGTAAGTAGCGAGTGTGTGTGTAAGTGTAACCGTCGCCATTATTTTGAAGCCATTATAAGGTCACAGTTTCAAGGATGATTTGCACAACACAAACTTTATATTATCTCATTTAGATTGGTGATAAACGAAAGTAATGTTAATAATGCATTACATTCGGACTAATGTCCTTATCTTTTTTGTTAATATCACAATGTTTTGGACGCTGTATTGATCGGTCTTCATCATGTACCCTTCAGGTAATTTAAGACTAATCCCTATATTTAATGTAAGTGGTAAATTGTTCTTGTTCGCAGTGATAATAGTAATGTTAATGACTAATATAAATGGATAACACGTTCTGTTCGTATTTAGTACTGCTCATTTTTTGCTCGTTCTATTTTCATTACCCTGTTCCGGTATTGAACTCTCATTTACTTTGTCAACATATACATAAATCAGTACTTTAATCCACTAGTCTATTGCTTCATTTCTACGTCTTATTTCAGTTTCACTTTTGCCTAATCAACATTATGTTTCAAATTTTATCAGCACCCTACACCATTACAAAAAGATAGTTCTTCTTCTACACCCATTCACGCACGAATTAAGCAATGTTTCTCATCTTTTTCTAACTGAACTTATCTGAAGATTACTCGTTAAATCAATCAGACATTCCCTCTGCCACGCCCTTATCTCCCTCCGCCGTCTTCTTCCCTCTTCCCTTTGATTATTTCCGGTTCTACAGAGCGTATCTGGCATCAGTCATCGGACCAACATACCAGCGTAGCGTGTGTCATTGTGAAAGGCATTATGGGATTGAAACTGCTAAGTGCTAACCGGAAGTGCACGTTTTCGCACGATAAAATGGATTTTACCAATCCGTCACCTTTCTCTAACAGCGCCCGGATTTGACCCCAAACTCATTTCACTACTGGCTCTTTTCGCCACTGCCCATTTCCTGTTCTCTTTCGTCTTCGTCTTTTTTCATTTCCATCGACATTTCTGGCTTCTGACACGTGTCTTTATTTCTCAAAGCTCACTACTTATCGTTTGTTCCAAGACACAAGTCATCTTCCGGTCAAATCGATATCAATGGCTGCTACGCCTTTTATCTCGACATGATTTCTCGAGATGCGAGTTGGCTTTGAAATGATATAATACCTGTATATACAAATATATTAATATCTGCATGAATATGCATGGCAACATGCAAACTAACGCATACATATATGAATAGCATTGCACACAGAAATACACACACAAACACACACACACACACACACACACCTATATATATATATATATATATATATATATATATATATATATATATATATATAAGATAAAAATATAGTTTAATGAGATGATATGATCAATATCAGAGATAGAAAGTATGAAAATGTACTTATGAAAGTAGGCATTGAGGTCAAAGCCCAGTGGCGACAATTTGTTTCATGCTTAAATACAATCTTCAGACCATGTGTATTGTCTTTTGGAACGACTAATTATATATGATGATCAGTTGCGCACTATGGGCATAAGATTTATTACAAAATCCTAATATAACTGGGTGGGTGGTAACGGTTATATTTAAAATTATTCTAGGGACGATTGAGGAGAAATAATTGTAAATCCGAATGCAGTTATTTGTAGCTATCTTGCAGTGACGTTTGTTAACTTTAAATGTCATTATTTACTATTGATTACTTTCTTATCTGTTGTAAACTATTATTATTATTATTATTATTATTATTATTATTGTTGTTGTTGTTGTATCTATTGTTATTATATCATTTTCATCATAATTCGATCTCTGCTATGGTCACACTACCTACCAAATCTGCAGAAAGACCTAAGGCAGGTAGTGGTGTGTTGCTATGGTTAGATTTCATTTGTTTTTCTCTTCTCTCTTCCATAACATCATTAGCGTTATAGAGACAAAGTTCAAGATAATTTTTGTGTATATCTTAAGCTAGGATTTTCAGAGATACTTTCAATATTTTTTGTTCCTTTTTTATCATTCCAAGCGCACATACTATTCTTATTGGTTTAATCTCATAGAATGCTGACCTTATCTATTTGTGTAATCGGTGCTGTATGATGTTCATACCAGCGTTTCTTTACATATTTTCCAAAGTGTCTGCACATTTTCCGGTGTAAATATTGCCCCACTCTATCGAAACAATTTTTATATTCATTTGGAGCAAATACAGAACATCCTGAGATTATATGGTCTAATGTTTCCTGGTATTTATCACAGAACCAGCATTTTGGACCCATATTATTATGTATGATATTTGCCTGAAAGTTCCTCGTGAAAAGACACTGCTCTTGCGCTGCACGAATAAAGCCTTCATTTTCCATCGATGAGTATTAACTTTATCAACATCGGGTATATTAGCACATTCTGGATATTGGCTATCCAGAGGTTTGTCTTGCCAGCGCTGTTTTATCTGTACAAGTGATTTATACCTGTTGTGCTGTTTCCTATTTTTTTCGGCAACAATTGGTTGTTGGGTTCTGCTTTAGTTTTTTACAGAATCTACTAAATGTAAATCTTTTTTGTATTTACTGCCTTCTTTCATTATTTAATTTTTTTCTTTCTGTTTTTATGTTGTTTGACTAATTTTATAATCCAATTCTTTATTGTTTCCATGTATGTTATTAAGGCAATTGTTGTTGTTTTGTGTGAACATTCTAGGTGAATAAGATCTCTTCCACTTTCTTTACAGAGTATGTATAAACGGTTTGCATCAGCCTTTGGATGATGCATCTTATGATTAGAAAGAAGCTTTGTTTTGACTTAGAATTAATTCGTCTGATGTCATTTAGAGTCCAGTTAAAGATGTTGAAAATATATTGAATTACTTGAATGGCAAGATTATTAATGGTCAATTCTGTTGTAAGAATTCCATTCAATACTTAATATCAGTCATACCCTTGTATAGTACTATTTTCGCACTATTTCTTTCATTTGCTTATGGTGAATTCTTTCACCTTCATTTACACCTCAGTACGTATAAGTTTCTTCTTGCTCTAAATCTTTTATTGTTACAGCAAGGTGTAAGCTGATACAGGATTTTTGTTGTAGCGATCCTCGTAAAATAGTGGCTTTAGCACATTTATCAAAATTAAATTACATTTCAGTGTCATCATTGAAACATTTTACATTTTGCAGAAGACCTTCTGGCTCATTATCATTCCTAGCATAAAACTTTAAGTCTTCCATACAAAATAGATATTCGTTTTTGTTTTTTTTATCTATTTTATAACCACATTATGTCTTGTTAAGTTGGCTGGTTAATACTATTAATGATATACAAAATAGTGTTATGTCGTGAGTAAGAATAAATAACTCAACAACAGGAATAGGTTATTTGTTGTATTCCGTGGAAATGGTATTTACAAAGGTTATTAGTATCCAATACAAGAATAGAGGTTAATCGTCTCAACCGTCGTAAGACGTAGTATGAGCAATGGGTACTTCCGAGTCGTCACCGGAAGTCTACGACTGACTTTACATAGTAATGGAATATTCCATTATAGCCGAATAGGCGCAGGCGTCCCAACAAATAGTAAAAGTCATTTTGAAATATTCTTTTCTTTGGTGATTATTTCACCAGACTTATAGGTTCTATTTATATGATTGAGGTAAAGTGTTTTCTCCATATCCACATACATTGTTTGAGTCTCTTTAATTTAGAGATACATATAACTGTAAGAATATTTCTTCGTAACTAAAATGTATAAGCAATCCAGCAGTAAATATGAAGTAGAACAATACTGGCCAGGGTAAGAAGAAAACTCCCAAATATCCAAGAGACATTTCTTCATAGTAAAGATTTCACAATATGTAGCGTTCCTCAGAAGATTCAGAGGATCTATGGGAAATTAATATTCATTACACTTGGTTCTCATTAAAACAGAAATAGTTTATGGCAATGATATCACTGTTGTGGCCTGTTAGGGCCAGATTGACGGACACGAAAACAAGAAGGTAGGTTGAACCAGAGTATTGGAATAACAGAACATATATACAAAATAAGAGTGTAATAAGTCAGTGTCCGTCCTAACTGTCAAGTTAGACTGCGTCTCGACTGCCTCTTTTAGGAAATCTTGCAGAGTTAGTATTTATGAAGGAGGAAGAGTTTATTATAATGTAGATATGGCACCATAACAATTACAAACTATTGACGGAATTATTCGTCTATAATACACGCTTTCCCCCACCATATCTTTAAGCGTAGTTCTTTCACATTCAAACTAAAAATATTTTTTGGGTTTCCATTTTCCTTAAACCTTATTTGTTGCTCAAATGTACCGTCCATAGCACTGTCAATACCCTTCTGTATAATTACGTATCTGTTTCATATGATGAAATTCTTCTATGTGACGTGTCCATTGAAGACAAGCGATAATTGCTCTCTAAACTGTGCTATTAGTTGTAGCTCTTACTAACTTTCTTCAGCTTTCTTCTGTTCATTTTGCATTTAATAAGCGCTGTTAGTGTCAAATATTCTTAGCCATCTTTCCTCATTATGTACTTTAGAAATTTCAGTTATGAAGTATGAAGGTTGGGTCACTATGTCGATCCAGGATGTTTTTTCCACCTGAATCCATCCTGCATATATACAAGTCAACCATCCGTCCGTGCATGGAGTACTGCTGCCATTTATGGTCAGGTGCCCCTGCCGTTCTCCTCAGTGTTCTTGACAGGCTCCAAAGGAAGAGTCTGTAATGTGATAGGTACTGATCTGGCGGCTCGACTGCAGCCACTTCCCCATCGTCGAAATGTGGCCTCCCTTTGTCTGTTCTATAAATACTTTCATGGCTTCTGCTCAGACGAATTTAAGTCACTGATGCCTCTTCAACAGGTGTTTACCCGTGCAACCAGACTGGCAACTGGGTCCCACCCATTCACAGTCAAGTTAGCCAAATGCAGACGACAATTCTACTCCTGCAGCTTCTTCTCTCGCACTTCCCGCCTGTGGAACTCGCTCCCATATTCTTGCTTTCCTGACGGCTACAACCTCCAGAAATTTAAATGCAATGTCATTACTCATCTACTAACCACTGGACTCTAGCTCTATCCCCACCCCTGTATAACCTTCCCTTTCTCTCCACCTATGTATCTGTCATCGCACCTGCTTTCTCAGCTTTCTGTTGTTCCTTTCTAACTAGTTTGTACTCCTCACTCTTTTCTAATTAATCTTTTTACATTTATGTAGCCCCCTGCACATCAGTGGCGCTTTCCGCCTTGCTCGGGGTGAAATGATTAAAAAAAAAATGAAAGTACTGAAGAAAACTCGCTCCTTACGTGAGGTTTCGTACTTATCGTTTTATGCTGTGCCTTAACCCTCTAGGGCCATTCGTATCATATTTGATACAGTATGAAAACAAGCCTTGAAAGAAAATTTTTTTAAGAGAAATATTTTATAAATTTCAAATGAAAGCAGTACTGACTGCTCAGTCAATGAATACCAAATGTTTCCTTATAGGGAAATACCAAATGTTTCCTTATAGGGAAATACTGTATCAAATATGATACGAATGGCCCTAGAGGGTTAATAAGTATGAAATTCTTTTCAATTTTCAGTCTTGATTAAATAATTATTCTCACAAAACACTTCTATTGCAGGTAGTTATATCTTCAGCTGGTTTGAAGGAGGTGTATAAGACGTACCCTCCGCCTGGTCCTCAAGCGTAAATATTAAGGATGCATATTAATTACGAGAAGAAATCATTGACTTATTTTCCGGCCACATCTTTGGAAAGTATACATCCAGTTACATCTATGGTACAAACTAATTAATTGAAGTATAAATCAAACATTGCATTTTTTTAAAATATTCACCTAGTTAATTGAAACATTTCAGCGTGCATCACTGGTTCCTGAGTTAAATATAAACATCATGATTGTTTTATCCATTACTCAAGCGTTCGATAAAGTACTCAACAAAGATCTATTGGAACTGCTTGAAAATCTTGGTCTATTTTGTAAGGATATTAGAATAATCTAGAATGTATACTGGCAGTAAACCGCCTTCATACGGATAGAAAATGGGACATACAAAATAAAAAATTCGTTGCATTCACTTACGCGCAAATTTCCTTGGAAAAGATATTAATCCATCTCTTCCCTCCAGATATGGTTCAGATAACAGGACAGATTGGGTTCTATAGCCTTGGTTGGCAACCAGTCTACCTCAGAAAGTAACTACAACCTACTGCGGAAAAATATTTAGTCTATTCAGCCATGTCTCTTTCGAGACATGATCTCCCAATCGTGTATCAAGTATGACATTTTTCAGCTCTTATGTAAGGTAATGTCAAGCGTGCGATCAATGGTATCTGAGTAGATATAGCAAGGGGAGCTATGAACAAAGTCGCGTCCTAGACTGTTGCTGATCAACGAATGAGATAAACACTTTCGGTTTGTACGTTGCACGCGGAGCTACTAATATTGTCCACTCACTTTTCATGCGCTTAACAAAAACACTCACATGCCGTCGGAATGTGTGTTTATATTTTTCACTTTGTCCGTGATTATTTTTGTTGCAAGCTGGTCACTTTTTTTTGTGTGAAAATGTTTATTCGTTTTTTTCTCAAAACACTGTTTTAATTTTGTGTTTCAATGTATAATGTTAACTACAGATCCTTATTTTGAGCTGTGACGAATAGAATAAAAGTTGAACACGCCATATTTTGGTTAAATGTAGTAGGTTCAAATAAAAACTGTCAGTGCTTATTATATATGATCGATTATTTGTCTAAAATAGTGAATGCTAGAAAAATCTCTTCACAAATGGATAGGGAACTTGAAACAACAGAGAAGTGATTACGTCAGTAAATGCAAGGAATATTCTGGAAAGATTTAATGAAAATGGAAACAAAATGGACACATATTTAGTATCAGAAAATAAAACAATTGATATTTTTAGCACACATAATGAAAAAGTGGTTTTAGAGAATTTGACACTCACATCCAAACTTATTTATAAATGGAACTTTATCTCTGTGTGTATGAGTGTGTGTGTGTCTCTGTGTGTGTGTCCGTTATCTATAGACTCCGAAACGGCTGAACCGATTTTCTTGAAAGTTTACACAGTTGTACTATAAGCATCTGCGAGTATTCTTAGCTAGGTTTTGTGCCGAGGTACCGCCGATAAATATCGAAAATCGATAATCGAAAAAATCGGGTTATAGAAGGAGTGGTCCGATTTTAATCAAATTTGATACACTCATAGACAAAGACAAGAAACGATATTCAGAAGTTTCAAGGTTGCAGTTCTTCACAATAGTGCAGAAAATCGAATATATATATATATATATATATATATATATATATATATATATATAAAAGGCAAGACGTCTGTGTGTGTGTCTGTTTATCTGCCTGTATGTCTGTATTTTTTCAGCCCTTTTATTTTAGTTTTTGCTTCGGGTTTGGCTGTAAGTAAATATAATTGTAGTTCTTAGTCTTAGCCATGATACCATTTACTCAGAGGACTTATTTTAACCTTCAAAATTCAGTTTACGATGAAAAAATCTTATTTGATATCGATACCAGGAAATCAAAATTTGACTTACATCCATTCATTTTTCTTTCAGTCTACGGTTTCGCTTTAACTGGAAACAACTATTGTTTTTTAGTCTTTCGTGCCAACGTCCAAAGAGTCTGAGCTCCAGGACCATGGATTAGTTTTAAAGTTTTGATTACACCCGAGCAACGCCGGGCTATACTGCTAGTAAAAGACTAAAGACAAGAAGGAGAGAAGAAAGCATCGAGTAACCTAAATAACAAGATTAGGTAAATAGATGACACAGGGTAAACATCAGTGTATAGGAGGGAAAGTATAAGTCATGATATGGAAAACATAGAAAAAATAAGGGTATGGAAAGGATAGCAAATATCAGGGCATGAGAAGGTTAGTAAAAAAAAAGTAAACATTGCTAGGTGTTATATAGAAGACAAAAAGTAATCATTAGGTAATTACTTCTTGAAGTGGCACGGGACGTAAAAGCAGTTAGGTCTGCATGTTATACACAAATGCGTAATATATACGAGTAATTACGGAATTAAGCACACATTTTTATGTTACAAATGAAATGCAACCAAAATTATGTTTAACGAAAAGAAAATCTAGCAAACAAAACTTTTGACGACAACACGTACTCTATTGGTTTCCTGGTCTTTTCAACGTCGTCTTTTTCTTCGTCTTCTTTTCCTCGTCATCTTCTTCGTCTTCTTCTTCGTCGTCGTCTTCTTCTTCGTCGTCGTCGTCTTCTTCTTCGTCATCGTCTTCTTGCTCACACAATTCGTCAACCAACTAAGTTCGTACTTCCTCAAATCGCAGCATTTGCTCGTTTTATGCCTTTTCGGTTGCTTATTTGCATGCGAATTACAACGGGCGGCTCGTATGTCGACATGGCTGCCGCTCATTTGCATACCGTGTAAAACCGTGCACCTTCGCACCGGAACAAGGCGTTAGATCACCCGGATGACCACATTATGGAACTAGATAGAGTTTTTGCAAGCATCTTATTCACCATTCCTGTCAGCTACGGGTTACAATTTCCATACAACACTTCTTCAATTCAGTTGAAAGTGGATTCTTTCTTTTCCAATGGAAAACACAAGTTTACTGAACGATAAGTTTTATATGAATTGTTAGTGATGCTATGAATTTATCATTAACATCTTGATAGTGATGCTTTATTTTACTATAGTTCACTCAATACAAGGCCGAAGAGCCACTCAAGGTGAGGGTTTAGAAAATGAGGAAGTGCAAATGAGAATATGTAAAAAGATAACGCTAGACATGGAGTGGTTGAGATTGTAGTGAACGAAGCGTCATCTCGGAAGTACATTCGAGAATGCAAAATTCCTAGGGAAGTCGCTTCTTCTGTTGTATATCGACAAACAACAAACACGCATATATATAAAAATATAAGTTGTATTTTTATTAGTGACGATGAACCGTGTAGCGTAGGGTACAGAGAGTGAGAGAGCGCGCCTCTAAGGGGTTGACGGGGGAGTGTCGTCGTATCTGTTGCTCCTCTGGTCTGGTTTGGCTCTCTCGTCTGCCTCTGTCTCTCTGCCTCCGAAATCCGTGCGCCGAGGTCTTTTTATAATCTCCAAACCGGAACTTCCGATTTTTGCCTCGCCCACGCACGCCCACGTAATTCTCAGAGACACCTGTTCTGTTTGCCTCTTGTAGCCATTTCCGCTACTGCCGGAAATAAGGTCAAACAAACATCCGTTCCTTTCAACGACCGGAAATTCCCCCGCTTGCTCAGCTTCCTCGGGTGGGGCGAGATTGTTATATTACATTTCCACACCAATAAAATAATGGGGTAATAAGTACGGGTCAACTTTGTGTAGTTGGAATGAGGGCTTCTAGCTGTGAAGGTCTGAACTGAGTTAACCATGGAATGTAATTCGTCCAAACATCTGTAAGGCGATAGAGTAATGAGAGGCTAGCAACATTTCGTTAATGGGTAAAAAGATGTATGATGTATGGTGGAAAACATTTTATTTTATTTTTTTACCCATGAGGCCGTGCAAACGCTTTTGAACAGCCAAAGATGGAAATGTGAGGATGGGTCGCTTCAGCCCAGATGTAGAAACAATATCCAATTTTTTTGTTTCGAGCTGGTTCTTTGAAAAAAAAAGCATTGAAGGAAGTTTAGTTCTTTCTGGGGATGTACACAGAGCATACTATTTTTTTTCACCGTCTTTAGCTATGAATTTATTTTGTATATCTGAACACGAACTGCCCAATCTTCTCTTTCCAGCATCGTGGGATTTTCAAAAAATGTTTACGCGGCCTTTTTGGTGATTAAATATTTTCCACTCTACAACCTTTTTCCCCGCAGACGCAAAATCGCAGGCCTATGGTCACTCTGTTGCTATTTTCATAGAAAAAGTTTAAACGTTCTGCATTCCCAAATTTGACCAGTTCAGGACTTTACAGCTAAGATCCCATATGTCATGTGCACATGGGCAAACTTTTCGTATTTCAATAGTAAATAACAAGTTTTATTGAGAACGTTTATTCGCTGCTTTGGTAAAAAAAACTTCTGATCCTTATACTCGGAATCTCATCTTATCTAAACCACATATCACCAGTCAGTCAGTTAAGTGTCATACGTAATACATACTTTGGACGATCATGTCTCGAAAGAGACCTGATTGACTGGGCAGAAAATTATCCCGCAGTAGGTTGCCATTGCTTCCTGCGGTAGATTGGTTGCTATCCAATGCTACAGAACCCAATCTGTCCTATTATTTAACCCATAACTGGAGGGAAGAGACAGATTAATACCTTTCCCAAGGGTATTTGTGCGTAAGTCAATGCAAGGAATTCAACTGGAATTCGAACTACATATCATCATATATTCATAAAACAACCTTATTCGGTAATCCACTACCTTAAGTGGCTTTTGGGTTTTATATTTGGTAAACAATAGCGTAAACTTGAATAAAAATATCAAGAATGTCGGAAACTTTTGCATCAATTTAATAAATCTGACAGTCAAATCAAATTTTAGGGAAGTTGGTGTGAGAGGATTAATAAACGATAGAGAAGCAAAAGATATTAAAAAGCACATATATCCACTTATCGGTCTACAGAGTGTGCTCGTAATGAGGCTATACCTCCCGAGGTTACAGCAGAATATCTTGTCCTTAGGCCATTGTATGGACGTTCGGACTGACGGCGAAGTTGTAAGTTTATTAGCAGAAACTGTTAGATGTCGTGTTCATCAACAAACAGCAACTTATGAATCAAAAATGTGTTAGAGAGCGAAGTCTAATGTGGAGACAGGACGTGATTCAGAAAATTGGCGGAAATGAGTCTCGTAGCATCAGGATCATGTCAACGCACTCTACGCGTCGTCACAGGCAGAATTTTTGACTGAATGATGGACCTTGTTATTAGCGCGGTGGCATTAGCTACGTTGGGGGTACTGGGTTGGGATTCTGGCGAGTGTGAAGAGCTGGCGTAAGAAAGCGTCAATGGCAGTCCTTAAGATCTATTCATCCGAAGGCAACGTTCAGAATCGGAAATTCTCGGAAGTTCCAAGATAATACAACGAACGACTGTTTATTGTCATCTGTGATGGCCAAACAAGATAAAGAGAAATAATGATGGCACTACACCCCATCTCTACACCCCATCTCTTCATGTTTTGTAATTTTCTTGTAATTCTTTATTCGTTAGAAGCGCTTGAAAAAAAGAAACACGTGTTTTCTCTCTTCTTTCTCATTAAACTCTTTCTCCTTTCATTATCACACGCTTTATTTACTTCTCTCTCTCTCTCTCTCTCTATATATATATATATATATATATATATATATATATATATATCGCTCATTCAAGAATGAATTAGAGCACTCTGGCTATTGGCGTTTGATACATGATACGCTAAAAGTGTGGCTGCTTCTACCGAGCACCCATAGCCCAGAGGTAGAATCGCCGACTGACGCTAATTCGGTCGGGTTTCAATCCTGGGTTAAAAGCAATCGGAATCTAACCGTACTGATAATCTGTGAAACAGATCTGTCTGCGGATGACTATATATATATATTCTATTTGTTTCTCTCTAGTAATTATTTCCTCTTCTCCCCCACTTGTGACACAAGGTCTATTTTAATTTGGGGAACCTGAGCGCGTATGCCCAGGTACTGGTCAAAATATTACCTATCCACCGCAGTGGATAGGTTAAAACCGGTCTAAACTGGTCCTTAATTTGGTCATTTCCGACCCTAGCCCGAAGTATTCTCAAGAGAATTTTTTCCTGGTTTTATATCTTCTAAGTGGAACAATTTCAGTGATGTCATAATGGTAAAATAACTCATTGATTCTCCACCAGAAAATGCTTATTTGAATGTTTTTATCAAAATTGATCCTTTTTAAGTGGAACGACGACATCGACTCTATAGCTGAATCTACAGTTAGGAAAGTTGGATCACTCTGTCAGGAAAGTTTCTCTTGTCAGAATCTATCTTGCACATATAAAAACAAATCGACCATTCCGTCCGTACATTGAATAACGTTGCCAGATTTTGTCAGTTACTCTTGCTATTCATCGTAGGGTTTCCGACAATATTTAAAGGAGGATCTGCAATATAATCGGTCCCAATTTGGCAACTCGACTTCAGTCACTTTCTTACCGACGGGATGTAGCTTCTCTCTGTCTTTTCTACAAATATGTTCACGAATTTCTCCTCTGACAAGCTTATCTGCCTGGTGCCCACTCTACACGAATTTACTCGAGCCACTAGATTGGCAACTAGGTCCCACCCTTTTATAGTCAAACTAGTAATATTTAACCACCACTTCCACTCCATCAGTTTCTTTTCTCGCACTTCTCACATGTGGAACTCACTTCCGTATGCTTGCTTTCTTGATACATACAGTCTCCCAGAATTTAAGTGCAACGTCGATTGCCATTGTTTATCTTTTCAAACTATCGCCCGGTTCACACTCCATCTACGTCTATTGAACAGGTGAAGAGGCTCATCCCTTGTTCTCTGTTTAGGATGAGGTTTCCGGTTTTCTCTTTTCCAATCTCTTCACTCTTACGTAGCCCCCTGCACATCAGTGGCGTTACCGCCTTGCTCGGGGTGATATGATTAAAAAAAAAAACTATCTTTCTCTTATATTTTCTTCGACACCCCCTGTAGCTTGTTTTTCGTTTTTGCGCTCTCATCTAATGTCACCCATTGAACACCAGTGTCAGTACTGTCTTGCTTTGACTGAGAGAATCTGTAGAGAATCATCAAACACGTTTAGAAGAAATATTACTTTTAAAAACTAACTCTATACTTAAAAAAATTAATATTTTATACGTTTCTAGAAACTTCCGATAAAATTTGTACCACCATGTTCGTTTGATAGGAATCCTAGTTGAGTATTTAGAAAACATAGTGGTCGATTTGCACGATCAGTGTGTTTTTTAACGGTATATCAACTTCTTATAAGACATTTAATACCATGATTTTATTTTCTTGTGAAATTTGATAATTTTCTTTTCCAAAATTGTATTGCTGGTAATTTTTCTAATATATTTTAATAATTTCATGTTTTGACCCGAGTTTAAGTGTTCACTATAACTTAGACTCTATCAGGTGCTACCACTCTGATGAAGGGTCGACCTGGGAACAACAGCAATTAAGAGGTCTTGGTGTCGGATGTAGTTTACTGTCATACCCAGGACGGTCACACAATTGAACCTGCACCTTCAAATATCAGGGAGATGTAGTCAGCATGGTGCAGTATATTTCTTGGGGCCTTCTATTCAGTTGTGGAACCGATGCTATCTCCACATCAGATACTACTTGATATTAGTAATCCCATGACAATATAGACATGAAAGAGAACGTATAAAGGTCAAATAGAATATATTTTGTATTCTGTAAGATAAGAAAAATGGTAATAAAATTTAATTATATTGAAAGTTTTGTCACTATTTTTGTTTGTCTGTTTCTATGTGCAGTGATTTTCAAAGGTACGCAGATTATACAGTGCTGATAGCGGACACGGAAAGGAAACTACAAGACCTCTTACAGAAAAGGCAGCTGAAGAGTGTGACAAGAAAGGACTACAAACAAACTTCAGGAAAAGCGAATTCATGGTCATCAGCAAAAAGGGCAACCCAAAATGCCAAATACAGGTGGGGGATGCAAGAATAAAGCAGGTACAACAATTTAAATACCTGGGAAGTGTTCTCACAGAAGACGGAAAGTGCGACACAGAGATCCGAAGATCGAATTGGCATGGCAAAGGAAGTATTCCAGAAGTTGAGCAAAGTATTAATAAACAGGATAATTTGGCTAGAAACAAAGAAGAGAATAATGGATTGCTATGTGATTTCAGTTCTTCAATATAGCAGTAAATGCTGGACAGTATCTTCAAAGATGAAGAAAAAACTTGAAGCAACTGAAATGTGGTTCTACAGAAGAATTCAGCCGATATTATGGATCAAGCATGTGAGCAATGATGAGGTTTTGGAAAGGATAGAAACGAAAAGGAAATTAATATTGAGCATCAGGAAGAGACAGCTAAAGTTCCTGAGCCATGCAATGAGGAAGAAAGGTTTGGAGAATTTGATACTAACAAGCCAGATAGAGAGGAAAAGAGACAGGGAAAAGCAGCGGATAACATATTTGAAGGAACCTGCTCAAGTGGATGACAGAACGAGGGTTGCATGGTGTAGTAGGAAAAAGAGTGCTGAGGGCCACCAAGGATAAGGAGATGTGGAAAGCCATGATCGCCTACGTCACGCAGAAAAAGAAGGAGAAGTGGATATAGGCACGGAACGAGAAATCGGAGTACCGAGGTGTGAATTCTAGTTGAATTTGCTGCATTCACATACGTGCAAATACCCTTGGGAAAGGTATGAATCCGTCGCTTCTCCCTGTAACTATGGGTTAAATAGGAGGATAGGTTTGATTTTATTACCTTCATTGCGAACGGTCTACCGCAGAAAGTAGTAGCTACCTACTGCGGGAAAATCTTCTGCCCATCAGTCATGTTTCTTTCAAGACAAGATCGCCCAAGCGTGTTTCATGTATGGCACTTAACTGACTGATTTCTGTTTGTGTGTTGATCTTCTGTCATGCTAAAGCAAAGAGATAAAAATATCGTAGTTCTGACATAATTCGAATTTCTCATAAACAGAGAAGTTGGCAAAGATCGTACCCATTACAATACCCATCATATGCTGAAAGTAACAGAAAGAGAAAAAATTAATATTACAAACGCACAAATACAAAATGGATTCCAGTCTATGTGGTCGCTGGATATAGGCAACTGCAACTGCTCGTATCATAATTACAACAGCTGCTGCTGATGTCCCACATTCGCTGCTTCAATGTTTTAAAATTATTTTAAAATTTTATATCTGAAAATATATCAAGAGTTTCAATAAACTGACATTACAATAAATTCCATTCAATGTATGAGTTATTGTTTTTGTTAGTTTTTTATAATCATATCGCCTCAATATTTTTTATGTTAGTTAAAAAGAAAAAGAAAACTATTTGAGAGAGTTACTGAAAGTGTGACACATATTTTCAGTGCCTACACTAAGCACAAAAAATAATAGAGATGGGGCCATGTTAAAGCAGACCTAAGAATTGTATACTTCCACAGGGAAGTATACAGTACATTTTTTTTGTTTTATAATCATATAGCTCCAAGCAAGGCAGTCTACTGCCACTGGTGCGCAGGGGGTTACATAGGAAGATAGTTATGAGAACGAGTGACAGGTTACAGGGCGTGTCAGGAAGTGCGTAAGAGAAGGGTTAAGATACTGAGAGTGGAGTGGTCGGAGAAAGGAGCATGAGAGAGAGGATGCAAGTTAGCAAGAAAGGAGATGACTATTGACTTTACACTTAATCTCCTGGAGATTGTAGCTGTCGAGGAAGCAAGTAAACGGAAGGGAATTTCACAGGCGGAAAGTGCGAGAAAAGAAATGTAGTTGAATTTGAGTTTATATTTTATTGGTTTCACATTGAAAGGGTGGGGCCTCGTTGCTAATCTTGTGTCTCGAGCAAATTCATGAATAGAGGGAATCCAGAGAGCTAAATTGCATCGAGAATAACTACAATGAACTTTGCCGCTCAATGAACTTTACACTCATTCTTCAAATAAGTGTAAAGTGAAATTAAAAATTAGACTGCAAAATTGTGAAAAAATTTGTTTTTACTTTTTAATAACCCAAAGTTGTATTTTGACTCATTTATTTGCGTATTTTAAATTTTTATTTTTACTCTTTTTGCTTTTGAATAATAAATATAAAATTTGCTATTGAATATTATATTAAAATTTATTATATATTATTTATTTATTTATTTATTTATTTATATTTATTTATTTATTTTATTTATTTTTATTTATTTTTTATTTTATTTATTTTATATTTTATTTTATTTTATTTTATAACAAATTTACTTTTAACAAATTTATAACAAATTTATTTATAACAAATTTATTTTATTTTATTTTATATTTTATTTTATTTTATTTATTTTATATTTTATTTTATTTTATTTATTTATTTTATTTATTTATTTATTTTATCTATTTATTTATTTATTTATATATTATTTATTTATTATATATTATATTAAAATTTACTATTGAATATTATATTAACAATTTTCTAACAATAATAATGATTTTTCGAGATACTCTTCTTACTATTTAACCTACAGCTTGGAAAAGACATGGATTCGTACCCATACATTTCCCGTATTTCTGTGTAATTGAATAAAATGAACTCGACTAGAATTCGAACTTGTCTCTCTGATTTCTTATTTAGTGCTAATCGAAGTTTGGATTGGAATATACCTAGTTTTTTACTTTACTGTAAAAACACTACTCAGAATCACATTAACAGGTGATCTCTTCTGCAGTAGATGTATTTTTATTGTAGTGATTTATTTGTTACAAGATCGAAAGTATGGAGTCCCCTATGAGAATTGATATCACTACTCAGACATAGTTGATCTAGCAAGACAAGCATACTAACCATTACACCACGAAGTGTTCCAAATGATTTTCTAAGCGTCATTTAAATATGACACAATGCCGAGCGTGTATATCACCCAGTGGAATCGAATTCACTACTCAATGGTAGTTGCTCTAGAGAAACCAGCTTTTTTTTAGGCACCACATTGAAATGCCTAAAGTGTTCTTATTCTACATGATTTTCTTTAACAATGTACATATTTTCTTTATTGTTTGGCATGTCTTTCAGACAAAGTAGGATTACTTGTCTGGATATCTTGAAAATCAGCACTCAAAACACTTACCTAAGATCGAACATTGTTACCTGTGCAAAATACTCCATGCTGTGTTTATAACTTATAATATAAAAGATATATTTGATTCTCTTTATCCAAATAAAAACAAGTACACACAAAGCATTTCCGCGCTTGTATTTGCGTCCAGGAAAGTAGACTGTGTGCACAGCTGAGAACCCAGTCGATTCTGATCAAAACTGACACCAAAAAGTCCATTAAAAATGTCGATTGCTGCGCGCGAGGAAAATGCCAGGCGATCAAAAAAGCGCTGAAAACACGGCCAAATCACACGCGCCATTAATGACGAGAGCGGCCAAACAATGACGCCAGACAAAAGTGTTTCGACAGAAAAACAGTCAAGCGAGAAACTGAGGCTTGCACTATTGTGGAAGCGCAGTTTTAATATGAGACAGGATTTTACTGGCCGTATGCTTGGACTCTTTTACAGCACAATTGAAACGGTGGATCGCTGAAGCGCCATGTTTGGTGACATATCTAAGATACGATATATACATTGGCTATTCAACCGGAAGCCATTTTGTAAGAACAGCTTAGCAGGATTTTCTTGCATAATTCGTAGATTTTCTTCTAAGCAATATTCGATAACATAATTCGAATATTTTCACAGAAAAAATTGATATTAAACAATATTTGTAAAAATTTATGGACTTACTTATATATGAAAAATATATCATTTGAGTTTTTTCATATATATATATATATATATATATATATATATATAAGAAACGCAGTCATCCTCTCTAATATAATAAAGACAGTTGTGTACTTTATATATATATATATATATATATATATATATATCCTGTCACGCTCATGGAGAGAAAGATAATATCGAGGCAGGGTCAGCTGAGTTCACTAGAGAGACAATTGCGACGCAGCGTCGGCTCAGTTCATTATTTTTACTCCCAGTTATGAAAGCTCTTGTCGCTTGTTTACTTTTTAACAGTGGCTTATTATTTTATTTTATTGCAATAATCATGTCAAGAAGAAGTGAAGAACACACACACACACACACACACACACACACACATATATATATATATATATACTCGCTAATATATTAAAGACCGTTGTACATTTATTTGTATATATACCCCTCCTGTCACATTTATAGTCTTTTGACTTTTTTCCTTTAATCTTAATGTAATATATTTAATAGTAGGTACATCAATATATATGTTGCCGTCGTTTTAGACGGCATATCGATATAAATGTTTTTCCGTCATTTTTTACGGTATGGGCTCACTCGTATATTAATACCATAATATATATATTATATATATTAATATAACCAAATATTTAACCAAATATTTAATATTATTGGTTATATTAATATATTATATATATTAATATAACCAAATCTAACCAAATATTTAATATGCCTGAACAATGGTGATTGATTTATTCTTTACGGTTTATCAACCTTTTGCAGACTATAGAAAGCTGAACCATCTTTTGGAAAATTGCGAGAATAATTTGTTTTTGCAGGTGAATATTGCATTAATAATTCTTTGAAAGATTACAAGAACTGTCTCCATCTACAAGTCCTACAATTTAACTCAAAGCAGCAGTGAAACGAGGTGCATTCATATCTTTCCCACGATTCGTAGGTTGTCCAAGATTGATTGATTGGTGTGTTCTTGTTTTGTTAGTGGGGGGTATGGCTTAATCAACTTTTTTGCATGTTATTTAATGCCGGAACATATTTTTGAATTGCAGTAATTTGGAGGAAATATTTTTCTGTTACCCGTTCTGTTTAATCCATAGCTAGAGAAGAGGTTTGTTCAGAGCATTTCCAAGAATATTTGCACCTAACTGTATATAACGAGCTAGACTGGAATTGGAATTTGACTATCATTATTCGCTATTATTCATTACCTCACCCATGCACCTAAGATTAAAGAACCTGGTATCTTAATGAGGTCACACGTCTAGGCTTGGAGTTGCTTAACTTTGATGATCGTACAAGAACCCGTATTTGAACTTGACATGGCCGCATTTTCTACAGTTCAAAAGGTAATCAAAATATTAAGAAACAGAAAAAACTGTTACGTAATATGAATTCTTCTGTTCTTCTGTGTGGCAGCAAACGCAGGACAATCTTACATTCTTTCCAAAATGAAGACGAGACATGAAGCAAGAGAACACAAAGAAAAGATTACTGAACTGTTACATTCTAACGTGACACCAGCCCGGCCGCTACTTTCTATGTCCTGTTTCCCCGAAGGAACCACCACCATTCGCCATGTTGTGAAATTTTGATACGAATAGCAGCCTCCGGTCCCCTGAGAACGGTCCTGTGATAAAGGATGAAATGGCTGGGGTCTACTCTGAAAGAAAATCACTATTCGTGCAGAAAAGGGTTCCGGTCACAACCGCAAGGAGATAAAAAGAAATAAGCAACACTTCCAGTTCCTGTACAAAGAGTCGTTCAATACTACTGCTTTTATGTCGCTACTTAAGAATTTCCACGAATACAAAGTGTTTTAACGAGACTCACTCGTCTGGGTCGAAAGGTAACAGAGAGTGAAAGACACCTTCAACTGATCTAAGGGAGGTAATTTCGTGGTTCATTGTCTATTCACGATAACATAGCAGTTACTCTTCTCGGCTTTGTTGACAAAATTAGATTCGCCCGGGCATTATCTGTCTCTTAGTTCGGATCGGACTTCTGGATGCCTGACAACCACAGACCAGACCAGCTGATTCACCCAACCGTTCCGTCGATCTCTCGTCTCTGCTTGATCTCTACCGGTCTGCGCCCAGCTGACTGTTCTACTCCAGCGTTCTGACCGCTTATATAGAGCGGGGCTGGGCTAATCAATTTATAGGCGCCGCCCACTAATTTTAATATGGAAATCGCCTTGACCACCATGCATGTTCGCCTGCGGGAGACTATTTTTCAAGTGGTACTAAAAATGAAATTTGGAGTTTCCCGGGTTTTTTTCACAGAAAGTTGCCACTTATGTCCTGCCAAAACCACTTATCTCGTCTGCGGACTTGGTCGGATTTTGGTCTTTCAGATCACCCAGAATAAAATTCGCGATTTATCATACTTTTTATGAAATAACCATTTATTATAAACTTTACTTAACAAACCTGTCCGTTAATCATTCTGGAATTATTCCACCTAATTAATTAATAACGCAACCCCAGAAATAATTTTTTAAAAAAATTATTTCTGGCGTTACTCCTGGATCCCTTCTATTTCACTAATTAATACCTTCACCTCAGTCCTTTAGAACTGTTAATTAATCAATCTACCTATAGGGGGGATCTCTCTCTCTCTCTCTCTCTCTCTCTCTCTCTCTCTCTCTCTCTCACTCTCACTCAACATATCAGTATCAGTCTTTCTGTATGATAGAAAATGGACAATCTCTTCACAGATGAAGAAGCAAGAGAAACAAAGCAAAAATTACTGAACTGTTACATGATATCAGTCCTTCTTTATGACAGTGAATACTGGACAATCTCTTCAAAGATTAAGAAAATACTTGAGGCGGAAATGTGATTCTATAGAAGTATGCTGAGAATACTATGGACTGAGCAACAACTAATTTTTAGAAAAAGTAATTTATACTCAAAAACAAAACAATATAACTGAAATTTCTATGGCAGCTAATAATTGAAGGCTTGGAAAATCTGATACGCACATAAACGAATTAAAGATATAAAAGACAGAGGAGAACAACGCATAACTTAGTGAGCTTTAGTAAATGTATAGTCAGTCAGTTAACTGCCATGCGTGACACACGCTTGCGCGATCATGTCTTGAAAGAGACATGACTGACTGGGCAGAAGATTATCCCGCAGTAGGTTGCCATTGCTTTCTGTGGTAGACTGGTTGCCAGCCAAGGCTATAGAACCCAATCTGTTCTGTTATTTAACCCATAACTGGAAGGAAGAGACGGATTAATACCTTTCCCAAGGGTATTTGCGCGTAAGTGAATGCAATGAATTCAGCTGGAATTCGAACTCGGCTCCCCGATTTTCTCGTTCCGAGCCGATATCCACTTCACCACAACGCGCATGGATAGTAGAATTCGGTTTAGAAAAAATACCAGAAGGACTAAATTTATTAAGAGCTGCAATACTATCGACATGGGTGTGCGGTTGATGTAATGGATAACAACTCGAAATTGAAACTCGAAGAGCTGAGTTTCAATTCCTTCTGGGTTCGTTGTATTCACTTGCGCGCAAATATCTTTAGAAAAATTGGAATCCATCTCTTCTGCTCCTAGATATGGGTTAATTATTATGACGTGTATCAGTATTATTATCTAAAAAATCGTACACTCTCAAAATATTTTCTGGCTTTAAATAACCTGCAAAGGTTGATACGCAGTAAAAAAACAAATCAACTAATCAAATCAGGTTCAAAGCAAGGAGTCTGCTTGAGAAATCACCCATCCATCATGACAAGAGAAAGTTTGTTTTCAGTGTATGTGTCCCAGCTCTGGCTGTTCGCTGTAAACGTTAACGATTAACTTTATTTAACGTAGTTATCAAACAGTGGTTTGTTTAAGGACTCATTCTTTTTCTCCGTTATATACGATGGCAGACCAATGGGCAAATATTCTTCTTCTATGTGCCCTGTCCCTTTAGGACGTAGGCGATCATGGTTCTCCACGTCTCCCTATCCCTTGTGGCTCTTAGTGTGTTTGAGCCTGTTGCTCCTAGCAACCCCCGTTCCGTCATCCACCTGATCAGACCCTGCAAATATGTTATCCGCTGCCTTCCTCTGTCTCTCCTTCCTTCTATCTGACCAGTCAGTATCAGGTTCTCCAGGCTCTCTTTCTTCATTGCATGTCCTAGGAACTTCAGTTGTCTCTTCCTGATGCTCAGCATCAATTTCCTTTTTGTTGCCATTCTTTCCAACACCTCATCGTTGCTTGCATGTTCAGTCCACGATATCCGCAGCATCCTTCTGTAGAACCACATTTCCGCTGCTTCCAGTTTTTTCCTCATTTTCGATGATATTGTCCAGCAGTCACTACCGTATTGAAGAACTGAAAACACATAGCAATCCAGCACTCTTTAATATTCTTGTCAAATGTTACGAGGCCAATCATAAAAAAGAGGTGAATAAATACGCATGCCTTTGAGTAAAATATTGTTTATGAGATTTCCAGTCGTATTTATGAGCGCCTCTTTTATCAAACAAACTGACAACATATTCAATACGACAAGGAAAAGCGAAGTCCTATTAGACAAAAATAAACTGGCGAGGAGAGAATGCAACGATGTAAAAAAAATAAAAAGAACTACAGTTAATTACATTCGACCTTTGGTCTTTTCTTTTGTACAATTTACAGACCGACAATCACAATAAAATTTGGCTCCATTTCTTGATGATCACTGGTCGTCAAATTCTTTCTACTCCTGCAGCTATTCTTGCTCAATCATTATGTTCTGTTTCCGGCTGCCTAACTCTGCCATTTCGTCTCTTTCTTTCATATCATTTTCAGCCATTTGTTTCGCAGACTTTATTTTCCGAGGTTGAAAAGAGAGAAGGGAACGAATGCTTTGCTTCTTTTGGTTTTCCAACATGGATTTTCTTCTCCTTTTCATTTCTCACTTGCAATTTTGTTTATTATTTTTGTTATCATTTTTTTACCATGATTTGTTTTTGTTTCTTTTTCAGTGTTTCTTAATGCCTTCTTTCTTCGACAAGAAGAATACACATCACATTTATTGTCACCATGTCTTTCCATTTTTTTAATTTTGTTTTTCTTTCTCCATTTATTCTTTCTTTCTTTTGTATTTTCTAGTTTATTTTTTCTTTCTTTCTTTAATATTTTTGTTTCTTTTGTATTTTCTTACATTTTCTTTCTTTCTTTCTTAGATTTTTTTTACTTTCTTCTTTCTCTAATCCATTCATTGATTTAGCTACAC
This sequence comes from Ascarosepion bandense, assembly GCA_037127315.1. Classification (NCBI taxonomy): domain Eukaryota; kingdom Metazoa; phylum Mollusca; class Cephalopoda; order Sepiida; family Sepiidae; genus Ascarosepion; species Ascarosepion bandense. The sequence goes on from JBBBDQ010000559.1 coordinate 2,057,959, forward strand.
TTTCTTACATTCGTTCGTACTTTCTTTGTTTCGTCTCTTACCTTATTTCTCCTTTCATTCATTCTACCGCCTCTTTCTTTCTTTTTCTTTTTTCTTTCTATCTTTTTATTTGCTTTTTCATTCTTTTGTCTTTTATTGCATTTTCTTTATTTATTAGTTTATTTATTTGTTTAATTTTTATGTATTCCCTCTTTCTTTCTTTCTTTCTTTCTTTCTTTCCTTGTTTATTTATTTTCAACCTTTTTTTATTACTCTACTTCTTTCTTTCTTTCTTTTTTCTTTCTTTCTTTCTTTCTTTCTTTCTTTCTTTTTTTCTTTATTTATTTATTTATTTATTTGTTTATTTCTATTTCCCCTGTCTTTTCATATTTCCCTTCTGCTTCTGTTTTTCATTCATTTTAACGTTTCTTTCGTTATTTTCTTTTATTCCGTCTCTGTTTATCTCTCCTCTGTTTCATTCTATATTCCTCTTTTTTTTTCTTGCTTACTTATTTTTCCTTCTTTTTCATTTTTTTTTTCCTTTTCGAATCGCTTTACTCTTTCTTTGTCCATATTGTACTCTTTTTTTTGTTTTCATTGTCAACAATACCCCTGTTTTGTTCATATTTTTTAATTTGTATGCTTATTACATTGTATAATGTATGATGCGTACTTTTCTATTATTATTTGTTTTAGGCAAAGATTTCCTTTGTATTTCAGATCATCTTTTTAAGCTCGTTGAGTAATGTAATCTCAGTGCTTCCATATGACACTGAATACTGAATAATTTCCTCACAGAAGATGAGGAGATTCGAGGTCACAGAGATGTGGTTCTACAGAAGGAAGTAAAGGATACCATAGATAGAGCATATGAGTAATTAGAAAGGACTTTTTTTTTTTAGATAGAATTTTATATTTAGAATTGAAAGAGTCGTTTGAAATTTCTAGGACACATAAAGATAAAATATTACATGAACAATTTGACACTCATAGGGAAATGGAAACCTCCAGCTGGTAATGAACTAGTATCAATGGATAGCAGGACATTGACTGGTAGCGATAAGAAAGAAGAAAGCATTAATACAGGGTGGGAAATTTAGAGTCATTACATCATTTATTCTATACTGTCATTTTCTGTTTTATTCTTCTTTACGCTCTGAGCTTTGCATGCTTCATCTTTTCTAATTCTTATTTTTAACAATATTCCAGCCAATGTAACTAATGCTTCTTATTTTCAGTGACATTTTATTGTTTAATAAAAGCCACGAGAATTTGTAACCAGACATAAGAAAACAAAATCTCAACATAAAGTAGACACAGAGTTAATAGTAAAAGCTATCTCTTTGTTTTCTGTGCGTCGTGTCCCGTGGGTAACCAGGGCTCTTCACAATTTAATGTACTTTGTAGGTCTTAGTAAACGCTGCTCGGTCAACCATTTACACAAGGTAGTTTCTCTTGCCTTCAGTATGTCCTCGGAGTGTCAAATTTACCAAAGCCCCTCTCCACATTATATACTCTAGATATTTCAACTGTCCTAATCTGGTGTTAACTATAAATGTTTTTATCGTTTTTCTTCTCTAAAACATCATTGTTGCTCAAATCCATAGTATTCTCAGCATCCTTCTGTAGAACCAGTTAAAAGAGATAATTTCATTAAACATTTATCGATTTGTAGAGGATTGTTAATGTAGTCATCTACATCTTGTCTTTTCTACAAATATTTTGACAAGATTTTTTTCCCTGGTGATTCGACCACATGAATTTAACTACTATATTGGCATCTAGGTCCCACCATTTTACCGTTAAGATAGTTAAATGTAACCTCTACTTCTACTCCAATAGTTTCTTTTCTCGCACTTCCCGCCTGAACAAATCCTTTCCGTTTACTTGCTTCCCTGATTCAAAAATTTAAATGCAACCTCAATTGCCATCCTCTGTCTACTTGAACACCGTTCATCTTTTATCCTCTCTTCAATACTCCCTGAAAACGGTCTTTTCTCTCGCTATAACACCCTGCACACTAGTGGCAGTCCTGCCTTGCTAGAGGTAAAATGATTAAAGGCAAAAAAGTGGTTAGAGATTCGGCGACATTTTCTTTGAAGTTACCAATTACAGAGCTGATATTTCTGAACCGAGTGTGTCTACTGATTTTTGGGGTCACTAACTTCGCTTATACTTCGGAGATTCGGAGCTTAGGATTTATGAGAATAAGAATAAGACGTTTCGACTGGTCCATTATTCTTCCGCGGTATTGTTCTCTAGTACATTCGCTGGGAACGGATTCAGCGAAATCAATTTTAAAATTTACAAAATTAATGACGCGGGCGATATTTTTTTCTCTCCCACCGGCGCGACGTGACTTCCCTGTGTCTCTTCTATAAATACTTTCATGGCTTCTGCTCCGATGAACTTAGATTACTGGTGCCCCCTAAATACGAATTTGAACGAGATACTAGATTAGCAACTAGATCCCACCCTTTTACAGTGAAACCGATAAAATGCAACCGTAACTTCTACTCCAACAGTTTCTTTCCTCGCACTTCCCGACTGTGGAGTTCCCTTCCACACGATTGCTTCCCCGACGGCTAAAATCTCCAGGAGTTTAAATGTAAGGTCAGTAGACACCTCCTAACACACTAACCTGCTCCTATTCTATCAAACACTCTTCCCATCTGCCCAACCCTCATCCTCGGTATCCTTACTCATCTGTCACCTTCCTGCTGACAATCCCTATGTCTAACCACTCCTCTTTACCTTCACCTATGTAGCCCCATGCGCAATAGTGGCAGTGGAATGCCTTGCTTGGGGTGAGATGATTAAAAAAAAATATGTGTAGCAAATAGGCATGAAACACCTTCTTCCTGAATTGCTCCTATTCTATCAAACACTCTTACCATCTGCCCAACCCTCATCCTCGGTATCCTTACTCATCTGTCACCTTCCTCCTGACATTCCCTATGTCTAACCACTCCCTTCTCTTTACCTTCCCCTATGTGGCCCCATGCGCAATAGTGGCAGTGGAATGCCTTGCTTGGGGTGAGATGATTAAAAAAAATATGTGTAGCAAATAGGCATGAAACACCATCTTCTTGAATTGCGTTATTTTCACAAAAATGTCTTGCAAATAAATGCAAAGAGTCTGAAAAAATGTAGGCAACGTATTCTTTAGTAATCGATTTTTTTATGCGGTGAAATTATGTCCGCATTGGGGGCGAAGAAGATAATGAGAGATTTTGAATGAGAGACATATAAAAATGAAGGTGGAAGCTTGAAGGTCAGGGAGAGAATGGGATTTGTGAACATTGATTAAAGCGCGGCCGGTAGCTTGATCTACGCGAAGTATCTGTCGGCTTAAAATGACGGATGAGGCAGTTGTCTCATGGGCATGACCCGGCGTCGAAAACACACCAACAAAACGAATTGTGAACCGATTTTCAATCAGGTTTTGCTATATGCGTGTTTAATCATTGTAAAAATGATTGCAATCAGGCGACATAATAACCCTCTGTCTATATATATATATATATATATATATATATATATATATATATATATATATTCAAGTGAAACAAAATCGTTGCTAAAACTGAAACTTTTATCCAGATACAGTCTCGAATAAAGATGATAATACTGAAAAAAATAGAGAAAAGGCCAAAACGCAAACTTACTAAGTGCTCAAAACCTAGATTGCCTAGACCGAGCAAGAAGAAACGCTTACCAACGTTAAATCCGATTAGTCGTGACTCGAGTTTCACGCACATGCAATCTCTAGTCGACGTGTCTGTCTGTCTGACTCACTCTCTCTCTCTCTCTCTCTCTAATATATATATATATATATATATATATATATATATATACAGTAGCGAGCATAAAGATCAGAACGATGTTAAGAAAAATTCTAAATATGAAAAAACTTTTTTTTATTTTAAAGCTTTAAAGACCATTTTATCAAGGAAAAAAAAAGATATAAAGTCAAACTATATCATTCCAAAATATAAATTTCAATAAATTTATTTTGATAACATTATAAGCATAATTATAAAACATTCGAAAAAATAGATAATCAAAAACATCAGAACGATTAAATAAATCCATAAATTTTAATAATTATTTTGCATTATTGAAAATGTTTTTAAAGTAAGAATGTAAAATCGGGTATTTTACTAAATTACACCGGCTTTTTACTGGCTCTTGCATTGTAAACATGGCGAAAAATCTGTGACGTCATTAAAACGTAGAAAACTGATAGTGAAGTTACGTAATGACGATAACCTCTCGATTGGGGATATTTCAAAGAGTGTGGGGAAATCTGAAAGTGTCATTCAGAGTATTTTAGGAAAACTTAAGGAAACTGGGTCATGTGAAGCCAAGAAACCACCTGGCAGGCCTAGCTAAACTACTGCAAGGGACGACAGATGGATTGGTAAAGAATAAAAAAGAGCTAATCTAACCTTTGCATTAAAATATCAATATCATGATTTCACCTGATGGTACAGGACCTCTTGTTAGGCTACACGGTAAAATTAACAAAACTGTATACAAAGAGATATTAAAAAAAACATGTATACTTAATTTGAGAACTGCAGTTAACCAACCTGCTGTATTTATGCATGATAACGCGCCATGTTATAAAGCAAAGTCTTTTAAGACGTTTGTTTCTGAGGAGGATGGTACTGTTTTGGAGAGGCCTACCCAAAGCCCAGATATGAATCCTATTGAGAATATTTGGAAGTTACTAAATGAAAGAGCGAAGGAAAAGAATCCAACAAACGTCGAGGAACTATGGACTAATTTGAAAGGAGAATGAGAGAAAATATCCGTTTATGAAGTCAAGACATTAATTCTCTTATGTAGAAAAAGATGTCAAGCTGTTATCGAAAGTAAAGTTTTTCACATCAAGTACTAACGAATTATGAATGCTATTTTTCATTTGGATTTGATGTATCCATTATAATAGTAAGATTTTGTTAATCGTTCTGATGTTTTTGATCATCTATCTTTTTTCGAAAGTTATATAATTATTCTTATAACTTTATCAAAATAAGTTTATTGAATTTTATATTTTTGAATTATATAAGTTACCTTTATTTCCTTTTTTTATTTGATAAAATACTCTATGAAGCTTTAAAATAAAAATTTATTTCACATTTAAACTTTTTCTTAACATCGTTTTGATCTTTATGCCCGCTACTGTATATTAATGTATATTTGGGAAGTAACGTTTCTTCAAAACATTTTTGTTAAGTATGACAAAGAAATTTTTAATTATTTCTTATTTAGTTTTTCCAACATTCTTACATTTTCCCATTTAGTGTAACTAAGGGAGTGCAAAAATTAACCTATTGTCTATTGTTCCAAGCGCTTTCAGCCATTTTTTAGCCCATTTCAAGTGGCTTTTATTCTATTTTATTTTTTAATTTCTTTATAGATATATATAAAACATGTGAAGACCTATTTGACATCACTATGGGATCTCTAGACTCCGCTGAGTTCTCAAATCTTGTTGATCTATTCATCCTGCATAATCTGACAACGTATAACGATATAAATAATGATGATATAGGGATGTATAATAATGATGATCTTATGGAAGTAAAAAATTCCACAAATGTTAAATTCTATTTTTTTTTTTCATTTTTCTTTTATAAATATTTCTATCAATATATTTGTTAATATTTCTTTGTTTAAATATTAGGTCATATTTTCCCTTGGACTCACACGAGTCCGCCAAAATTGCTTGCAATTCAAATGTACCAGAAACATAAACATCTCATAAAACTTTTTAATGCTCGTAACAAATCTTACACTGTTTTCATTCCGCTGTCCATGTTTTTGTTTTGTTTTTGTTTGATTTTAATATATAATCATTTCACCCCATATAAAGCAGGACCGCCACTGGTGTGCAGGGGCTACAGTAAAAGAAACAAACATGTAGCGGAGATGTCGAAGAAAAGATTAAGAAATGAACGGAAATCGAGTAGATAGAAGAAGGCAGTTGACGTTGCATTTAAACTTTCGAAGATTGTAGCTGTTAGGGAAGCAAACAAATAGAAGAGAGGTCTACAAACGGGGAATGCAAGAAAATAAAGTTTTAGAGTAGAAGGAGGTGGATGCATTTAACTATCTTCTTCGTGTGCCGTGTTTTTTCAATACGTAAGGCAATTATGGACTTCCACTTTGCTCTGTCTCTTGTCGCTCTCAATATTCTTCCTCTTGGCGTCTCTTCCAAATCGACAATAAAAGAATGGGACCTTAATGCCAATCTAGTAGCACGAGTAAATACAGGTGGTCAGGGAATCAGGGGAAAAGCTCATTAGAGCATTTCTCATTAAAATACTTGTAGAAAAGGCAGAGGAAAGCCACATCACGTCGGTGAGAAAGTGAATGAAGGGATTTCTCGTTTTCTTCTTTTCAGTATTGTTTGGTTATCGTTTGTTTGTTCGATTGCCATTGAATTTGGGAGTTACCCGGAAACAATATCACGGGTTGACTCAGGCGTTGAAATTCAGTAGACAAAACATTTCAGAAGCCATCATTAATTCTGCTAGTGTCATGTCACAAATAATCGTGTCCGAGGTTTTGAATTTGCTGAAAAAACATAATCACAGAATTTTAAACAGATATAACCTTAGCAATCAACAACATCCTAAAAAAAAACTAACGATCAAAATAACAAATTGCAACTGCCGAAAACATATTGAGTTTCCATTAGCAAATAAATGTTTAACTGACTCTATAGTCAACCTTTTTCCACCATAGAAAATGATCAACTCAAATTATGCGCCTTACCTCAAAAAATATCTCACCGACGTGACGTGACATTTTTCTGTCTTTTCTACAAATATTTTTATGGCAACTGCTCTGATAAGCTTTCTTCCCCTGGTGCTCCGGCTACATAAATTTAAACGTGCTACAAGTTTGGAATCTAGGCCCCACCCGTTTACTGTTGAAATAGTTAAATGTAACCGACACGTCTACCTCAGCAATTTCTTTTCTCGTACTTCCCGCCTGTGGAACCCTCAATTTCTTTCTTCCCTGATAACTACAATCTTCAAAAATTTAAATGCAACATCAATCACCATTTTCTGTCTTCTTGAATGTCGTTCGTCTTTTGTTCAATACACCCGGTATTCAGTCTTTGCACTTACTTTCATTCCCTTTAATCTTCTAGTACTCTAGGGCGTGGGATATGCAACCAGCATAGTCTCTGTATAAAACACTAGTTGACTCTGTGGGTCTTGAAGAAAGACAAATATGCTTCTGCAAGTGTTTGCAATAGTCATTAAGTAGCTACACTAGCAGGAAGGCATACTTGAAGACGAGTAGCAATTATTATCATTATTATTATTATAATATTTCTTTTCTGCTATGGTCGCACTACCTACCAAGTCTGCGGAAAGATCTAAGGCCAAAGTCCTTAGTGGTGTCTTGCTTTTTTTTAAATTATTTTTATAATCGTTTCACCCCGAGCAAGGCATGTCACTGCCACTACTGTGCAGGGGGCTACATAGAGTAGAGAAAGGATGATTAAATATAGGAAATGTCAGAGGGTGGGTGATAGGCGGGTAAGGATACCGAGAATGATGGTTGGGTAGATGAGAGTGTTCTGAGAATAATTGGGAGTTAGTGTGATAGGAGGTGTCTATTGACCCTACATTTAAACACCTGGAGATTGTAGCTGTCGGGAAAGCAGACTTGTGGAAGGGAGTTCCACAGGCGGGAAGCGCGAGAAAAGAAGCTGTTGAAGTAGAGATTTCACTTTATGATTCGTTTTTTCTAATTCTCATAACATCACTAGCGTTACATGGACAAAGCTCTTCTTAATGTGTAGGCTGTAGTTATCAGCATAATTTTTTTGAATTTTTTAAGATGGAATTTCCAGCGATTTTTCTGTGTGTTGTTGTGTTCTTATTTTTTTTTAATGACTGGCACCATTCTTATTTCCAATTTCTAGACATTTTTCTATTTCGATTTCCAGGTGTTTATACTTCGATAGTTTTTTTCAAATGTCTTAGTTGATATGTTCGCAGGGACGTCATATCAATTTGTAGGCACTTAGTATTTTTATTTTTATTTATTTTTTTATTTTTTTATTTTTTTTTTTTTGGTTATGTCCGGTCTATTTGCTTCATTTTTCCTGTCTGTGACGATCGTGTAATCCCATAGAATTGAGATATTATTATTCTTGTTTCATTTTTCATTATATTTCGATTTCTGCTATGGTCACACTACCTACCAAGTCTGCAGGAATACCTAAGGCAGGTTGTGGTGTGTTTTTATGGATCCATTTCATGATTTTTTTCTATCTCCCATAACATCTCTAGCGTTACATAGACAAAGTTCTCCTTAACAAGACAATTTTTGTATATCTCTTAAGCTGGGTTTTTCAGAGATTCTTTCAATGTGGTGTCTTGTTCCATTTTTTTTTATCATTCCAAATGCACCTACTATCAATGGTACTATTCCTGTTTTTAATTTCCACATTTTTTTTCTATTTCAATTTCCAGGTCTTTATATTTTGACATTTTTTCGAATTATTTGGTTGCTATTATTATTATTATTATTATTATTATTATGGTTTTTGTTGTTGCTGTTGTTGTTGTTGTTGTTGTGGTGGTGGTGGTGGTGGTGGTGGTTCTCGTTGTTGTTGCTGTTCTTATTTGCTGTGCATCAGAGTGGTTAAAACATTTGATATCTGGCTAGAAAATTAGAATCACGCCATGGTTGATTTGTCAGGGAGGTGACATTGATAATATCCGCCTGAGATGCTGACATTGTTGGGAAGTGCCCGAAAAGTATACCACGTTTTAACCCGAACTTTTTTAGTTAAATTAGGTAGAGGGAATCAGTCGGAGGCCGTCGATGGTTGTGCTCGCACGAAGTCAAATGTCATTGTGACCGAGGTTTGAGCGTATTGGCCTTATTCAAGAGACTTATCACGCGAGATTATGCGCTCTCGTCCAGAAACTGTAAGTAAGGTACACTCAGCTTTGTTGCAGTGTAAACCACAGGTGGACGATGGGTTGGGCAGACATCCGTAATAGTGATTTAGTACTCTCCGGTAGAATGGGTCGCTCAGATACGAGAATACTCTGCCATATATTATTATATTAGTTGTTGCTGAATATTGTATCATGCTGTTGTGATTTTAAACATTTTGTGAGAAAATAATTAGAATATTAAAAGCGTTTAATACTAAAATGTATTTTTTTATTTTATCTTTCAGGTGAGTACAAAAAAAAATTAGGCTTTCAAATTGCTAGTCGTTGGTCTGGTATGAAGGTAAGATGTACATTTGAAGTTACCTCCCTTGATATTTATCAGCATTTTCAGGTATTATAACGAAATGTCTTATTATTCCTTTCTCGTGTTTAACCTGTGTTTAATTAATGTTGATTTGACTCAGCCACAGGTGGTAAATCGTTACTCTTATTTATTTTATACATTCTCATACATAATTTATGAATTATATACTGAAACAATAAAAAGCAGACAAATTAAAAGATGGAAAAAATTATTAGTGATACGTTTCATACCAAACATTTTCTTCTTATAAATAAAAATTTTATTGATGAACTCAGTCTTATATACAAAGCCAGACGGGGAAATATATGCGTAGAAATAAAATAAAAATTCCTTTTACTTTTTAAATCCTAATGTTAAAAATACCAGGACGTTGAGCATTAAAATTTAAATAATGATATCCGATTCATCTTGAGGTTAAACTTAGTCTGTTACTTTCGGCTTTCTACTGTTTTGATCTTTATCGTTTATTATTTTTAGTTTTCCTGCATTATATTAGCATCCATGTTTGTGAACAATGGAGATATATGGCCAAAGGCTAAGTTCCGAGTAAAGTTTTCCGAAATTCGTGCACTTTTCCTTCTTCAAAAATCAACATATATTTTTTACTAAAATATACAGAAGTGCTTCTTTCCAAGATATTTTAAATAAAAAATCAACATCTCCATCGATATGCTGATAATGTTTCAGTAAGATAAAGATATTACTTTATTTTATAGATAAATTAAATATCATTGATTTATTTTTTTATAATCCTTTCACCCCACGCAAGGCAGTTTTGCTACCTCTTGTGCGCAGAGGTGTTACATAGGAGGGGAATGAGGATAAAGAGGAACAAGTTATAGGGGGTGTCAGAGAATGGGTAAGAGAATGACGAGTATACTAGTATGAAGAGAGCTGATGAGAGTAGAGTGGACGGGGAAAAGAACATGAGGGAAAGGATGCGAGTCAGAGATATGGCAAACTGACCTTAAATTTAAATTATTAGAGATTATAACTGTCAGGGAAGCAAGTATACGGAAGGGAATTCTACAGGCAAGACGTGCGAGAAAAGAAGCTGTGGGAGTAGAAGTTGAAAGTACGTTTTATTGGTTTTGCTGTAAAAGGGTGGGATCTAGTGCCAGTTTAGTAGCTCGAGTATGCAACAGATATCGTGTTAAATCACACGGATAATGTCTATTTTTTTAATTGTTTCACCCTAACCAATGTAACCAAATCAGGTGTAATATTTCACCCTAACCAATGTAACCAAATCAGGTGTAATATTTCACCCTAACCAATGTAACCAAATCAGGTGTAATATTTCACCCTAACCAATGTAACCAAATCAGGTGTAATATTTCACCCTAACCAATGTAACCAAATCAGGTGTAATATTTCACCCTAACCAATGTAACCAAATCAGGTGTAATATTTCACCCTAACCAATGTAACCAAATCAGGTGTAATATTTCACCCTAACCAATGTAACCAAATCAGGTGTAATATTTCACCCTAACCAATGTAACCAAATCAGGTGTAATATTTCACCCTAACCAATGTAACCAAATCAGGTGTAATATTTCACCCTAACCAATGTAACCAAATCAGGTGTAATATTTCACCCTAACCAATGTAACCAAATCAGGTGTAATAGGGTTACAGAGAGCAAAAAAGTATAAGAATATTTTAATGGTGAAGAGGACAAAGGAACAGGTTTCAGAAAGACAGAAGATTACGATTAAAACTTTCGAATATTGTAGGGAAGAAATAAAGAAATTGTTACAAAAAACTGCCGGTTATATCTACACTACCGGCCATAATTATTAGGCAACCCCAGTTTTATAAAAATGATGTATTTCATACTATTTTTTAGTATTTATTGCGAAGTAGATAATTGTAAATGAAAATAGAATGGTTCTTTTGTTAATACTGCACAATAACATGTGCATCAAATGAATTTATAAATATTTAATAATTACCTATATTGCAGTTTCATCAATGAAAGAATGAAGAAAATTTAGGGTAATTTGGACAGTTCATCTTTGCTCCCTTGTCTTGTAAAATTTTGCAAATTAATAATAAAAAAAGAATCGTTTTATTTTCATTTAGAATTATCCATTTGGCAATAAATACAAAAAAATAGCATGAAATACATCATTTCTTTTAAAAAACTAGGGTGGTATAGTTATTATGGCCGGTAGTGCAGTTACTTGAACAGTAAAACATTGAGACCTAGTTGCCAATCTAGTAGCACGCTTAAGTTTATGCATGCGGGGCACAAAGGAAACAAAACCCCACAAGAACAGTTACTATAAAAACATTTGTAGTTTTCTACAAATATTTTCATGGTAACTGTTCTGAGGGAAACAACTTCACGCCGGTAAGAAAATCGAAACTCTAGGTTAGGATCGATTATGTTAGGGACCCTTCTTTGAACTTTGTCAAGAATCTTGAGATGTATAGTAGGTGCAGAAAACATATATAGATATAGCAGCACTATTCAAGGCAGGGTAGACTTATAAATTATCAAGATCAATTCTGAAGAGAGAAATCTGAAATGATAGTAAATCAAAGGTCAACAGTAAAACAATGAAATCAATCTAATATCACGCTTACATTCATGTAGTCTAGGCACCAGGAAAGAAAATTCATCAAAACACTTACGATGAAAAGACAGTAGAAAAGGCAGAGAGAAGCCACGTCACGTCGCTGAGAAAGTTACTGTAACCGTAATGCCCAGTCAGAATCGATTACATTACAGATCTTCCTTTGGATTTTCTCAAGAATCCTGAGTTACACTATAGAAGCCCCAGAAAATTAAACTTCTACTGTCAAACAAAAATGACCTCATAAACTTCCTCTACTTCGTCACCTTAAGAGCATTCCACTGAAGAAAATGGGGCCCCAGCCTCAAAACGCTGAGCGTTGCTACTAGTTACTTCTATAGCAAGTAGATCTTAACAGAGCTAACAGTAGCTAACCTCACGTCTAACCGATTTTGAATTCAGGATTCTTCTCCTAGTTGCCGACAATGCCTCAGTCAATTAAGTGCCACACGTGATACATGTTTGAATGATCATATCTCGAAAGAGACATGACTGACTGGACAGAAGATTTCCCTGCATTAGGTTGCCATTACTTTCTGCGATATAACTAAGGCTATAGAACGCAATCTGTCCGGCTATTTAACCCATAGCTGGAGGGATGAGAAAAATTAGTTGCGCTTAAGTGAATGCAACGAATTCAAATGGAATTTGAACTCAACTCTCCTATTTTTCGTTCCGAAATTATATTCATTGCACCACAACGCACATCGTAGAAAACCCAATCTGCTCTGCTATTTCTGCAAAGTAGAGACGAGTAGAGAACAGATGAATCCATGCTATCAAAAAGGATATTTGTTCGAAAGTGAAAACAACGGACGCCGATCACATTTTCTGCCTCAGCTACTGTTACGCTACGCGCACTTCCTTTTTGTATCTTATGAACCTGTGGAATGTTCATTTTACTCCACTTACCAATGTAGGGGTATAACAGATACGTCATTTCAAGCTTGAACCCCCCGTAATCACAGTCCAGCTTCACAAAAACCCATAATGCAGTCGCAAACGGCTCAAAATGCGTCAAAGGAACGCAAGTGTACCTCTCTGAAGCGTAAAACTTGACTTTCATCCAACTGAACCTTACCGAAGCATGAATGCACTGGTATGAGAGCTATCACAATATGGCAGGAGACTTTAAAGATTTTTTAAGAATATATATATAGATATATATATATAAACTGTTGAGTTGTGATAGTTTTGGGCACCAAGATGTGTTGCTTTTTCAGCAGTTTCATTTATAAAAGGCACTCTGGCAAGCAGGTTTTTCTATCGGAAAGTGCTCCATATCGGTATGGAGATACAGCGTTGATAGTTTAATATAATAATAAAAAAATTTTAAAAAATCAAACAATCACAAGCGAGACTGCTCACAGAAAATTTCAAATTACACCAGGCTTCTTATAAATAGGAAAGCAAACCAGGACTCAACAAACTCACCCAAAATTGGCAGTTCTTCCGGAAAATACCCTAAAAATCCACAAACTCGTTTTAGCTGATCGCAAATTAAAGTTGCATGAGATAGCAGAGAAGCTGAACATATCAGAAGACAGTGTATTCACCATTTTTCTCTGTTAAAAGCAGGTGCCGCGTTTGCTCACAATCGATCAAAAAACAACGCGTAGGCGATTCAGTTGTTTCAACACAACAAGAAGACGTTTTTACGTAAATGGATAAAACATAGATCCACTACTTCACTCCGGAATTAAATCGGCAGTCAGCTGAGTGGACAACAGCAGGTGAAAGCCGTCCAAAGCGACTAAAGATACCAACATCAGCAGGCAAGTTTTTTACCTCCGTATTTTGGGATGCGCAAGGTATTTTGTTTATCGATTACCATCAATAGCAAATATCATATAGCATTATTGGTGCGTTTGAAGGAAGAAATTGCCAAAAAAGGCCACGAATGAAGAAGAAGAAAAAAGTGATGATTCACCAAGACAACACACGATATCACAAGTCGATTGCAATGATGGCAAAACTACATGAATTGCACTTGAAATTGCTTCCGCACTCACCCCATTCTCCAGATCTGGCCCCTAGTGACTACTGGCTGTTTGCAAACCTCAAAAGAATGCTCCAGTGAAAGAGATCTGGCTCCAATGAAGAAATGATATCGTAAACTGAGGCATATTTTGAGGCCAAAGACAAATAGTTATACAAAAAAGGCATCGACTTGTTAGAGAAGCGTTGGAATTAGTAAATCACTCTAGAAGGAGACTATGTTGATAAATAAAGTCGAATTTTGCCTAAAAGTTGTTTCTTTGTTAGTTAGGCCCGGGATTTATTGAGTGATGTGTTACATCCAATGAAGGTAAAAACATAAAATTTTGAACATAACAAAAAATAATCCCTGCCAAACTTTATCCAGATTCGTGGAATAAGAGTTATTTATTATTAGTATCTGTGCCAGCCCCGTATTTTGTAACAGGATCGTATCGTATTCATGCAATTTCTCATCTAGAATCCATTTTCCAATATGAGGTATTTTTCCAGTTTGTTGCCAATTGAAGATGAACTGTTCAAGGACTTCATTTCAATTTTCGAATCAATTCTTCAACCGTAACAGTATAATTTCTGAAGAGTTCAAACAAAGCCTATCATCGTTCAACTCAACAGAACGATCGATTTGCAACGCATTTCTTCAACTGAAATTTTCTTTCAGACGTCTTTGACGGTTTCTTTCTTTTGGTGACACTATCTTAAAATAAATTTTGTTTAAATAGGCTAACAAGAAGAAATTCATGTAATGATCATTTACATCTAATTGATTTAATAAGTTCTTAAATTCTTTATCTTCAGTCAGACTAATGCTTGTTGATTCAATCTGTTATATTTGCATAGTGCGTGATTCACACAGGAATTACTAGATGTCTGGATTTTTTGTCTCCATCTGGAATCTTTGATCGAAAATGACTTTAATTGTGGTGACCAAAATAACTAATATGTTCACATATTTTCATTTCCTGGTATCAATATCAAATAATTTTTTTGTCGTAAACTGAATTTTGAAGGCTAAATAATTCCTCTGAGTAAACGGTATCGTGGCTGAGATTAAGAACTACAATTATACCTACTTAGAGCCAAACCCGAAGAAAAAACTAAAATAAAAGGGCTGAAAAACTGATTTTGATCAGACCCGGTTTCTTGCCTTTTATATATATATATATATATATATATATATATATATATATTATCGATTTTCTGCACTATTGTAAGAACTGCAACCTTGAAACTTCTGAATATCGTTTCTTATGTCTTTGTCTATGAGTGTATCAAATTTGATTAAAATCGGACCACTCCTTCTATAACCCGATTTTTTCGATTATCGATTTTCGATATTTATCGGGGGTACCTTGACACAAAACCTAGCTAAGAACACTCGCAGACGCTTATAGTAAAACTGTGTAAATTTTCAAGGAAACCGGTTCGGCCGTTTCGGAGTTTATAGGTAACGGATACACACAGACACACACAGACACACACACACACAAAGTTCTATTTAAAAAGAAGTTTAGATATCTTACTAATTAATCCATTGCTAAGGGGAAAAGGTGTATTTATACCTTTCCCAAGGATATTTGAGCGTAAAGGAACATAACGAATCCAACTTCAGGGACCGTATGGTATTTCAATGGGTTATGGCTGTAAGACTATTTGAATTAGAACTTATTTACAAGGAGAACTATTATAATTAAAGTATGACGTGTTTAGTAAACATGTACTTATACTTTGAATCTCTAACTTGATTTTATCTGAATTTAGAATAAATAAATAAAAAGGAATCAAACACTGGCCTTTTCGTAACTATCGAATGTCGGTCTGACGAATCGAAAAAAATACGAATATATGTTTTATCACAGTTCTCATTAATTTGGATGAATGCTTGCGCTTCTTTATGTATTGATTTGATCTTTATTCATTTGATTGATCTCCTGCTTATTTGATTGATCTCCTATTGATTACAATGGTCAAAATGAACAAAACAAATAAGTTGCGTCTATGAACATTTAAAAGTATAGAACTTCTTTTTCTAAATGTCCTAAAGTATCTTGGTTTCGAAAAACCATTTATTAGTCTGTTATCTGTTGCACAAACAGCAATATTTGGCCGTCATTGGTTCTACTTTTCAAAGTATGATATAACTATCGAAAAAATAGCTTCAATATTTGCATCAGTGGTAAGAATACTGATAAAATGTACTACAATATTTTCATAAATAGATCTATTAGAAGCCAACAGTGTCCATGGTTGTTAACTCTTCCACTCGCAAGGAAAAGGGTCCTCTCGATTAAGACAAGATATTTTTCAATGCCAGTAGTGCATCATCAATCGGTTTACCCAATTCTCTGCCAAAGAATTTCTACTAAGGACCGCTAGATGATATTACCAAAGCAAAATTTTATATACACCAGAGAGAGAAGATGTATTTGACTTGAGAAAAAGTTATCCTGTATAACAGGACATGCCAGGCTTGTGAGAGCATTTTATAACTTTTGCTAGCTTTCCAGTTCAGGGCTGTAGAGAAGATATTTAACAAATTTCTATATTTTGTGTGTATGCTCTCTTTCTAGAAAAGATAATTCATTTACATTATTTTGACTTATCTGTAACTATCTATATGATATATATATATATATATATATATATATATATATATATATATATATATATATATATATATAATGTTTATGTAATTATCTTTTGTTCGATAGAAAATACGACCCAAGCCCGCCTAACATATATTTGGTAACCCAACAGCTGGCTGACACCCATCGGCAATAATTTGGTACCGAACAGAAAAGTTCACCAGAGCCATTATTATAAAAATATTGATAAAAAAAACTCACAGGGAATCAAACATACGGCGATGGGAAAGTGACTGAATCCAAGATGCCAGATCAATATTGATAACATCACATATTCTTCTTTCTCATATCTTTACAGATTCTTTTTCGATTTTATAGTAAAAAACATTGGGAATCTAATTGTTAGACCAGATTATTTGTAAGAGCCGAATACGGAAAACTCATACGGGGCGTAGCACAAATGCACCAAACAACACAGCTATAAGATTCAGTCTGTCTTGCTATTTACCCATATCTGGGGGAAAAGAGATGGATTCATACCTTTCTCAAACACGCAACTCGACTGGAATTCGAACTTGGCTCTCCGATGCCTCAATCCTTTAATTACTTCACTGCACCTGCATATATATATATATATATATATATTAATTGATTGATTGATTGATTTATTGATTGATTGATTGATTGAGTCTTTATAATTTCTTGTAATTGTAAAAATTGCGCGTTCAAAAATTCCCCGTCACGTGAGTGTTCAAAAAAAAAAAACACCGTACGTTTTTATTGAAAAAAAGGTAAAATCAGTTATTGCAAATCGCCTGAAGACACCATATGGTAGAAACCTAGGTCTCGTAATAACTCGTTTACAAATGAAAAAATTGATATATATATTAGTCATCCAAATACAAGTCTGTTTTGCTGTATCATAGCTCAACAGTTTGGCTAGACACATCCACTTACTTCTGTCCGGAACCGAAACCCGACTGATTTGGTGCCAGTCGGAGTCGCTAACCCCCTAAGCCATAGGTGCAGGGAAACAGAGAAGGGAAAATTTTAATGTATTGTATATCAGCAATGTGTACACACGCCAATCATCGAAAGAAAATTCATTTCTGAAGAGTAATGCTTACATCGCAGAAGTAGAAACAAATTTTAAAATTTTCTTCTCTAGAGAGCTCAATAGTAATGAGAGCATTATATATATATATATTCGGTGGTTCAAAAGTAGGTGGACCGTCAGTGGAATATGTTGGGGTATCGGTTATATTAATCAACGGTGTTCATTGTTTACAACAGGATGGGGTTCCCCCACATTATTCAGGAGCAGCCCGTGACTACCTTGATGAAATATTTTTTGAGAAATAGATTGGCCGAAGAGGTCTAGTTGATTGGCTAGCACATTCACCTGATTTGTCCCCAATAGATTTCTTCTCAACTAAGAATACTTTTAAACAGCGCTGGTATTTTCACCTAACCTCATTTAAAAACAGCTTATACCGAAACCAAACATCCCTTTCCACATACTTTTGGAAGCTAAAGGATTCAAAACAGAAACTCAAAGTAAAATGGAAAATCCTAGAAAAAACTAGAACTTGCAACTCACTTAATGACATCTGCCCTTTATGTCTAAGTGAAAAATTACACATTCTTCAGTACCCTAACAGCAACGATTTATTAAACCGTAGAGACGAATTAGCAGTAATATGTAAACATCGCAAATATTTCTCGCTAAAATTTAAGAAAACAAAAAAACACCCCAACCAGAACCCCCACAAAAAAAACACACAAAAAAATACACACAACCAACCCTATAAATAAACAGAAAAAGAAAACAAACCCTACACAATACCAACAAAAAATAATACAGTTGCAGCAGAATAGTAGATCAATAAAAAAAAATATATTTTATATTTATAAAATATGTTTTATAAAGGATAGATTTTATAAAAGAAATATATTTCTTAAATATTATAAAATATTATATTTTATAATATTATAAAATAGCTTAAATATTATAGAATATTATAAAATATTTTTTATAAAAAATATATTTTATAAAAAACAAAAAAATAAAAAACGAAAAAAAGCACACGCCCTAATACAAAATAACATAAATTAAATTAAGAAGAAACCAACCCCAAAATAAAACAACACCTACCAAACCCTAAACCAAATAACAACATGAAAGGCGCCAGCAGCCTCAGCCCTCACAATATTAACAGATTAACCTATCCTGAACTCAACCACAAACAAACACTTAACCCTAAGACCTTAAAAAGTTCAACAGAACTCAAAATACAGACCAACCCCTCTAACACCCCCCCCCAAAAAAAGAACAAATCCAACACAAATAAACTGACTTTTCAACTAGATAATTCTCATTTCTAAAGAATCACCTGAGGATGAAGCCAACAACATAATGGGTTGGCTTCGAAACATGAAATTTTTTGTGTAATGATACTATGAATTTATAAAAACATTGTAACAACCATTACAGTATAACGCTCTACATTTGTATCGAGCACTCTTTATAAAAGTAAATGCATGAACAAAAGGTTAGTAAACCTACGAGTTCAACAATTTAGTTACTTTATATATATATATATATATATATATATATATATATATATATATATATATATATATAACGTGTATTTAGTTGGCAATCCATTGGTAATTAATACATTATCAAAAAAAAAAAAACACAAAGAATTTTTAATCCATCTATATTATATAAAAGATAAAATTTTTGTATCTTGAGGATTGTATTGGTATCCTGAAGGAAAAATCCAAATATTTTGAATTGAGCATTTTTGGTTAAAATCCTTCACATTATCTAGGCCTCGCAATCTCACATATAAAATGATCTATATATTAATGTCTTTTTTCTCTTTTATTTTGAATTTAACAATTTTTCTTCCTTTACTATGTTTTTTTTTTTTTCGTGGGAGGAAATTATATTTTGATCATATTTGCGTATTATTAAAGAATATGTTGTGCATGCGAATGTAAATCAATACCAAGCAGCTTATGTTCATTAATATAAGCACAAAATACATTCTTGTCAGAAGTTGCCGAAATGATCTCATGCTTAGAGTGGTAACAGTTGTAAGGCTAATATGATAATATGTCTATGTAACGTTCCTTCGATATTACCTCAACCTACTTGTTCACTTGAGGGTGTCTTAAGCTTCTTCAGAAAATCAAAATTCATCTTCCTCTCTCTTTGACATGATAAGCATCTTCCATGTACTTGAGAGTTTTACGTATTTCCCAGCTGTTCTGAAAATCGATCTTTGTGTCTAAATAAAGACCACATTTTCGGATTCTGATTTTCAAGGTAGACAGAACCCTACTACTTGAAAGTGCGGAAAATTTCAACACTGGCACGTCTACCAAAGTTCGATACTCAGTGAAGGTGTTTGGCATAACGGTCTGTTTTTTTTAGGGGGGGTTGTTTTTTGGGTAAATTCAGACGTTTTTCATCTTCGTCCTTGATACGATAAAAATGAAGCGTATATTTTTTTCCGAAGATTCCTCTTCCAAGCATTACCTCCTCACTATTATAAAATAATAGACTTTAGTGATGCAAATATCGCGACACCGGCTTTAGGTTAAAATATTTTACTAATCTGCATAGGCGTATCTATGGAAATATATATCTATATCTGTTCCTCTAACAAAACAGAAATTACGGCCACGTCACATCCTATCATCGAAGTTAAGTAACGTTGATCCTGGTCAGTACCAAAATGGGTGACCACTTGAGAATATCAGGTACTATAAGCTTGGAAGTGTAGGTGGTTCGATGTCTTAGGATTCTTAATCGAGGAGCTGAGTTTTAATTTCCGTTGGGTTCGTTATATTCACTTATGCGAAAATACTCTTGGAAAAGGCATGAACCCACTTTGTCTCCTTCAGCTATGGGTTAATTAGTAAGACTTGTATCACTAAACAATAATTATCTAAAAAATGATTCTTACAATCTAAAATATTTCCTTGCTTTAAATAAACTGCAAAGGGTTGATAAACTATAGAAACTGAATCAGTCTATCTAAACAAATATCAAAATGCGAAGTAGATTTATTAGTTCAAAAATGCAAGCCGAGACCATTAACCCTCTAGGGCCATTCGTATCATATTTGATACAGTATGAAAACAAGCCTTGAAAGAAATATTTTCCTGAAAATTTTTTAAGAGAAATATTTTATAAATTTCAAATGAAAGCAGTACTGACTGCTCAGTCAATGAATACCAAATGTTTCCTTATAGGGAAATACTGTATCAAATATTATACGAATGGCCCTAGAGGGTTAACACGACTAGCAGAACCTATAATGATTTAATACAAATGCAAATTGAAGACACCAAGATCCTTTTACCCCCTCCCCCTTTTTAACCATCTAGGGCCATTCGTATCATATTTGATACAGTATGAAAACAAGCCTTGAAAGAAATATTTTCCTGAAAATTTTTTAAGAGAAATATTTTATAAATTTCAAATGAAAGCAGTACTGACTGCTCAGTCAATGAATACCAAATGTTTCCTTATAGGGAAATACCAAATGTTTCCTTATAGGGAAATACTGTATCAAATATGATACGAATGGCCCTAGAGGGTTAACACGACTAGCAGAACCTATAATGATTTAATACAAATGCAAATTGAAGACACCAAGATCCTTTTACCCCCTCCCCCTTTTTAACCATCTAGGGCCATTCGTATCATATTTGATACAGTATGAAAACAAGCCTTGAAAGAAATATTTTCCTGAAAAATTTTTTAAGAGAAATATTTTATAAATTTCAAATGAAAGCAGTACTGACTGCTCAGTCAATGAATACCAAATGTTTCCTTATAGGGAAATACTGTATCAAATATTATACGAATGGCCCTAGAGGGTTAACACGACTAGCAGAACCTATAATGATTTAATACAAATGCAAATTGAAGACACCAAGATCATTTTACCCCCTCCCCCTTTTTAACCATCTAGGGCCATTCGTATCATATTTGATACAGTATGAAAACAAGCCTTGAAAGAAATATTTTCCTGAAAAATTTTTTAAGAGAAATATTTTATAAATTTCAAATGAAAGCAGTACTGACTGCTCAGTCAATGAATACCAAATGTTTCCTTATAGGGAAATACCAAATGTTTCCTTATAGGGAAATACTGTATCAAATATGATACGAATGGCCCTAGAGAGTTAATATATATATAAAATTAAGTTACTTTAGTAAAAATACTTCTTTATTCATTATATTTATTTGAAGGAAATATAAATTTTGGCGATATAATTGTACTGCGTGAACTTATTCATTGACAAATTTAGGGCAAAACAACTATCGCAAAAACTTATTTTTAAGTACGTGACGTGATATTCTTGGGTTTACTTCACTGCAAAGTTTGAGTAAGTCCGTTGAGAAGATACATTACTGTCTTAAGCTCCTTTATATTTTTGTATATATATATATATTTTTTTAATCATCTCACACCAAGCAAGGCATTCCACTGCCACTATTGCGCATGGGGCTACATAGGAGAAGGTAAAGAGAAGGAGTGGTTAGACATAGGGAATGTCAGGAGGAAGGTGACAGATGAGTAAGGATACCGAGGATGAGGGTTGGGCAGATGGTAAGAGTGTTTGATAGAATAGGAGCAATTCAGGAAGAAGGTGTTTCATGCCTATTTGCTACACATATTTTTTTTAATCATCTCACACCAAGCAAGGCATTCCACTGCCACTATTGCGCATGGGGCTACATAGGAGAAGGTAAAGAGAAGGAGTGGTTAGACATAGGGAATGTCAGGAGGAAGGTGACAGATGAGTAAGGATAGCGAGGATGAGGGTTGGGCAGATGGTAAGAGTGTTTGATAGAATAGGAGCAATTCAGGAAGAAGGTGTTTCATGCCTATTTGCTACACATATTTTTTTTAATCATCTCACACCAAGCAAGGCATTCCACTGCCACTATTGCGCATGGGGCTACATAGGAGAAGGTAAAGAGAAGGAGTGGTTAGACATAGGGAATGTCAGGAGGAAGGTGACAGATGAGTAAGGATACCGAGGATGAGGGTTGGGCAGATGGTAAGAGTGTTTGATAGAATAGGAGCAATTCAGGAAGAAGGTGTTTCATGCCTATTTGCTACACATATTTTTTTTAATCATCTCACACCAAGCAAGGCATTCCACTGCCACTATTGCGCATGGGGCTACATAGGAGAAGGTAAAGAGAAGGAGTGGTTAGACATAGGGAATGTCAGGAGGAAGGTGACAGATCAGTAAGGATAGCGAGGATGAGGGTTGGGCAGATGGGAAGAGTGTTTAATAGAATGGGAACAGGTTAGTGTGTTAGGAGGTGTCTATTGACCTTACATTTAAACTCCTGCAGATTGTAGCCGTCGGGGAAGCAATCGTGTGGAAGGGAATTCCACAGTCGGGAAGTGCAGGGAAAGAAACTGTTGGAGTAGAAGTTACGATTGCATTTTATCGGTTTCACTTTAAAAGGGTGGGATCTAGTTGCTAATCTAGTATCTCGTTCAAATTTGTATTTAGAGGGCACCAGTGATCTGAGTTCATCGGAGCAGAAGCCATGAAAGTATTTATAGAAGAGACACAGGGAAGCCACGTCGCGCCGAATTACTGAATTTACTGAATTAATTTTCTATCTGCATGTAGGCAGTTTGCTCTCAATATAAGTCTTGGTTTATTTTAATATCCTTCTCAAAAAGTGGGTGTATGAATGTGTCATTTCACCAGACCTATTCAAACTTTACAGTGCAGCACTTCTTATTGAATTAGAGTTTCTACCAGCATTCTACATGATATGCATATGGCACAGAATTGATAGAAGCCACAGAAAATAAACCACAGGAAATTTTATAGACGATACTAAAGGAAAGCAAGAAGAAAGGACTAAACATCAGTTGTAAAAAGACATAATGGTTGTCAGCAAAAGAAATAGTCCAACATGCGAATTACACAATGAAAATACTAAAATTAAAGAAGTTTTGATTTTGACTCAAGAACCAATCGAGGTAGAGGATACAAAAATCCAAGTATCTGAGAAGTATTTTAACAGAGGAGGAAAAATGTAACATCGAAACCAAAAGGCGTATTGTATTGCGAAAGATGACTTCCTAAATCTAAGCAAAATATTAAGAAACAAGAAAATATTTTGAGAAACAAAGAAAAGAGTACTGAACTGTTTATAATATCGGTTCTGCTATATGGTTGTATGCTAGGAAATTTTCATCACAGATGACGAAGAGACTTGAAGCAACAGAAATGTAGTTCTACAGAAAGATGGTGAAAATACTATGGGCTGAAGAAGTTTTAGTGAAAATGGAAATAAAAATGAATACATCAAAAAGAACAAGTTAAAATTGCTAGGGCGCATAAAAAGGAAAGAGGGCTTGGAATATTTGACACTCACAGGACATATTGAAGGCAAGAGGGACAGAGGAAAGCAACGAATAACTTACCTAACAAGCTTATGTAAATAATTGACTGAAGAATGATTAGGCGAGGTAAGAAAAAGATAAACTCATACCAACCAAATTTATATAATCCAGTCTGTTCTGCTATTAACCCTCTCCATGTTCGTTTTGAAATTCAGAGTTTCCTTCTCCAGTTGCCAACCAAGGCTATGGAACCAGGTGGGCTATTTTGGAGAGGAGATGGATGCATACCTTTCCCAGGTGTATTAGCATGCAATATAATGGATTCGACTGGAAATCAAACTATCTTATTCTCTAATCCGAACTGATATTTATTACTCCCACCGAGCCTCCTACAATTGAATCAATTGATTGGTCAGCTAGGAAAATTGGTGTCGGGCCAGAGAATTATTCTCGTCGGAATCCTTCTCACACATACATAAATCTACCATTCGTCTTTTTCTACAAGTATTTTCATGGCAATTCTTCTAATGAACTTTACTTGAACATTTGTCTCAACTATATGAACGGGAGGCAAGTGATTGAGTCATCAGAGAGCCGAGTTCGAATACCAGGCGGATTCATTACATTTACTTACATAATAATACCGTTGGGAAAGACATGAATCTGTTGTGACTTGTTAGGGCCAGGAAGAAAGACACGAAAAGAAGAATGTAGGTTGAACCAGTGTATTGGAATAACAGAACATATATACAAAATAAGAGTGTTATTAGTCAGCAGATAGAAGTGTCTGTTCAAACTGTTAATTTACACTGTGTCTCAACAACCTCCTTTAGGAAGTCTCGCAAGTTAGAATTTATGAGGGCGGAAGAGTTCATTCTAATGTAGACAGAGCACCATAATAGAATCTATCTCTTCTCCTTCAAACTATGGGTAAAATAGCAGGACAGACTGAGTTCAATAACCTTGGGTAGTAGAAAATACTCTGAATTCGAACAAGACTGAAGAGAGTTGGGTTCTGTCAGGCTGTCCTACGCAAAGAAACGCCACTTCTACTGCGGCTGCCATACATCTGGTGCCCCTAGGACTCTAATGAGTCATAGGATATCTGGATCTGGACATGAATTTAACCGTGCTACTAGACTGGTAATTAGGTCTCATCGTTTTACTGTTGAGTCAGATAGATGCAACCGTAAGTTCTATTCTAAGACTTTCTTTTATCGCACTTCTCACATGTGTGATTTCCGATTTCTTAATTTCCTTTACCACCTACAACCCTCAAAAATGTAAATGCAATGTCAATCGTCATCTTCTGGTCTCTTCAGTCATGTTTTTTTATGATCTTTTTTCTCACTTCTTCCAACTAAAGTCTTCTTTTCTTTCACTCTCACTAGCCGCATGCGTCTTAGTGGCATTATCACCTTGCTTAGGGTGCAATAATTAAAGAACATGAGCTACACAGAACATAAATTATGGAAATCCACGATTATCCACACCCTGAAAGGACATTGTAGAAGATGAAGAAGAAGACCCGATATAAGGACTTTTATTTTACTTTTCTAAATGCGACAAAAATAATAAAATATGATATAATGGCAATACAGGAAGAATTTTTAGAACATTACAAGGGGAAAAAATCAGTTTATTTTTATGAATAAAAGAGTTCACAAGACAAATAATTCTAAGTTTTTATCAAGAAATTACGTAAGTATACTGATACCACATTTTATTAAGTTACTGTACTGCTAGATGAAAAGTGGAAACAAGATGCAACTGCACATTAAGCTGCTTTAGCGTGAATCGGGCTTTCATGGAGACAGCAGACTCTGCGTTGGGCTCTTTCTTCATTTTTAAATTTAGAAATTATTTTTCGTACGTTTTCATTTGTAGTAGAACAGCTACGTTTGTTTCTCATCCAAAACTAATAAAAAGAGTTTTCTCTCCTAATTCCAAGAAGTGTATTTGGAGCGTAGCTGTAGGTTAATTCAGCGGGACACATTAGATTTGATTTTTGGTGTCGCAAAACATCTGCTACAGGAAACCCAGGTGGCCTCAGTCCTGAAAGTAAACAATACGGAAAAATTTTGACAACTACCAGACGAAAATTGTAAAGAAACAAGGTCGCTCCCATGTCAAGGAAAAATCTTCTGCTGGTGTGCTTGATCTATTCTTTGCTCTTAACCACGAGCTTAGCTTCGAAAATTGTACCAAATTCTTATTTCAAAACTATTCAAAGAAGTATTTATCTTTTTATTCGCCTTTTTACGTATTTTTTTTTCTGGGGACCTTGAATGCGGCGTTATAAATTTTATTTGTAATAAGGTATATTGCATTTACATTGATAATTTATTTGTTCTTGGCTTTCATTTGGGACACAAAGCACTTAATTTGTGTATTTTATATTTTGTGTGAAAAGAATAAAATTATTGTATGATTTCAACTCGTGTCGGCTGTTTTTTTTTTTGTTTCTTTTGTGTGTGTGTGTGTGTGTGTGTGCCCATATAATTTTAATGTTTCCTTAAACATATGATTGAACTATTTTTTTTTTTCGTTGTGACTTTTACGAAAAAAATTATGCCTTCACTAATGAAGTTTTTTCCAATGAAAATTCTGACATCGAATTAAAAAAAAACTGTTGTTGGAGACATTCGAAAACTACAGTTGATTTTTTTGTTTAATGCTGAATTAATTTCTATTTAAACTACAAATTATTAGATTGGCTTTCAATAGCGTCATGCCAACAACCAAGTGAATCCAATGGAAGGTACCCTTCATGCCATAACCTTGATAACCTACGTAAATTGCTCTCTTCCATACTGTTGCATCCGTCAACTATTGCGGCATCTCAGTATCAAGGCCCCAGTCAAGATATCTAGAAACAAAGAATATGACAGTCACGACTATATTTAAACCGTTTTCTAATGTCATGAATAGAAATGCGAATACAAAATCTGCCGCAATTCAAAACCCTTTCTGCAAACTCTGTTCTTCATAGTAGATAAATGTCAAGCTTAGGCTCACTTCCAGTACGTAAATCAGTACACATGTATGCTTTGTCCCGGTTCAACAACCAGTTCTCGACCGTAATTGAATTGGAGGCTCTTATCAGAAGATATGGCATGTTTAGTCTTCCACTGAGAGATCTTCGTGCGTTGCAAAAGACGCGACTCTTGAGAAACGAATGACGTGCCTTCCAGTCCCCAGCATAAAGTGAGAATGTAGCGAACACATTCCACATTCTGCTTCCACATTTTGGTTTTGGCCGCCGCCACTTTTCCCAAAATGACGGATAGCGAACACTCGATGGTGCCAGAAAGACGCGCAATAGTCTCAATTGTCCCTCTTCAAAGCTCCCATCACCCCACTTTTCCTCCCGAGTTTCTGCGGAGAAAAGAAAAAAGAGGTTAAAACGTTGTGCTTCTTGAAGAAAGTTACAGATAATGTCGATAATATCACGCCAGACAACACAATACAAAACAGATAGCTGATATATTTATACACACGCACACATCTGTATAAATAAAATGCAATACATATATACATAGTGCGATGGATGAATTGTCATCGAAATTACGCAAAAATGAAAGTGACACTGACATTTTATTTCAACAGATATATTTACCAAAATTGCAAAAAAAATATCTTTAAATATTAAAGTGTAATCTTATTTAATGAGTTCGCCATTGGCTTCAACCACGGCGTTCAGACACCTTTGGAATCTCCTGCAACTCTTCTGGACGCTCTCCTTGTTTAATATGGTGAATACTACTATAATCCTTGCCTTCGGTGTTACAAGATGTTTTGTTGGTCTCACACTCAACTGCACCCTACACATAATAATCAAGGGGTTTGCTGTCAGAGGAAAGCAGCGCATAACATACTTGACGAGCTTGAGCAAGTGGATGTGTGAGCGGGTTTTGGGTAAGGTAACAGGAGAAAGTGTGATAAGAGCCTCTATTGATATGAAGTTATGGAAGGCCATGATCACCTACGTTCTGAAAGAACACGGTACATTGAAGATCACGACGTACGAGTTACTAATTTCTATTCGCTAAAAATGTTGTTGCTATATGAAGGTTAATCGTTGTGGCGCAGTGGATATCGGCTCGGAACGAGAAATCGGAGAGCCGAGTTCGAATTCCAGTTGAATTCATTGCATTCACTTAAGCACAAATACCCTTGAGAAAGGTATTAATCCGTCTATTCCTTCCAGTTATGGGTTAAATAACAGGACAGATTGGGTTCTATAGCCTTGGCTGGCAACCAGTCTACCGCAGAAAGCAATGGCAACCTACTGCGGGATAATCTTCTGCCCAGTCAGTCATGTCTGTTTCGAGACATGATCGCCCAAGCGTAATGTATGGCACTTAACTGACTGAATCTTCATTCAGTGCCTAAATCCTCTGACTGAAAGCCAATCAAGATTATGAAATAACTATATGTCTATCTAAATGCTTAAGTGTTTATATTCTCTTCATTATTCGATCCTTCTCCCTCACAGCAAACACAAACCATGTAATCCATTTTTTTATAATTTCACCCCAAGCAAAGAGAGAAGGCTACTAGTACGCAGTGGGTTACAGGGAGTGAAAGTGAAAAAAAAATGGGTATAGTTGGGAATTGAGGAAAGGCTAAAGGATTAATGGGGTTCAAGAAGATAGAAAATGACAATTGAAGTTGCATTTAAATTTTCGAAGATTGTAGTTATCAGGGAAGCAAGTAAACGGAAGGGTGTTCCACAGCCTGGAAGCGCGAGAAAATAAACTATTCGAGTAGAAGTGAGGGTTGCATTTAACTATTTCAACGGTAAAAGAGTGAGAGAAATTTCATGGAAAAAAGCTCGTCATATAAGTTGCAATGAAAATAATTGTTGTGGATCTTCGTTGATAGTTTGTTGTGGCAAATCTTGACGCAAATCTTCGTCGCCCATTTGTTGTGAAGTTGTTGTGGCGAAACTTTGCCGCAAAGTTGTAGTGATCGGTATGGTCAGAAGTAAAACACAGAACACAGGCGGTAGGTTCAAAACTGGATCAGTATAACAAGAATATATTTACAAGTGATAATAATCAGTAAATAGAAATCAGTAAGTCCGAACGATACAGTTACGCTGCGTATTGCCTGAACAGTAGCTGGCTTTAACTGCGTACTAGCTGTCGTACTTGACTGCACGTCAACTGCCGTCTGCACGTAATTATATATTAAGAGGAAGAGTCCATTCCTCGTAGACGGGCACCATAACAATAATTGTAGAAAAGATGAAAACAATGTTTCGTTGGTGAGAAAGTGACTGAAGTCGTGATACCAAGTTAGGATCTCTCCCACTGCAGATTTTTATTTAGAGATGAATAGCAGAAGCACCATACCAAATATGGCATCAGTATTCAATGAAAGGACGAACGGTAGATTCATAAATGTGCAAGATAAACTCTTACTCTTTCTGGCACGACACAGTGACCCAACTTTCCTTAAAGGGATGCAGCTATTGAACTATGAATCACCACCTTATGGCATATTTGCTTGATCTAATATGTTTGTACTGCTTCGTTAGATCTCCTACAGAAGGTAGCAGAAGAAAGTAACAAGAAAGGACTAGAAATAAACTGCACGAATAAACTGACCGAATGCATGGTCACCAGTAAAAAGGGAAACCCAAAATGCCAAATACAGGTCGGGGATACCAGAATCAAGCAGGTACAAAAATTTAAATACCTGGGCAGCGTTATAACAGAAGACGGAAAGTGCGATACAAAGATCCGAAGGTGAATTGGCATGGCGAAGGAAGCATTCCAGAGGTTGAGTAAAGTATTAAGAAACAGGACAATTTCGCTAGAAACAAGGAAGAGATTACTGGATTGTTACGTGCTGTCCGTCCTTCAATATGGTAGTGAATTCTGGACAATACCATCAAAGATGAAGGAAAAACTTCAAGCAAGTGAAATGTGGTTCTACAGAAGGATGCTGCGAATATCATGGATCGAGCATGTGAGCAATGATGAGGTCCTGGAAATGATGCAAACAAAAAGGAAATAAATACTGAGCATCAGGAAGAGACAGATGAAGTTCCTGGGACACGCAATGAGGAAGGGGGGCTTGGAGAATCTGATACTAACAGGCTAGACAGAGGGGAAAACACAGGAGAAAGCAACGGATAACATATTTGAAGGACTTAATCAGGTGGATGACGGAACGAGGATTGCATGGTGTAACAGGAGAAGGCGTGCTCAGAGCCACCAGAGATAGGGAAAAGTGGAAGGCCATGATCGTCTACGTCCTGAAGGGACAAGGCACATAGCAGAAGAAGAAGTCGATCATAACTCATATTGTGATAATTTGCATCCAGTGGATTCTTTTGTGTCAGTAGAGAGGTTCTAGAATTTCAAGATTTGAATAATGGGCATCAGATCACTTGTTCGACACGCTGCAAAACCTTCCTTTCGCGTTACAATTCCCATATTAAAAACAGATCAATTACATCTAGCGTCCATTCCCGCCTTTTTCATTGCAATAGAATATTAAACAAGTTCATGTTGGAAGTTGTGGCTATATTGGTATTTTTGTTTTCGTGATCTCGTAAAAATGTCCGTCGAGTTTCATGTTCGCGTGTTTTCCCGTTGTCTGAGATAACATATGCAGAAAAGCAAATTTGTACTATAACTAGGTATCCCTTCCACTTTATTTAAGAGTGAGATTACTGATAAAATTATACTTCATGTTAGCTGCAAAATACCATAATATATATATATATATATATATATATATATATATATATATATATATATATGTTCAAAGACAGAAAATTTAAGCAAGAGCCAACAGCCTACCACGGTTTCGCCCAATGGTTCGTCAAGGAAATTGTTTTTTTTTCTTTCTTACGAGTGCTTGACTTTTTGTTCATGTACTTCGTTTGTTTCTGTTTTTACTTCCCCTTCTTTTCCCTCCGAGTTCTTTCTCGGTGGGTTGTACAAGACGATTTAAATTATAGCTTAATTAATACTAGTTTCGGCAGAGTTAGTTATTTTCCTATTGGTATTGTTATTACTATACTTAATATATATATATATATATATATATATATATATATATATATATATATATATAATAGAGGGAGAGATACGTATATAACCGAAAGTGATGAAAATTTCACGACCTGACCTACATACCAAAATCTCCTAGAGAAACTTTCATAAATCTATCACACACACACACACACACACACACACACATATATATATATATATATATATATATATATATATATATATATATAAGGAAAAAACCTGTAAAAACGGAGAGGATAATCCAAAAAGTTTTATCTAATTAATAGAAAATATTAAATAGATAAAATTAGAGAGCTCTATAGAAATTACCCAGCGCAACATGAGATATTGACAGGGAAACTCAGCACATAATTAAATGGTTATAAATCCAGAATTTATTTCGGCAGTTGTAAAAATTACAACCTGGTTTATCAAACCGGAAAAAAAAGTTATATTTTACTCAGAAAATTTAAAAAAAACTATAACAGCGGGGAAATAGGTTAGGTGCAGGTAAGACTGTTCGTATTTAAACAGGAAGTGTCACAAATTATGAATACAAACCTCAAATCACATATACACGCAATACAAACACAGAATAAGCAATATATACACCAAATCCCACAAACGCACAAAATATTTCTAAAAAGAAAATATTTAGAGGCACAAAATAGGGGAATAGATATAAACATACACAAACTAATCACACAGATATAAACTTATAAGAAGCCATATAAGCACAGAATAATAACAGATAATAAAAACACAAAATAAAAATAAAAAAGACCAAACTAAAAGAACTAAAAAGAATAAAAGAATAAAAGGAACAGATAATATATTTGCAGTCACAAATAATTAGCTATCACAATTTTTTTTAAAGTGTTTAAAATTTTAAATAATATTTCAAGAAGTTAAAACATTTAAAATTGTACAAAATAAGAATAACAATCAAAGGTTCACAAGAGAAGATGTTTTGCAGAAATAAGCTAAAAGATTCATAAACATGTAATACAGATAAAAACAAAAGAGCCAGTATAATAAAAAGAAAAATTAAATACAGTCACAAGTGGCTAACTTCACAAAACAAAAGACCAAAAGAGTTAAGTATAAAAAATATGTATCGATAAAAATAACAATTAAGAAATATAAAAATGATGATCCTACAAAACTGGTAATTTAAATCTATTTTTGTGACAACATTTTAAAATAACTTCATTCCGTTAATTTAAAAGCTGTTTATTATCACTAAATTTAATTATTTTTATTTTTTCATTTACACAGGTTACATCTATTTCTAAAGTTAATAGGAATTTATGATTTACCAACGATCTTCCATTCAATCTGTGGAAAGAGACCTTTGTCTTTTAATTCCCAGAAATATTTAGACAGAGCTGTCTGGGTTTTAAGACGGGGCCTAGAGAGAAAATATTTATGATTATAAAATCTACGTTTCCAAGGTGCGGCAGAAATTCCAAAGTATTCTTTTCTTTCTTTATCATACTCTATAGGAAAAGTAGTAGCGTGGTATATGACTTTTCAGACATCCATATACTTCCAACTATGTTGGGGATATTTTAGACTTGACTTATCATACTTTTTTGCTTGTCCCTCAGTGAAGCCATTTTCCACAATATTTCTGAAATAATTACCTAGTATTAATCCTTGATAGTATGTTCATTGCTAAACATTCAGTTCTACATACTTTGTTGCAATAGTTGTTGGGATTCTAAACTCAAAGGTTTGAGCAACTTGTGCCCCCTACCCCTTCTCCCCCCACACACAGACATATATATATATATATATATATATGTGTGTGTGTGTGTGTGTGTGTGTGTGTGTGGTGGGGGACATTGATGTTTCGTGTTCTGGTGAACTTTATCAAACCAAATACAATTATATCATTTTGCAACAAGTGCTTACAAACAGAAATAAAAAATGTAAGTTTATCAAAATCTATCAGTTTAAGAAGGCCTTTATAAATACTTAAGGCTAACGGGAACTTAAAATTCAGTCGGGAAGATGCTAAGTGATATAATTGAATACTTCATGAACAAAAGTAAATAAATGTTATTGTTGATTTTTTTACATTAATTATTATTTATTTGAGTATAGTTTGATAAATCAAATTATTTAGAAGGTTTGAATAAACTTAAATTGTATTCTTTTAGCTTTTAAAAACTTTAATTAGTTATACATGTGGTGAATTATGTCTTTTAGGAAAGGTGATGAATTATTTATATATATATATATATATATATATATATATATATATATATATATGTGTGTGTGTGTGTGTGTGTGTGTGTGTGTGTGTAAAATTAAGACAGACACGTTATTCCATGTTTAAGCGGATGTGTGGGCCTATTTCAGGCGAACCGTCTTCAGCATCCGTCTTTATTGTACTGAAGATTTTACACGAATCGTGTAGATTAGTTTAAAATCATCAATTCAATAAAGACGGAAGCTGAAGATGGTTCGTCTGAAATAGGCCTATAACCGCTTAACCATGTAATAACGTGTCTGTCTTAATTTTTACATATATTTGCTCTATACGTATTTATATACATATATATTTTGAGCTCTCCTAGAGAGTTATCCTACTACTAATTCTTATTTATCTACACTATATATATATATATATATATATATATATATATATATATATATATATATAACAATTCAATACCTACATCTACCGCTAAGGTTGGATCACTGAGGCGGGCCAGGAAGTTTTTCTCCTCAGAATCCATCATGTACATTTATAATATACCGTTCGTCCGTGCATTGAATACTGTTGCCATATCTGGTCGGGAACACATTCAGTTCAACTCGGGGCTCTCGACAGAATCCAAAGGAAATTAGAAACTTAATCGATCTCGATTTCACCCCTCGATTTCAATCACTTACTTCATTCTGTCTTTTCTACAAATATTTTAGGGTTTTTACTCTGGCCAGCTACTTTTCCTGTTACCTCAACCACATGATATTGCTCGTACTATAAGAGTGACAACTAGGTCCTACC
The DNA here is from genome assembly GCA_037127315.1 of Ascarosepion bandense. NCBI lineage: Eukaryota > Metazoa > Mollusca > Cephalopoda > Sepiida > Sepiidae > Ascarosepion > Ascarosepion bandense. The sequence goes on from JBBBDQ010000559.1 coordinate 2,091,871, forward strand.
CTTTAACCGTCAAAATTCTTAAATGTAAACCCTACTTCAATTATCAGTTTCTTTTCTCGCACTTCCGCTTGTTAAACTTGGTTCCGTATACTTGTTTCCCTGAATGCTATAATCTCGAATTGTTTAAATGCAATATCAATTGCCATCTAGCTCATTGGTTTCAATCTTTATCATAGCCTTTCTTCGACATCTCCTGTAACTTGTTCCTTTTTTCCTGTTTCTTTTTTATTTTTTCTATTTTTTTTATTTTTATTTTTTTGTCGCACTGTAACTCCCTGCGTATTAGTGGCGTTCCTACCATGCTTGGGGTGAAACTATATATATATATATATCTTTTTTTTTTTTAATCATATCACCCCAAGCAAGGCGGTAACGCCACTGATGTGCAGGGGGCTACAAAAGATTGAGAAGATTAGAAAAGAGAAAACCGGAAACAGCATCCTAAACAGGAAACAAGGGATGAGCCTCTTCACCTGTTAATAGATGAGGGTGGACTTGTAAACCGGGCTATAGTTTAGTCTATCTACTCCAATTGAAAAAAAACAAAACAAAGGGAGAATATTAGAAAAGAGAAAACCGGAAACCGCATCCTAAACAGGAAACAAGGGATGAGTCTCTTCACCTGTTCAATAGATGTGGGTGGAGTGTGAACCGGCCGATAGTTTATCTACTCCAATTGAAAAAACAAACAAAAAAAATCAAAGTGAGATTAGAAAAGAGAAAACCGGAAACCGCATCCTAAACAGGAAACAAGGGATGAGCCTCTTCACCTGTTCAATAGATGTGGGTGGAGTGTGAACCGGGCGATAGTTGAGTCTATCTACTCCAATTGAAAAAAAAAAACGAAGTGAGAAGAAGATTAGAAAATGAGAAAACCGGAAACCGCATCCTAAACAGGAAACAAAGGATGATCCTCTTCACCTGTTCAATAGATGTTATGTGATTGTGTGTGTGTGTGTGTTCAACTGAAATTTGAGCTCTGAACATCTGAGTTGCCAATAATTGTCCCAAGGCGCAGCTACTTATTCTCTAGTTATGTATGGTGATTCAAAGTTAATCTAAACTAGATTTCAAATTCTGACGCATCATGATGTTAATATTTGCGTTACAGAGTATCAATTTTATTGGTTAATGCTTTCGTCAATTACTTAATGAAAACCTTTCACGGATCGATTGTGCGACTGTCACATTCCCCTAAACCTTTCACCTTCAGATTCTTGTCTTTGGGGACTTATGACCAACATTTCTATCGTAAAATGCCTCGTACTCCATGGCAATTTACGGCCAAAACCATGTAAAAGTTTGTTAGAATTAATAACAAACTCTGTACCCCTCTTTGTGTCCCTGCTCGTCTGCATTGATCAGATACTGTAAATATTGTAAGTAAAATAATTGGAGTAGATAGATCTATCTATCGCCCGGTTCACACTCCACCCACGTCTATTGAACAGGTTAAGAGGCTCATCCCTTGTTTCCTGTTTAGGATGTGGTTTCCGGCTTTATCTTTTCCAATCTTTTCACTATTACGTAGCCCCCTGCACATCAGTGGCGTTACTGCCTTGCTCGGGGTGATACGATTAAAAAAAACAGCTTGGTACAATTCAGTGCATTCACTTATGCACAAATACCCTTGAGAAAGATATTAATTCATTTTTCTCCATCCAGCTATAGGTTAAATAGCAGGAAAGATTGGATTCTATTGCCATGGTTGGCAACCAGTCTACTGCAAAAATTAATGGCAATCTACTGCAGGAAAATCTTCTACCAAGTCAGTAATGTCTCTTTAGAAACATGATTGCCCAACCGTTTATCACGTATGGCATTTAACTGACTGACAGAAAGTTCCTTAATGATTTTTTCCGAATAAATGATTACTAAAGAATTATTTAATTGATTCCTAACTTTTTGTGCACTGTAATGTATATGAAAAAACAATCCCTTGATAGCCGTCAATAAATAAACTGGGCTTGACTTCTTAACGAACCTTTATTAAATAAAAAATGACACAGTTTACAGAAAAAAAACTATATTTTTTCATGTCTGATTTTAAAATCAAAGATGACCAGTTGTTTCTCATCATCGCCTAACAAATGCTAGCCGTGGAAGCAGAAACCTTGTGACCTCTACAAAATATGCTTAACTGCATCGCTGTCACTTCTGATTTTCGGGGTTAAATTTGAATCTTCAACTAGATAAAATAAATAAACGTTTTTAATTCAATAAAATAGCATATTTTGGTTTAAAATTGGTTCATTCCAAACTTATCGATTCAGAGTAAAGATCAATCACTTGCTTAATAATCTTTCTTTGGAAGTGAAGATTAATCGTGTGTTGGAAACGATATTTCTCTCTAAATGTTAACTTGTGTAAGTCTTTACATAAAAATATTAAAAGCACCGAAAACGATATAGCTCAACAACATGACAGGGCAATAAAGAAGTGCCATTAATCATTGATGTTATTAAATTAACAGTCATGAAAATTACCAATGGCGGTCATGGCGATAACCCGACGTTTGCAGCATTAAAATGAAATTTAAAGATCTTTAGTTCAGTCAGAACTACAGCTTTTATAAGCGTAAGTATTTTTAAACGGATCAAATAATCTAAACTATGAAAAGTAGAACTCATATCAATGTAAAGAATAAATACAGTCCTGAATTATGCGAAATTAAAAGTATAAAAATATACTGGAAGATTTTTTAATCATTTCACCTATCAGTCAGTTAAGTGTCATACGGGATACATTCATAAACGATTGGGTAGATTTTCCCATAGTAGGTTGCCATTTCTTTCTGCGGTAGACTGGTTGCCAACTATGGCTAGAGAACTCAATCTGTTATTTGCTTCATAGCAGGAGGGAAGAGATGAATTAATACCTTTTTCCAAAGGTATTTGCGCATAAGTGAATGCAACGAATTCAACTGGAATTCGAACTCGGCTCTCTGTAGTTCTCGTTTCGAGCCGGTGTCCACTGCACCACAACACACATACTGAAGCAAAACAATAAAACGCAAGGATTTACTAAGTAGGAGAGAATATCAGAAAAGTATTAAGCAGAGAGGACAATAAAGGAACAAGGATTAAGAAAACAGAAGATAATGACTGACATTATATTTAAAATTTTGAAGATCCTTTTTGACCGGAATGGAAGAAGCCGGAAGAGCGTTTCACAAACGAGAAATGTAAGAGAAACTGTTAGCATAGAACCTACGCTTACATCTAGCCATTTTAACTATAAAATGATGAGACCTTGCCGACAATCCAGTTCATAAAGTCTCTTTAATACCGAAACAATAAAGGAATTTGGGTATATGCTTGGTTCTGTAAGTGAACCTAGCGTAAAACAAATACAGAACAATACTAATGTTGGTTAGTGTTTCTGGTTTTTACTGAGTTCCTCTCAGTTGCGGAATCAATCCCTGGAATTGGCAGTGTTACAAAATATCATCTCAATGCACGAATGAGCTTGTATTTTGAATAAGAAATTTAATCGATGAGTATTAATAGGTAGAGATTAAAAATGATATTCGGTATTTTTATATTAATATATAAAGTATCATCGAGTTTTGAAACATCATTAAATGAGACAACATTAATTATTTTAATAGAATCTCCTCATGCTGAACATAAAACTCGCGTACGACCAGCCATACATTGGTTTTATGAACAAAGTATACGTGTTTCTTAGTTTTAAAACGATTACTCCTTTTGACATTATGTCTTTAACTATTGCAATAAAGAAAATCTAATTTTCTTTTTTAGACCGAATAACGCTAGGTTCGTAAAGTTTATTTATGTAAACACTCCTTTTGCAGATAGACAGATAAAGAGAGAGAGAGAGAGAGAGAGAGAGAGAGAGAGAGAGAGAGAGAGATCTAAATGTAAATAACAGGAAATAAAAGCTAACTTTGTTAATTATTGTCCCATGTTTATCTTTTGATCTCAAACCCAAATGACTTCAGTCAACAACAAAAACAAAGAAATTCGGCTTGCCTTTCCAATACTTTTGGAGAGGACTGATGTGGTGCAGTGGGTATCGGCTCGGAACGAGAAATCGGGGAGCCAAGTTCGAATTTCAGTTTAATTTCTTGCATTCACTTACGCGCAAATACCGTATTAATCCGTTTCTTCTCTCCAGTTATGGGTTAAATAATAGGACAGGTTGAGTTCTATAGCCTTGGCTGGCAAACAGTCTATCACAGAAAGCAATGGCAACCTACTGCAGGATAATCTTCTGCCCAGTCAGTCGTGTCTTCTTCGAGACATGATTGCCCAAAGCGTGTATTAAGTATGACACTTAATTGACTGACTGTATATGTTTGTGTAGGGGATGTTATGGGGGGTGTTAATTACAGTAAAATCTTATTAGATGTAACATAATCTTCCTAGAATTATATATCCATGCTACTTCTCAAAAACAGGAAGATTGTATTGCACCAAATATATTAATTACTTAAATATATTTTTCTGGGATTAAACGCTATCTTGCGAAGTGGAAAATGTTCTTTTTTAAAAGCAACTAATTTGAAGTTAATTTTATGTTTGTTTTTTTTCTTTTTATAGGAACTAATTTTCTTTTTCAAAATTAGTTTTGACAATATATAATAAATTTAAAATTCTTTTATTTTCTTTTTAACCCCGTGTGGCAGATGTGCGTCCCGTCTCGAACGGACGCACAAGCAGTTGAATTTCCATTCAGCCAATGCAGTGATGTCACACATGCTTTTCTTCTTCTTCTTCTTCTTCTTCTTCTTCTTCTTCTCTCTATCGCCCTCCTTCTCTCTCTCTCCTTCTCGTTCTCTCTTTTTCTTTTTCCGTCCGTTATTGTTAAGTCGGTGTGTCATTTGATCTTCCGCTCGATCTCATAAAATAATGAGTTTTAACGATTTCCGATAAATTATAAGAGATCTTAATTTTTCAATTATCAATTGCAAATTGGTTCCTAGTGTAACATCGTCATGTGTTTATGTAGACACTTTCACTCTGTCTATGTGTCTGTAAATTTATATACGTATACTTATTTGTGTTTAAGTCTAGGCTAGAGTGCGTGTGTTTACGAACGGAGGTGCAACTGAAGGGTGCCTACCATTTGACGACTGTTACCGTAATAGTTACGAGGGTGGGTTTAAAAGTTCACAGTCTGAATATAAAGGGGGTGTTACTAGTGCTGTGAAATCTTGCATGCGTTAATTTCAACTCTTATTAATAACTGTATTTTTCCTCTCCAGATCAACTGATATCCAATTACTTAAAAATAAACTGAAAAAAAGATTGCGTTCAAGCATGAAACAGACTGTCGCTACTCAGTATTATTAATCTGATATTGAGCACTTTTAGCCGTTATTATAAATATACCTTAAAACTAAATTTATTTATAAAATTTATTATTATATATAAATGCATACATGCATATCTATACAAACACACACACACACATACATATATATATATATATATATATATATATATATTTTATCCACATACAAGCCTGTTTCGTCGTATCACAGTTCATCGGTGTGGTTAGCCATATAGTTGCTTTTGGCCGGGATCGAAACTTGACTGATGTGGGGTCAGACTGAGTCGCTACTTCCTAAGCCATATTTGCATAGAATGAAAGAGCAGAAATTTTAGTGTTTAATATATAAGCGGTGTATACACACGCCAGTCACTGAAAGTAACGCATATATATATAAAACATAAAATATTTATTTGGAAAAACAACCTTACCGCTACCACAATTTCTACCAATTAGATATTGTCAGGAAGTTATATATATATACATATATATATATGTGTGTGTGTGTGTGTGTGTGTGTGTGTGTGTGTGTGTGTGTGTGTGTGAGAGAGAGAGAGAGAGAGTTTGGTTGGACAACAGTCCTTCTTTTACACAGGTTTTATTGAAGATGACTTACATGGTAATGCGATTAAGTGTTTTTCTTGCTTGAGTACAAGAAATTTATCTGGGTTACAATGAGAAATATCCAAAAGATCTTTGAGTTCAGGCGCTTTCGACCAGTTTATTAGCCATTCTCAAGGATGTTTTGTTTGTCTTAATTTCTTCACTGTGATGATATGTCTTTTTTATCATTTCATCCCAATCAAGGCGGGACCGCCACTAGTGTGCAGGAGGTTACAGTGAGAGAAAAGACTGGCCACAGTGAGTATTGAATAAAAGATAAAAAATGAATGAGATTCTGGAAGATAGAAGATGGCGATTGACGCTACGTTTAAACTTTTGGAGATTATAGGTATCCAGGAAGCTACCAAACTGAAGGGAGTTCCTCAAAATGGAAGTGCGAGAAAAGAACCTGTTTCGACGGTAAATGTGTGGGACCTTGATGCCAATCTAGTAGCACGCGTAAATACATGTGGTCAAAGAATCAGGGAAAAGGCTCGTCAAAACAGCTGCCTTGAAAATACTTGTAGAAAAGAAAGAAGCAAACCACATTACGCCCGTAAGAAAATGACAAGGCAGGCTGCCAAGTCAGGATCGATTATATTGCAGATCCTCCTTGGGATTTTGTCGAGAAACTCAAGACGAATAACAGGAGCACCCGGCCAGATATGACAACAGTATTCAATGCATGAAAGAATGGTAGATTTATAAATGTGCGAAATGGATTCTGACGAGAAAAACATCCTGGCCCGACACAGTGACCCAATCTTCCTTGCTGTAGATGTAGTCATTCCATATCATGTCGTATGAGAGAGTGTGGCCAAGGAGGCGCAGTGTGTTGCTCCCGAGGAAATTAGTGTCATATTTTCTGTTGGTAGGCAAAAAAGTTTCTCTATGTTGGCTAAATAAGAGCAGCATCGTTTTTATGCCATTTCTTACCCGATTCAATCATAAAGTGGAGGTCCTTTTGAAGTGAAGCAGCCAGGTCTACTTTGTAAGTCTTAGGTTTCTTATTGTTCTACATAGATCACGATAAAGATATAGACAGACATTAACACATTTACATTCCTATACACTGATAATGAGAGGAGGTAAGCAATATTGCTTTTAGAAATTCATGAGTGCACTTAAAATTGTTCCAGAGAAGATAGCAAGTATCTATAGAGATAGATAGATAGATAGATAGATAGATAGATAGATAGATAGATAGATAGATATGAACAGAGTAGATAGATAGATAGATAGATAGATAGATAGATAGATAGATAGATAGATAGATGGTACATGATTGGGATAAAAACTGAAAGAGCATAAATAGTGGAGAATCCAAAATAACGCAGACAGCGATCAATGAAGTAATGGATTAAGGATTAAGCCCCGAGGATTTAGCCGTTCGTTAACTCCACTAATCGCTTAACGAGATAAATCTCTCCCCCTCCGACACTTGGGTTATTCTGTCTCATGCATATGCCACGCCTAAATTAACTCTTGCCTATCTGACACATGGATAAGCGCACGAGATCTACACGTATATAAAGATTTATCAACGAAACTCAAAACAGTAAATTCACACATGAAAATATAAATGAACTATATGGATAAATGTGTGGGGGGCTCGGGTTTCTAATACTGAGCCCTAGCTAGTAGCGTAACATGGATACACACACACACACACACACACGTACAAATACACAAATATCTATATACATACATATATATGATGGTTCGGCGGTGATAGCTGGCCGCTCGTATCCTAGTATGCTCGTCCATTAGGGCGGCTAGCCAATATATCTGCTCAGGCACATTTAATTTCGTTCAACAACCACCTGTATTTTATACTGTCCATACGTTGAAAGCCCATTATTTGTCGTGATCAACAGTCTGAACAGGGCTAGTATAATCAAACTCAGGGCCACGATGTGTTGGACTTTGTGCACAACATTCGACGGCTTCGAAATCGTTTCGTCTAACCAATTCGACTTACAAAGCTTAGCTCCACACGTGGTGTGATTTTCAGACACTTTATAAAGGTGTCGCACGCTGGTATTACTTCTCCATGCGGATAACATTAAAATGGCTATCTTAACATTAAAAAACAAACGTTCTAATTATATTGGTTTTACTACAACCACGGTCTTCCGTAGACATATCTGCCACCTTTCTGATCATAGTTCAATTAAACCACATTTAAAAAAAAAAACTAGCCATGCAGGTAATATTAGACAGATTTTAGTCGATAACACAATAATACAGTCGCATACGCACAGTAAAAAAAACTTCATATATTGGAGGCCATCTACATTAAATTAAAGCAACCCACACTTAATAACATCACATTTCAATCTGGTCACAACACCTTACATTGCCTTTAGACATATGGTTCTGTTAACATTTCCGTCTCTCACGCGGAGTGACGTCATAGAACTGGATTACAAATTGACGAACTACGTCTGCTATTCAGTGACTGTTATCGTTGCATAGCAATGTTTTATGTCAACACAAGATAATATCGTGTTTGATGGTGAATGACTTTATGTTAACGTCCCTGTAACCCCTCTGAAGAAGGCTCATGAGAGACGAAAGCTTAAATCCAGCATAATAAAAAAAATATCCAACTGTTGTACAATTTGTGTCTTTATTTTCACCTGAAATTAAAGCCAAAATCCTATGTTTTGAACAATTAAACATAAAAAAAAACTTTCATTGTCTGTTATATTTAACAATATATGTTTAGAAAATTATCTGCCGCCTCGATACACTAAATATATATGTGTGTGTGTGTGTGTGTGTGTGTGTGTGTGTGTTTGTAAATTTTACTGCTGTCCCCGACTAAAAGTTACATATGGACAAAATGATGGTAAAGTTAGTGTTTCCCGATCTACAGGTGGTAAAAAAAATATAATACAAGATTTGTCTTTTGCAACATTCTTATTAGGTATAGAGCGACATAGGAATATAGGATAATCTCAAAATATCTTGCAGACTTAATTTCAATGTTCACACTGTTTATCACTAGAAACGTTCAATATTCCATACTCCTTCTCCAATAAATACAATACAATTTTAATTATGTATATATAAATTTTAATTATATATATAAATTTAAAAATCATTTGTTTCATTTTATAAATTTAAAAAAATTTTAAATTATATATATATATATATATACATTTTGAAATCATTTGTTTCTGATGAAAGGCCGAGGACGGTCTGAAATATCAAATATAATAATAGAAATAAATAAATACTGTCAAAAAAAATACATTTTTAAACTTACAACTTTTTAGTAGTTTTTCATATATATATATATATATATATATATATATATATAGTTGATGTACGTGTTATACAGTAAATATAAGCTCGGTACGAGAAATCGATGCGCTAAGTTTAAATTCCAGTTTTATTCACTTATGCGCAAATCCCCTTGGGAGAGGTATTAATCCTTCTCTTCTCCTTCCAGCTACGGGTTAAATAGCAGGATAGATTGGTTCTATAGCTTTTTGTTGGCACCTACTCTACCGCAGAAATTACTGGCAACCTACTACTGGAAAATATTCTGCCCAGTCAGTCATGTGACTTTCTTCATATGATCGCCCAAATGTGTATCACGTAAGACACTTAACTGACTGTGATATATATATATATATATATAGATATATATATATATATATATATATCAGCTTTCCCTGACGATCCGGTTTTCCTTCGGGCTTCGTGCTGATTTCGGTCCGAACACTTTTGACGAACGTTCATGTACTAAGCTTTTTCTTTTTTTAAAACCATTTTTTTCCTTCTGTCGAAAGTTTTCGACGAAGGTTTTCGACACCAGTAAGTTTATAATCTCGTTTATATATATATATATATATATATATATATGCATCAAGTATTTATCGATATAATTGTAATTAAAAAAACAAGGTATGTCGTTTCCAAATTTCTGGCGGAATGAATTGCGTCATGATGCTTTTTTCTTCCAGACGGTGCCCAACTGACCTTACTATATTGTGCAACTGAAAAAAAACACGCATGCGCAAAATTAAAAATTTACCAATCGCACCCGATAGATAGACCATATAGATAGATAGATAGATAGATAGATAGATAGATAGATAGATAGATAGATAGATAGATAGAATCTGAATACCATGATTGTATCTCTCGAAAATCAACATGCTATACTCTTGGTTGGATCTCTCTGCCTAAAATAATTACCGTTGTGCACATTTAGCAGATCCAAGTGGCTCCATCTGGTAGCCAAACTAAGATAGCCACGAACAGAATTAGATAAACTGAGTGGGTGATTGGTTGAGATCAATATAATATAAGCTTGACACATCATAGGTCCGCTTACACGCGAATTTAATCAGCAAAATCCTACAGTGTTAAGCGGATTTAAACTGTTCTCTAGAAAGTGTCTTCATTGCAGTTACTCTTTCCTTTTGCCTGTCCCATATTCACCCATAACACAAATATACACACATGCATTATATAATTATATCGAATGAGTCAGGTGGATGCAGAAAAGAAATAAAATATTTTTTATCCACCTTCACAACACAGAAAAAATGTTCACTAATTATTTTCTAAGATTAAATTGAAGCGTTGGGACTGTCTTTCCGTTTCGCGTGTGCGACATCTGGAAAAGCGAGAAGCTAATTAAAGTTTATGGACGACAAATATATATGAGGCCAGTAAAACGCGTTCCAGAAGTTGAGTAGAGTATTAAGAGACAGGAAAATTTCGCTAGAAACAAAGTAAAAAAGACTGGATTGCTATGTGATGTCAGTTCTTCAATATGGCAGTGAATGCTGGACAATATCATCAAAGATGAAGAAAAAACTTGAAGCAATTGAAATGTGGTTCTACAAAAGGATGCTGCCGATATCATGGATTGAACATGTGAGCAATGATGAGGTTTTGGAAAGACGGAAACGAAAAAGAAATTAATACTGAGCATATGTCGTTACTATAGGGATACCAACTTAATTAATTTGTAATTTACAGAGAAAGATAGGAACTGCATATCATTTGAAGTATAATTACCGGTTTCACAATAAAAGGGTGGGACCTAGTTGCTAATCTTGTGGCTCGAGGAAATTTATATATAGGGGGTACCAGTGAGTTAAATTCATCGGAGCAGAAGCCGTGAAAGTATTTGTAGAAGAGACACAGGGAAGTCACATTGCGTCGGTGAAAAAGTGACTGTATCCTAGCTGCCAAGTCGGGATCGATCACATTACAGACTCTCCGTTGGATTTGGTCAAGAACCCCTAGGTGGATAGCAGAAGCACCCGACCAGATATGGCAGCAATATTCAATGCACGGGCGGATGGTAGATTTGTATATGTGCAGGATTGTTTCGGACGGGAAAAACTTCCTGCTCCTACACAGAGAACCGACTTTCTTAGCATCGGATTTCGCTATGGATTCTATATAGTTATTCCACTTAAGGTCTTATGTGAGAGTTAATCCGAGGAAGCACAGTGTCTTACTTTCAGGGAGAAACCCTGATTCATGTTAATGGGCGGGAGGAACCATTGACTGTAACGGTTAATAGATAGCAGCTTCGTTTTGGAAGCATTAAACTTTACGAGCCATTTCTTACTCCAGTCCAACACGGATTGGAGGTCCTTTTCAAGCTCGGCAGCGAGGTTTGCTTTGTCAACCTCGGCAGATTTTTGATCGAGACGAGAGTAAATCGTAGTGTCGTTAGCGTATATGTCTACCTGGGATCTTATTACATCGGGGAGATCGTTAATATAGATAAGGAAAAGCGTAGGACGCAGAATATAGCCTTGAGGGACACCCGCGTTTGTGTGATAGTATTGTTAGGTTGTCCGTTTAATACTACCTTCATTGTTCGATTTGAAAGAAATGACTGCATTAGGTCAAACAATTCTCCAGTTATACCATAGACCTGCAGCTTGCATAGAAGGCCAGCATGCCAGACTCTGTCGAACGCTTTGGAGATGTCAAAGAGCAACAGTTCGGGCTACGCCGTTCTTGTCAATAGCCTGGTGTATATACTCAGTGATGAACAATATCGAAAATGAGGACAAAACTGGAAGCGGCCGAAATGTGGTTCTACAGAAGGATGCTACGGATATCGTGGACTGAGCATGCAAGCAACGATCATGTTTGGAAAGAATGGCAACAAAAAGGAAATTGATACTGAGCATCAGGAAGAGACAACTGAAGTTCCTGGGACACGCAATAAGGAAGGACAGCCTGGAGAACCTGGTACTGACTGGACAGATAGAAGGAAAAAGAGACAATGGAAGGCAGCGGATAACATATTTGCAGGGCCTATTTCATATTAACATATTTCAGGTGGATGACGGAACTGGGGTTGCCAGGAGCAACAGGAGCAAACATACTAAGAGCCACAAGGGATAGGGAGACATGGAGAACCATGATCGCCTACGTCCTGAAGGGACAGGGCACATAGAAGAAGAAGATGGTCGTGAGCATATCAGCAATAGACCTGGCGAAGCGGAATAATATTTTGAATTCACACTTTATCTTCTTTCTTGTTCTACTTTTCATTCTTCTTTGTGATGAGTTGAATTATTTCTTCAAAGACAAAATTGTCACCCTTCTCAACTGTCCATAAACTCGTCTATCGTTAAAAAATGTCTGACACACTTGCTATATGATCATTAACTGTATTTAATAACTCCATCGAGATTTTAATGTTTACATGAATAATCAATTTCTGGGCTAAAGGGTTATTTTTTTACATGCGGACTATTGTCTTCATCTTTGTTATTGTTATCACAAAGTTTTTTATAATCCTCGGTCTTTATCAGGTGCTTATCAATCCAGATAAACTTCAAGGAATTTTGAACTAAACGCTTTATTCAATCTACGGGGGAAGATTGATCTCCTTCTGCTGCCTCAGTCTAGGATTATCTTTTTTAGTTCTTATCTCGTACTGCTCGCACTGTTTCCACTGAGTTTAAATTGACAACGTCCAGTCTAGGGATTGAACACACAGTTGTTACGACAGTAAATTCACAATAAGCATTCGTTTACTCGGCAATGTTGCGAATTGCGCATCAACAATATTTATTTTCCTGTTAATTTTATGATCTTACCCTTCCATGGGATGTGCGTTGTGGCGCAGTGGATATCGGCTCGGAACGAGAAATCGGGGAGCCGAGTTCGAATTCCAGCTGAATCCATTGTATTCACTTAAGCGCAAATACCCTTGGGAAAGGTATTAATCCGTCTCTTCCTTCCAGTTATGGGTTAAACAGCAGGACAGATTGGGTTCTATAGCCTTGGTCGGCAACCAGTCTACCGCAGAAAGCAATGGCAACCTACTGTGGAATAATCTTCTGCCCAGTCAGTCATGTCTCTTTCGAGACATGATCGCCCAAGCGTGTATCACGTATGGCACTTAACTGACTGACCCTTCCATGCTGGCTCAAAGACAGTGTTCAGAAGATTTTCCCACAGTATGTTCCCATTTCTTTCTGCGATAGACTGTTGCCAACCAAGGCTATAGAACCCAATCTATCCTGCTATTCAATCCATAGGGAGAAAATATGGATTCATATCTTTCCTAAAGGTATTTGCGCGTAAGTGATTGCACTGACTTCAACTGGAATTCGAACTCGGCTCTCCGATTTTCCATTCGGAGCCGATATGCATGACATTTCTATAAATTCCCAAACCAACGCTTTAATCCAATTTTTTTGTAGATTAAATAAAGGGTTCAATTCGAAGTCGGCTGAAAGTTACCCGGATCGAAAAGCGCCTATTGAAGGCCGGTGGAGACATCGACAACGAATATGAGGATAATAGTCCAACTGAAAATAATCTAAATACATGAACAAAAAAGTTATCAAAGAAAGCTTCAGATGCTATATGTAAGGTATTGTAGATGTTGTAGATAATTCTGTAAGGTATTTCATGTATAAAATTCAGAAACTTAAAAAAAAAAATGAAAAGAAAGAGGCAGTAAATTTGAAATCTGATTCCGTGTTCAAATCTGAAGAGAAAAAGTAAAAGAAAAACTCGGAGAACTGAAGAAATAGTCTTTGTATCTTCCGGTAATGAAGTTTGAAAGAAAACATTTGTTCTCTGATGACAGGAACTTGTTTTCTTTCAATTAACTATCTAGTCATTGGAAGCAGGAAATCGAATCTGCAACTGATCCCAAGAATTATTGATTGCTAGAATTCTTAATCACGTGATTAACCCGATTGTCGAATGTCGAGTGGCGTATTTGTCAAGCAACAATATATCAACAAATTGGCATTAAGAATCAATTTGATCAAGATGCCGCCGCGATTCACAGCAGTGTTTTCATTAAAGAAAATCAAGAAGGTATAATGATACACCTCAAAATGCAGAGACTAGATGCATATATATATATATATATAGTTTGTTTAAACATTATTTTTTTGATCGATATTCGTATTTAAGTAGATGATCTGTTTTTAATTAAATAGTATTATATATTTATATCTACCGGCCTGATTATTTACGATGAATTTTTATTACGAAAATCTGTGTCATTCGGCAGGATTCGAACCTGCGACCCCTATTCACATAAGGGAAGCTATCATGTGATCTGGCACGTCTTAGACCTCTCGACCACGAATGATCATCTGTCTAAACGAGGTTTTAATCAAGCCTGTATAACACAGTTTTCGATTTATCGCAATAGCCATATCTGCTCTGAAATTAATCGTAATGTCAACAAATGTAAACAAATCATTTTATATTGTCAGTTGTTTATAACCAATTTTCGTTAATATTCGTTAATTTCCGTAACATGTTTACGTAGAGTATTAGAGGAACATTCATTTATGGTACCTGGTGAGAGTATTGGAGGACCATTCATTCCTTGTACATGGTGAGAGTATTGGCGGAACATTCATTCATCGTATCTGGTGAGAGTATTGGAGGAACATTCATTCATCGTACCTGGTGAGAGTATTGGAGGAACATTCTTCCATCGGACCTGGTGAGAGTATTGGAGGACTATTCATTCCTTGTACATGGTGAGAGTATTGGAGGAACATTCATTCATCGTATCTGGTGAGAGTATTGGAGGAACATTCATTCATCGTACCTGGTGAGAGTATTGTTTTGGGATCTAACAGCGAGTTCGGAAGAGACATCAACTGCCAACCTCTGATCACTTAAGGTTTTAGGGGTACACCTCTATACCGTTGTATCATCATCATAGATATTCACCAATGATCGGAGTATACTCTTTAGCAGATCATTTATGTAAAGTAAAAGAGTGTTTGTCCGAGAAGCGACTCCTGGGGAACACCTGCGTTGTTTGCTATGGCCTGGACATTAACAACTACCTTCACAGACCTACCAGTTAGAAATAATTTTATTATTGAAAAGACTCTTCCAGTAATTACATAGCAGCTAGAGAGCTTGAGCAGCAATCTGTTGTGCCACACCGTGTCAGAGGCCTTTGAAATATCTAATAATATGGTCCTTAAGATGCATTTGTTATCCATTGATTCTGTGATTAATGATAGTTAGGACATCAGCAGTGAATTTGACAGAACAAAACCCTTACTGCTTGTTGCTCAAGAGGTTGTTCTTATTTTGGCCTTCAACCTCGATGATTATTGCCTAAAATGACATGTAATGAAACTGAGAAGACTGATGTGTCTATGCTCAGACGACGCTCCACCCATGTTCTTGAAAAACGGGCATACACTTGACTCCGTCTACAGATTTAGGAAGAATTTCCTCTTCAAGCAGCGGCTAAATAATTTTGCCAAGATCAGGTATAGTACATGGTTGATATTCTGAAGGACGAGCGCAGGGGTTTTATCTAGGCCAGAGGCTTTCTTAGGGTCAAGACTTCTGATCTGGCTGCAATAACAATATAACTGAGATTGGGCCCATGCGAATGGGAAAGTGAGGAAAAAGATGCCCAGTGTCTTCTAATTTTGAGAGAAAGTTTGAGGCAAAAAGATTCGCCTTATCTCACCTTGGGGCACGGCCGTTTTACCTTTATTCATAATTTGGTTGGTGATTTTGCAGAACTCACAAACTTGGACTAGACAGCTCTGCATAGCTACATTTTGTATTTTGTAAAACTTTCTTGCGTCAACTGCGAGCGGTTCTGGGTGCTGTAAGTGTTAAAACTCACCTCTCCTTGTGATAGGTATTGAAGTAGTAGTTGAGGTGAGCTATGTTTGCAGCGCATTCAGGGATAAACCAGGAATGGTTGTTCAGTTTTTGCTGAAACAAAAGTATAAAAATTTCTTTAACAAAAAGTATCCATTCTTCTGAGTTGATGACAGTATATATATATATATATATATATATATGTGTGTGTGTGTGTGTGTGTGTGTGTGTGTGTGTGTGTGTGTGTGTGTGTGTGTGTGTGTGTGTAAATTATACCGAGAAGAGAAGCTTGCAATAATCAGTTTTAAGAAGCAAACCAAAATGTTAAACAAGAGCAATAATGAGATAATGGGCAAATGTAGACATGCAAACAAATATCTACTTTGCTACACAGATAGCAATAAATAACAACAAAATTATATAAAAACAAGACATACAAATAAAAATATATTTATGACACGAGAATACTAATACACCCAACCATGACCTAAAAAAGAAACCCTGAAGTGGTCAAACATACCAACTGGTAAGAAAAAGGTCAAACCAATAAAAGAGGTCAATAAAACAAAAAGAAGTCAATCTAAATAACAAGAACAAACCAACCCCAAAAATTAATTAAGCAGACATCTACTCAATATAAAGAAATTAAGCGGACACACTCACGCATGCATTAAAAAACAATAATAATGCATTAAAACAAACAACTGCACAATAAAAATAAATAAAAAGTGAAAGAAAACCAACTAACTGCAAATAAGACCAATCCCACAAAATATCAAATCACACCAAGCTTTAAATAGAAATGAAAAAGAAACTGTGGTACAAGGGCTAAAAACCAGCCCTGGCGAGTGAAGACATCATGACGGTGTTCTCACGAAACTTCGAAGTCTGCATGAACCTGTTTAGTTAAAGTGACAGATTCTTTTCATTAAACCTAATACATATATATATATATATATATATATATATATATGTATGTATGTGTGTGTGTGTGTGTGTGTCGCATACGCACAGTAAAAAAAACCTTCATATATTGGAGGCCATCTACATTAAATTAAAGTAACCCACACTTAATAACATCACATTTCAATCTGGTCACAACACCTTACATTGCCTTTAGACATATGGTTCTGTTAACATTTCCGTCTCTCACGCGGAGTGACGTCATAGAACTGCATTACAAATTGACGAACTACGTCTGCTATTCAGTGACTGTTATCGTTGCATAGCAATGTTTTATGTCAACACAAGATAATATCGTGTTTGATGGTGAATGACTTTATGTTAACGTCCCTGTAACCCCTCTGAAGAAGGCTCATGAGAGACGAAAGCTTAAATCCAGCATAATAAAAAAAATATTCAACTGTTGTACAATTTGTCTTTATTTTCACCTGAAATTAAAGCCAAAATCCTATGTTTTGAACAATTAAACATAAAATAACTTTCATTGTCTGTTATATTTAACAATATATGTTTAGAAAATTATCTGCCGCCTCGATACACTAAATATATATGTGTGTGTGTGTGTGTGTGTGTGTGTGTGTGTGTGTGTGTGTGTGTGTGTGTGTGTGTGTGTGTGTGTGTGATATTATATATATACAGGGTTGAATAGGTAAATTTTTGACATTTTCTATTTTCAATTTCGGGCATGGTTTGTTTTTTTGTTTTTTTATTTTGCTGACTGCCTAGTATAGAAGAAACGGGGAACTGTGAGAAAAGACCGCCGTGACACAATTCACTTCACCAGAAATTTAGAAACGGTTTGTTGTAACCTTTGACATTTGAACCAGAGTTTCCAATACGAAAATTTCAGAGTGTTTGGGTGTCAATCTGAGGACAGTGCAGAGAATTCAGAACGAGTTTGATAAGTCTAATGGCACGGCAGCTCGGAAAACTCATTCTGATCGCTCTGAGAAAAAAAGAACGCCCAGATTTGTTGGTGAGTGAATAGATTCAACACGGAGGCCTACATCAAGTGGCTTGAGAAGGTAGTAGTGTCCTAGGGTGACTGCTGGAAAACCCTACGTCTAGCCACAGGACTCGGCACACAGGCAGAACTCAGTCGGGGCTGTCAGAATTTTCTTCATCACCACGTACATCTGGCTACCTAACTTCCGAGACTGCAACACCATTTTTATTATGTGAGGTGGGGGGAGTTGAGCGAGAGGCAAACAAACCTCCGTTTATCACTGACGTCAAGGATTATGGCAGCATTAAACAAGTTGAACAAGGAGACCGTCCTGAAGAGTTACAGAATATTCCAAAGCCGCTTGGAGTTCGTGGTTGAAGCCAATAGGGATTTTATTGAATAAGTGTACTCTTTAATATTTCAAGATATTTTTGTCTAATTTCGGTAAATATCTCTGTTAAAATAACGGTGTTATTTTTAAAAACCAAACAAAAATAAAGCTTCAGTTATACATTTTGATATAATATATTTTTATCCCTCTATTTCTTACGACCTATTAATTAATAGTGTAAATTATGCTAAAAACTTCATAAACATCTCAAATAATGAAAGTGAAATCGTTTTAGCGTCTAGACAATCCTTACTAGTATATAACAATTCAATTTGGGCAAAAAATCTCAACAATAGCTTTGACATCTCAGTGGGAGCGTAAGAGTCAGCTGAAATCGCAGATCTGATAGAGATATACATACTATATACTCTTAGTAGAATTATCGATCCAAGCCAAGTAGATCTTTACCGAGACAATGGACTTATGTATGACCCTAAAAGCAATGGCCCCATAACATCTAGAATTCAGAAAAAAATAATAAATGCCTTCTAATTTCTAGGTTTCAAAATCGATATCATCTAATCTCAAAATTGTTAACTTTTTAGACGTCAGCTTCAACCTATCCAACAACTCATTTAAACCATACCATAAAGGAAATCAATCCCCAGTTTAAATTAATGTCAATTATAATGTCCCTGAATCACTCATTTAACAAATCCCCAATACAATAAATATTAGAATAAATAAATTATAATCTAATAGAAAATATTTAATGAAAACATATCAGTATACAATAAAAGAGTAGTTTTAGAGAAGAATTAATAGAAAAATTTAAAAGGAAAATCTAAATATATAGACAAAATAGGAAAAGAAAAATAATATGGTTCAACCCTCCATTTTGTAATTTGTCCAATGTAAGCATAGGTAAACACAACATAGTTAACAACTTAGTTGACAAACACTTCCGCCAAAATAACCTCATGAAGAAATTATTCAACAGAAAAACTCTAAAAATGAGTTATTCAACAACCAAAAATATCCAAAATATAATCAATTCCCACAACAAATTACTTAGAAATCTGCACAACATACCTCAAGAACACAAACCACCTTGCAACTGCATCAACAGAACTAATTCCCCCGTAGACAGCAGATGTAACTCGGACAAAGCAATTTATGAAGCCACCATTTTTCCAGTGGAGGACACCAACAAAAAAAGAGCATACATAGGGATATCTGCAGGTAGTTTGAAACAAAGATTTTATGATCACAAACATCCATTTTCCAACGTCTTCCTGAAACACCAAACAGCCCTATCAAAATACTACTGGAAATTAAAGGACGGTGAATTCACCCCACAGATTAAATGGAGGATCATCAAATATGCTCACACTCCCAACAATTTCAGGGACAGATGTAATCTATGCTTGGAGGAAAAAATAGCTACCATCAAATATAAGAATCCAAATTAACTTTTAAACCAAAGAAAAGAACTGATTTTTAAATGCAGACATAGAAACAGGTATAGGATCACTTAACAAAATGAAAATTAAACCTATAGGTTTGCTTTTTGAGAATAACTTGGAATATTCCGTTTAAGACTCTTTACCCTCAAAAACGTTGCAGTATTGCTATCATAGGTACTTTACTACCATACTATTATTATTATTATCATTATTATTATTACGCTCACAGTTATTAAGAGTAGGTATATACTTAATATAGTTAAATATCAGTATATAATTAGATTTTGTAAAGTTTTTATATTATAAATAATTAGGAACCCTATTGCTATGATGTTATTATTATTTTACCATTAATATTATGATTACTATTATTTTTGCACACTAATTAAAAGTAGATATATATTAAATTTATTGAAATATAACTTTTTATATATTATAGCTTTTATATATTGTATTTCTTTAAATTGGTTTTTTATATAAATAATTATTATTAATTCATACTCATCTGTCGTTGTATGTTATCCTCGTCATTAGGATTATGAATATCTCCATTTTTTTACATTTGTTTGATTTATACTTATTCTCAGTACTTCTATCATTATTATGATTATTATTAGTAATGTTTCTGTTATTCATGACATATTCTTAGTTATTCACTCACTTCTAAAAAGTCGTATTCTTTTATTATTCTATTTAACTGTTTATTTTATTCTTAAAACTTTTTAAATATTTTTTATAGTTTTTTTATAGTTTTTTATTTAAAAAATCTTTTAATCCTTAATTGTAATTAATTCTAGGTCTCTGGATTTTTGTTTTTGTTCGTACCATTTTATGATAACAACCAATTCTCCAGCGTAAATTCAGCCCTTAACCTTCAAATTCAAAACTTCAATTTCATACATGTAACGGTCAACGAGCAGCTCGGGTCAAAGTTTAATTCTTTCACCAACGAAGGTTTTTGAATATCTAGGTCAGAGACGTTGCCCAGAGCTGGAATCAAATAACTTAAGTTAACCCCCTCCCCTCTTATGCTGCTATTCTATCTTTCCTTCTCTCTCTTTTCTCTTTCTGATATTTATTCTTCTCTTCCCCTTTTTCTATCCCACATGACTTCGTCTGGAGAAATTTAAGACACCCACTGTTGCATGAATTTGGTTTGAGAAGCGGCTGGGACTGCGAAATACAGTATTACCAATGGATTTGTAAAAATATCTAACTTTTGTATCCTGATTATAATACTCTGTTAAATTTAACAATAAAATTTAGCATTGAGTTCTCTTTGGAGTCTGTCTCTTTTGGAATTTACCTTACCATATCTCAAGGATTCTACTATATATATATTCAAATTTTCGTAAAATTTTTCTTACTTTGAATTTTTATACTTAATTAAAAATTTAATTACATTGAGCCTTCTGGCTGGATAAGTGTTAATGTAAATAGGATCCTTTGGGCTTTATAACATATATATATATATATATATATATATATATATATATATATATATATATATATATATATATATATATATATATATATATATATATATATATATATATATATATATATATATATATATATATATATATATATATATATATATATAATATATATATATAATTATATATATAATATATATATATATTATATATATATATATATAGTCATCTGTCTGCGGATGACTATATATATATATATATATATAGTTATCCGCAGACAGATCTGTTTCGATGCATCAGCTCATCAGTACGGTTAGACATCCGGTTGCTTTTAGCCAAACGAACTGACATCAGTCAGCGATTCTACCTCTGAGCTACGGGCAATTGATAGAGGAAGGCGGAGTTTAGCGTATTATATACAATGTCTACACACGCCAGTAGCCGAGAGTGTTCAAATTCATTACTGAATGAACGATATACGATGTCATTCAATGTGCAGCCAAAAGAGAAGGAAAGTAATTATTTTAAATGAATACTTTTTTTCAACATAGTCGCCCTTTTTTTTTAATACACGAGTGAAATACACTATTTCTATCCTCTTACCTTTGAAATAGTTAAATGTAACCGCCACTTACACTTTACCAGATTTTTTTTCTCGCACTTCCCACCTGTGGAACTTCCTGCCGCTTACTTGTTTCTCTGATAATTAAAATCTCGGAAAGAATAAAAGCAACGTCAATTGCAATCTTGAATCCCGTTCATCTTTTATCTTTTCCTCAATACCCTTGTACCCAGTCTTTTCTCTCACTGTAACACCCTGGGTACTAGTGGCAATCCCAACTTGCTTGAGGGGAATGATTAAAAATAAATTAATAATAATAATACACATTGCAACAGTGGTTAAAACAGAAAATAAAATGGCTGGAGAAGATAAAAAAGAAGAAATAGAAAGAATAATATAAAAGTAATTTCACATGTGAAAAGATACATACATTTAACGAGAGGTGAGATTAATTGATGATTTTTTTTTTACCACAATTTACGGCCAATATATTCTATTCGACGCTACCCAGTTGGGTTTCAGTTTCTTTGGCGGGTCAAGATTACACTGCCACAATGGCACTAAGGAGAGGGTCTTTTTTTTTAATCATATCACCCCGAGCAAGGCGGTAACGCCACTGATGTGCAGGGGGCTACATAAGATTGAAGTGATTGGAAAAGAGAAAACCGGAAACCGCATCCTAAATAAGAAAGAAGGGATGAGCCTCTTCATCTGTTCAATAGACGTGGGTGGAGTGTGAACCAGGAGATAGTTTACTCTATCTACTCCAATTGAAAAAAGAAAAAAAAAGAAAAAAATGAGTGAGAAGACTGGAAAAGAGAAAACCGGAAACCGCATCCTAAACAGGAAACAAGGGATGAGCCTCTTCACCTGTTCAATAGACGTGGGTGGAGTGTGAACCGGGCGATAGTTTAGTCTATCTACTCCAATTGAAAAAAAAAAGAGTGAGAAGATTGGAAAAGAGAAAACCGGAAACCGCATCTTAAACAGGAAACAAGGGATGAGCCTCTTTACCTGTTCAATAGACGCGGGTGGAGTGTAAACCGGGCGATAGTTTACATTTTTACAAAGGTAAAAAGCCAAATTTACACACCAATGTTACTTCAGTGTATTAAATCTTCACTCTGCTCTCCTTTTAGAGCCTTGTGGCAGTTAAATCTCTGCTTTGTGAATATGATGAATCAGCAGCATTAATTCTAAATGAATCAGACGCCATAGTTGGTTCTTGCTGTCTACAGTCCGACCCTATCACACCCCGAGGCTCCCATTTCATTCTACATGCTTCCAGCCCATATTTCAGTTTTGGTTTTCCTTTGTAGACACCATCAACACAGTAGCACATCATCACTTCACTAGACGGACCAGATGTCAACACACATTTACTTGCGACCACTCCAATTCGTTTCGGCTAATGAAAATGTATTAGCGAATCGATTGCGTCTAGATGTAGGGGAGGTGACTGAGGCTGCTAGTGGGGCAGCTGATCTGCCCAAGAGAGCGACCGAAGGTCCGACGGTACTCAGTGAACAGAGGAGGATCATTGACTTTCGCCTCGCGTCACTTGCCAAGCGAGAAGTGATGTTGACGGCTCGGGGTCAATGGTTGACGCACGGCACCCTCGGCGGTTTGTTGGTGATAGGTGAGGGCATAGATACGCGTTCCATTTGTCAGTGAACCGACGCGTCGAGTTGAGGCGGTTGAAAGATCCTTTCTCTTACAAGCTTAAAGAGATCGAACTATTTTCGTTTTGCCTTTAAATTTTCTTTCTGCACATAGGCACGTTTACGCTGTTTTATTTTTTATTTATTTTTATTTTTTGCTCGTCTCGTCTCTACCATTTCTAGATATTTATGCTTTCTACGAGAACGCTTCCTTTTTACTCATCTTAGCTTTATTTCTCTCACAACCCTCTATTCACCCATCTACCAGCCTGTATTAACCCAAGAAAAACTCTTTCAGACAGTTCTATCTATCTATCTATCTATCTATCTATCTATCTATCTATCTATCTATCTATCTATCTATCTATTCAGACTCTATCTATCTATCTATCTATCTATATATATATATATATATACATATATAAATACATATATATATATATATATATATATATATACTTATTCAGACCCTATCTATCTCCTTATTCAGACCCTATCTATCTATCTATCTATCTATCTATCTATCTATCTATCTATCTATCTATCTAATCTACTTATTCAGACCCTATCTATCTATCTATCTATCTATCTATCTACTTATTCAGACCCTATCTATCTATCTATCTATCTATCTATCTATCTATCTATCTATATATATATATATATATATATATATACTATTATTCAGACCCTATCTATCTATCTATCTATCTATCTATCTATCTATTCAGACCCTATCTATCTACTTATTCAGACCCTATCTATCTATCTATCTATCTATCTATCTATCTCTCTATCTATCTATCTATCTATTAGTTCAGATCTATCTATCTATCTATCTATCTATCTATTAGTTCAGATCTATCTATCTATCTATCTATCTATCTATCTATCTATCTATCTATCTATTAGTTCAGATCTATCTATCTATCTATCTATCTATCTATTAGTTCAGATCTATCTATCTATCTATCTATCTATCTATCTATCTATCTATCTATTTCACAGATTCTCTCAATGTTCCATGTCTTTTCAGTATGTATTTGATCATGACAAAGCATAACTACTGTTCGTTTGTAGCTTTCTTTAATACTTTCTTCTCATTACCCTTTCTTCTTTGTTCTGTATTTGTTACTACATCTACCATTTCTACTAAGCTTCAAACTGATTTTTTATATACACATATATGGTTAGAATGGTTGCATATATATATATATATATATATATATATATATATATATATATATATATATATATATATATATATATATTCTAAACATATGCTGTTAAATATAAAAGACAATGAATGTCTATTATGTTTAATCATGAGCCATTCTAAACGTTGTATTTTTGCTTTAATTTCAGTTGAAAATAGAGACAAATATTCTCCAACATTTAGATAATTATTTATTGATTTTCTTCTAAGCTTTCGGCTCACATGAGGCATTTTCACAGAGGTTGTTTAAACTGAAATATTATAATATCCACCATCACCGACGATTTTATTTTGTGTTGTCATAAAACTCCTCTATTTACCAAAAATAATAAACGCAGTTCTTAAAATTGCGATGTGGTTTTATGACGTCACACCGCGTGATAGCGCGAAATGACAACAAAACCATCTAGTCAAATGCAATGTAATATGTTATTTCCGGTTTCATTCATTGTCTCTTATATTTAACAGCATATGTTTAGAAAATTACTTGCTGCCTCGATACACTATATATATATATATGTGGGGGGGGGAGTTTAAAGTGTAAATCAATCCCAGGACTAATTAAAATAAACATTGCGTCATCTTTGACGAAACTAACGAGAGAATAATATTCCATAAAAATCTTTATATGAAAGTCAAAGTATTCATGCTTGGTCAAGAGTGAACTTTAGCTATATATATATATATATATATATGTGTGTGTGTGTGTGTGTGCATCTGTGTGTGTGTGTGTGTGTGTGTGTGTGTGTGTGTGTGTGTGTGTGTACAGAGGAAAGCCATTTTAAAGTTTTTACAGTTTTCGTGTGACGCGTTTCATCGTTACACTTATACATACATACACGTATACATATATACATATATACATACATATGGTAACCGCTGTACCTTGTCAATGTTTTTAACGTCTCTCGTATAAAAGTGGGATTGCTGCCCAATACACAATTATTAAATTATGTAAACCAGTAAACGACAAGGAAAGAAACAGTCCAACATTCGTAAAAACTCGTTTTAAAACAAATACATGTCTCGTTTTAAAAACAAGCTATTTAATCGCTGTAACTTGTCAATAGTTTTTAACCAATCTTGTATAATAGAAGGATTTCTACCCAAAGACGCAAACTCTATCAGGGCGCTGGTACACAGTAAAGTACGCGTATTCACAGATATATAATTATGACTGCGTGTTTGGGATGCCAAAAATGATCCGTTGTAAAAAGCAAAAGACCGAAAATTTTATTTCCCCTTTACATTCTGTGCACGAACGACCGACGCATAAGAGATTCGGTCCAGATTTGAATTCGCCTTTTCATATCCCCCCCCTTATATGTACATGACGAGAATGATGAGATTTTTCGAGATTTACGCGAGTGCATTAGCAACACACACACACACACACACACACACACACACACACACACACACACATATATATATATATATATATACACTAACAAAATAGAGTGAATGTTATGAAGAGATGCTTTTCTTTGTAATAGATTTCAATGTATTGTATAAATTCCACACCCTTATAAACATTGACAAGGAAGTGGACGCTTAGTGAGAAAGAAGCATTAGAGAAAGACCCACATCAATACATGTACACACTTCCATAGGATGAAATTACATTTTTAAATTGAATTTTAAAATTTCAACCGAATGAAGACACCAGGAATGAATACGTATATATATATATATATATATATATATATATATATGTGTGTGTGTGTGTGTGTGTGTGTGTGTGTGGTAAAACATACATAGGGTGTTTCAAAAAATACTTTTAAAAACTTTGGGGGCGGGTTTCTTACAGCAAAAGAAGGACAAAAAGTACATACAAAAATATATCCGCCAATTTTTCGTTTTTGAGATAAGTTTCAAGAAAAACTTGGCGTCCATCACCATTCGGGCGGCCGTATGTAAAAATCATATCTGCCTACTCATGATATGAATATCCTGCCATTGCGATGTCTGAGAATAACCCTTCTCAGTTAAATCAGTACTACACACACTAAACACTGAAAACAGACTAAGCACACAAATGTACACGAATATCAAATGTAACCTAGTCTATATAGCAATACAGCGTCATCTACTATAAACTTCATTTCTGAATGAGAAAAAATATGAGATTAAAAAACATTATTTAGGAGAAATGTTATGGGGAAACACACCTATTCCTCAGATAATGGACTCTCCCTCCTATATTAATAAGAGTTAACAGGAAGTTAACAGGAGAGTGTCTTGGACGTTCTTGAGAAGTTCTTGGGAAGTTCATAGAAGTTCTTTAGAGTTCTATTAGAGTTCAGTAGAACTACTACGCAAGTGATATTAGTCGGCAGTTAGCCGAATACTAAGGAGCCAGCTTTCAGTGGAAGGTTACCATGTTCCTAACATTTTGGGTACGTTAAGTCGATTAGCAACCGACATAGCACGATTATAACCTTCAGTGCAAAAACTACTCCACAACAAGAAAGAATAATGAAAGAACAGAAATTAAGAAAACAGGATATAATGTAATGTGCAAAAGTATTAGGACAAGAACTATTTTATATTTTATGAGGCATCAAAATAAAGTTTAAAATCACCCCTGTCCTAACACTTTTGCACACTATCGGTAGTGTGCAAAAGTATAAGGACAGAGGTGATTTTCCTAAAAGCGTCATTGAAATTCAAATACAGGGTGAAAAGCCAATATCGTTCACCAAATTCTCCGATACAGAAAAGAAGAGGATTTTTTCCAACAGATACGAACAAAATATATTTAACATTTGGATCGTCAAAGGGCTGAAGGTATTTCGTGTCTCATTTCGATATTCACACCTTCTTGTTTATCAACATTTTACGTTATAAATGACTTTGATAAATTTATAGAAGTGTTTTCTTTTTCGTTTTCCCAGCATTTTATTCTCATACGACCGGCATTTGAACTCATTATACCGAATTTCACGCTGATAATCGCAAATACTGATTCCATTAACAAAGCCGTTATTGGTCAGAGCGAAACACGTAACCAAGATTTCTTTTTCATTTCGCTATTCACTTTCTTGAACATACACACACGCGAGCGCACACACACACACACACACACACACACACACACACACACACACACACACACACACACAGCACTGTGCAAAAGTATTAGGACAATAATTATTTTATCTTTTATGAGGCATAGTAACAGAAAATAAACAATTTAATTAAAGTAATTTTATTTGATTTACTCAACAAATGCTTTAACAGGAAAAAATACTTGTTACAAAATCAATTTAATATTTAGTATACTAGCCTTTTGCTTTGATTACAGCCTTCATTCTGTCAGGCATTGACATCACAAGCTTCTTCAATGTTTTTATTGGTATCTCCTGCCAAGCAGCTTGTATTTGTTCCCAAAGTGTGTCTTGCGATGTAACATTAGATTTATCAATTCGAGAGTGGGGAATAAGAAAAAAGTCAGTCATATTCAAGGATAATAGAATAATGAGTAGTTTCAAAATAACTTGTTTCATAGAAATTAGGTAAAATTAAATATAACTTCTTTTAAATATATTTCTTTTACATCTAGTTTTAAATAATCAATATTATTATTGGTTAATAATTTGAAATGGAACTCTGTGTGTGTGTGTGTGTGTGTGTGTGTGTGTGTGTGTGTGTGTGTGTGTGTGTGTCCGTTACCTACAGACTCCGAAACGGCTAAACCGATTTTCTTGAAATTTTACACAGTTATACGATAAGCGTCTGCGAGGGTTCTTAGCTAGGTTTTGTGTTAAGGTACCCCCGATAAATATTGAAAATCGATAATCGAAAAAATCGTGTTATAGAAGGAGTGGTCCGATTTTAATCAAACTTGATACACTCATAGACAAAGGCATAAGAAACGATATTCAGAAGTTTCAAGGTTGCAGTTGTTACAATAGTGCAGAAAATCGATAATATATATATATATAAGCTTTCATTACACCCGAGCAACGCCGAGCTATACTGCTAGTGCTTTATATTTTTAATAATATATAAGATAAACAAAAATTAATATTATTTATGACGCAACATAAAAGAAGTCGGTATTACCCGCACTTGATCAGCCATTACATCGCAGTTTCGGAACTATAAAAACTCAGACATAATCTTCTTTCATTTTCTTCTCTTACCATTCTAGAATGCAGGAGATAAAAATCTTGTCCGACCTCCTTTTCTAGGTGTATCGCCAACACGCACGACTCAAATACACGCACGTTACACGTAACCCTATAAATATTTCTTTTTCTTTTTAATTGTGAATATGCTAGTATATTTTCTCAATGACGTTAACCTTTTTTTTCTTTTAGAAAAAAACTACAAGAAAATACCACGCTGTAGAAATATATTCCTTTTTTTCCTTGTACAATTCGTCATTTACATCCGATAATTTTGGTTGCAACTGCCATTGTCTGAGTTAGTTGTAGTGGCCGCAAAATGTTTGCTTAAATGCTGAGATGGCAATGGGAAAACTAAGAAGAATAACTTTTTTTTAAATCTTTTCACCCCAAGCAAGGCATTCCACTGCCACTATTGCGCATGGGGCTACATAGGGGAAAGTAAAGAGAAGGAGTGGTTAGACATAGGGAATGTCAGGAGGAAGGTGACAGATGAGTAAGGATAGCGAGGATGAGGGTTGGGCAGATGGGAAGAGTGTTTGATAGAATGGGAGCAGGTTAGTGTGTTAGGAGGTATCTATTGACCTTACATTTAAACTTCTGGAGATTGTAGCCGTCGGGGAAGCAATCGTGTGGAAGGGAATTCCACAGTCGGGAAGTGCGAGGAAAGAAACTGTTGGAGTTGAAGTTGCGGTTGCATTTTATCGGTTTCACTGTAAAAGGGTGGGATCTAGTTGCTAATCTAGTATCTCGTTCAAATTTGTATTTAGGGGGCACCAGTGATCTAAGTTCATCGGAGCAGAAGCCGTGAAAGTATTTATAGAAGAGACACAGGGAAGCCACGTCGCGCCGGTGGGAGAGAGATTGCAGGCTGTCTGCCAAGTCGGTATCTAACTGGGTTTCAATTTCAGCTGAAGAAGCTTGTGTACTTCTTCATTCGTGTACTTTAGTAAAATCATAAATCCGCTTTTCCCGCGGACATCAGGTCATGAATTACCCATGCTTCTTGTACCATTTACCTATGTTGTTTGGAGAAGAGATTGGCCCCCACCTAGAGACTGGAATTTCTACATTAACTACTATGAATGATCCAGCATGGTCTCCCACCTGGCTATTAGGTCATAGGTTGTTTTGAATTCATAACGATTATGAAAGCAATGTTGGCGCCTCTAATACAATGCCATCAAGTTGCAAACAATGAAGAACGAGAAGAAGCAATGCGGAATCGAACCTAGTCAAAAAATAAGACGCCAGCAATACAAAGGTAGATACTGTAACAGAGGAAGTTGGCGACGGACACGGCGTTGTGACCGACTGGTGATGGTGGTAGAAAAGGTTTTCTTTCGCATAACGCAAAATGTGTTGCGCGCCTGGGGTCGATTAATGGAGATTATCAATGTACTTCGATGGACAAAAGAGTGCTTCAGTTCCTGAGGACATTCGCAGGTATTCGGACCACGCTCGTTGAAATGTCCGTTCTATCGTTCTGTCAGGACCTGAATACGGTACGAGAAGCATCGGTAAATGGTTCGATGCTGATCGACAATGGATGCGTAAATAGAGACACACATTGTGGCGAAAATACATTTATAGGAAGACATCTATCACATGCAGACATTTCATTTATCTAAATACATACACTTGGACGGACATAAAGTAATAAACAAATATACACACACACGGCGCTCACACCATCGTACACGCACATACACGCACGCACACGCACACGCACACACATGCATATATATATATATATATATATATATATATATATATATATATATGAATAGAACAAGTAAAGAACAGGTAGGAAAAAAGTGACTTTAATCTAACATGTTTTACTTTAACAAACTCCTTCAGGGAATTTTTAAATGATCTCTGAAGAAGCTTGTTAAGGGGAAACATGTTAGATTATAGACACTATTTTCCTACCTGTTCTTTCTTTATTCTATTCATCTTGTCGGATTTCAATTCACACACACACATCCAAACACACACACACACACACACACACACACACACACACACACACACACACACATATATATATATATATATATATATAAACTTATTTATAAATGAAACTTTGTCTGTGTGTGTGTCTGTGTGTGTGTGTGTATCCGTTACCTATAGACTCCGAAACGGCTGAACCGATTTTCTTGAAAATTTACACTGTTGTACTATAAGTGTCTGCAAGTGTTCTTAGCTAGGTTTTGTGTCGAGGTACCCCTGATAAATATCGAAAATTGATAATCGAAAAAATC
Organism: Ascarosepion bandense; assembly: GCA_037127315.1. Taxonomy (NCBI): domain Eukaryota; kingdom Metazoa; phylum Mollusca; class Cephalopoda; order Sepiida; family Sepiidae; genus Ascarosepion; species Ascarosepion bandense. The sequence continues at coordinate 2,122,863 of JBBBDQ010000559.1, forward strand.
GGGATATAGAAGGAGCGGTCCGATTTTAATCAAAGACATAAGACATAAGAAACGATGCAGTTTTTTCAATAGTGCAGAAAATTTGATATCGATAGCAGGAAATCAAAATTTGACTTACATCCATTCATTTTTCTTTCAGTCTACGGTTTCGCTTTAAATGGAAACAACTATTGCTTTTTAGTCTTTCGTGCCAACGTCTAAAGAGTCTGAGCTCCAGGACCATGGATTAGTTTTAAAGCTTTCATTAAACACGAGCAACGCCGGGCTATACTGCTAGTATATATAAATATATAATGTTGAGTTGTGATAATGTTTAGCGTCAAAATTCTTTTTAGTTGTTTTACTGATGATAAGGTATTTTGTAAAGGTTTTTATTGTAAAGTGTTCGATATTGGGTAAAAATAGTGTTTTTTTTTTATAACTTCGAAAGTTATTATAGTACTTAGTACACATTTGCAATAGACGTTCTCTAGACGAATGGTACAGCAAGTCGTATTAAACGGTGGCTTCTCTTACAAAGTGGGACATGGGTTCGATTTCTACAAGCCGCTTTTTCTATATTAGAAATTCTCGAATGCACAAGTCGAGAGCTGTAATATATACAGTTTAAAAGAATACACTTTTTTTTTCAACTACGAATAGTCACTAATAATATCGTTTCTCTGTGTGTTCTAAAGTTTTTATCGATTTTGACATTTGATCTGATATTTTTATAACCGCTAACATTGATCTTTAGTAGATACCCACTCCAGTTGAAATCTTTGCATTCACTTACGCACAAATACTCTTAGAAATGGTATTAATCCGTCTCTTCCCTCCAGTTATAGGTTAAATAATAGGACAGATTGAGTTCTATAGCCTTAGCTGACAACCAGTCTACCGCAGAAATCAATGACAACTTACTGCGGGATAATCTTCTACCCAGCCATCCATGTCTCTTTCGAGACATGATCGCCCAAACATGTATCACGTATGGCACTTAACTGACTGATTATGTCATTTTCAGGAGTGTTATGTCTCTGGTATTGTTATTTTTTATCATGGCCTGGAGAAAATTTATACATACATTTTTTCTTCTACGTGCAGTTTCTCTCCGGAGCGTGAGTTTTCATGGTTCCCTACGACTTCCTGTCCTTAAAAGCTCTTAGCACTATTTGTTATCTCGTAAATAATTGTTTTTTCAACCTTTTTACACAATTTCACTAGAAGGTCATTAGCTGGTTTCCTTTCTCCTTCTTGTCTTCAGCATGTCATGTGAGTGTTAATTTTTCCATGCTTTCTTTCCTCATTAAGCGCCCTAAAAATTTCAACTGTCTCTTTCTGATCTATGTATTAGGTAAGTGCTCTATGCAATACAAGTTTGGGTGACATGACTGACTGGGCTTCTATGCATTAGATCAACTAGCAATATGACGGATTTACGACCATATCACGTTAAAACACCGGTTTTCGTAGGATCAGTCAAGTTTAGTAACCTCGAGCTTGGTCAGTACCTACATCGGTGAACGCTTGGGTATATCAGGTGCTATAAGCTTCCGTGTGATGGTTGTGTAATTGATGAACGGTTAGAACTGGAAATCGGGAGCCAGCTTTAATTCCAGTCGGGTTCATTACATTCCTTTATTGGAATTAAGATTCTTGGGTAAGGCATGAATCCATTTATTTTCTCCTTAGCTATGGGTTAATTAGTAGGAGTTGTATGAGTAAATCATTATTTTCAAAAATATTTGAAATATAAAAACATTTTCTGACTTTAAATAACTTGGAAAAGGTTGATAAATCGTAAAAAAACAAATTAATCAATCAATTAATCAGTCACTTCGGCATTATGATTCACTACTGAGTAGTAATGACAGAATTTTTATAGTCGCAATTTGAATCTAATTTTCACTGTTGTCTGGACAATAATGGAAAGTGGTTCTGGTCATGACGGTAAACTGCATCCGGCAGCAAGGCCTCTGATTGAGAGGTTGTGAGGAGCATGGAACCACCTCTTGATTGCTGTTGTTCTCAGGTCCACCCTGATCTGGAGTGGTAGCACCTGTTAGGGTCCCAGCTATGGGCAAATAGTTAACCCCCAAATCGGGGTCAAAGCACTATGAAAGTATAAAAATACACTTTTATAGAAATATATAAATAAAAATACACTTTTATCGAAAAATAAATATTTTTGAAGGAAAAATTATTACCATAATTCATTTTTGAAGAAAAAAAATATTCTCAGCTAAACATTTTTGAATACAAAATTAGAAAACATTTTCAGTTTTCTAAGATAAAAAAGAATTTTAAAAAATTTCATTAAAATCTGACTAAATCAGCATTCTCACTATAACTGAACATTAAAAAAATAACTTAAAACTTCACCTTTTGGGCATTAAATAACACACAGAGGTCGATATGCCGTTAAACAAAACTTAAACTCAGTAATGGAAAGTGTTACTTGACTCTCTTTCCTGTGTACTAATGTTTGACACACTGCATATAAGCCTTTACAGTGAGTGTCAACTTCTTCAACAATATTTCTCAACCGGTGCCGCCCGGGCGAACTAATGCGCCCCAAGTTAACAAAACAGTTATTAATTAATTAGTTTTACATTTAACAAATCTTTATTGGCTACTTTTATATATGCTAAATTACTTAATATTTAAGACTGAATAGATAATCCTTTTCTTTTTGTTTTCCTTAAAGGAATTTCAATTAGTCATTATCGCTCTCCTTAAAAAAATAGAAGATTCTTCATAAAAACGTTTAAATGAAAACTGTACCGATGAACTTATTCTGGAATTTTCAAATTTCATGATTAATTATTTCTTTATTAAAATTTATAGTGTGTCCCAGTGTTTTAGTTTTAAAAAAAGGTTAAAGAACAATGGTTTAGAGAGTAGTTTACGGTCATATCACGTTGAATATACCGGTTCTCGTCCGATCACCGAAGTACGTAGATGGTTGACCGCTTGGTAATACCAGGTGCTGTAAGCGTTTCTTGACGGATATGCATTGTGGTGCAGTGCATATTGGCTCGGAAAGCGAAATCGGGGAGCCGAGTTCGAATTCCAGTTGAATGCCCTGCATTTACTTACGCGCTAATACCCTTGGGAAAGGTATCTATTGATGTTTCAACTTGCTACACAATCGCTTTACGTGGGGTCAAAACGGTTATCTCATTTCTTGGAAGGCTGGAATTGGCCTCTAAGTTTGATTTGTATCGAAAGTCCTCGCGAACAACTCTTCTGATAGAGTTACTTGAAACCTTGAGTTCGTTGCTAATAGCGTTAATTGACATTTTGTACTTCTTACCGATAATTTTCTACACATTTCATACACATTTGGATGTTCTAATAGTATTAGACATCGTAGCAGAAGTTTTATGTTAGGTTACCACTGTAGAAACCCTGTTAGTGATGTCTAGTGTTTTGCAAACTTCGACAGCAAACGATGTCCAAATTAAAGAATCGGGCAAACTCTAAATTATAAGATTATGCCTTTAAGGTAAGTTTGCCTTTTCATTTGATGAATTATGTTTGTCTTCATTTATCTAAAAAGAAATTATAATCACAAGAAGATAGAAAAAATTAAGGATATTAAACAACGTGTCCTCAAAGAATTAAGCAACTGTGTATTCTGTCCATGGTATTCTGAGTTTTTCTGATAGCATCAGATTCCTTAAAGTTCTTATTCTTATATAATATATATCTTTATCTGTATCTCTTTAATATATACCTTTACCTGTATCGCTTTAATATATATCTTTATCTGTATCTCTTTAATCTATGCCTTTACCTGTATCTCTTTAATATATATCTTTATCTGTATCTCTTTAATATATGCCTTTACCTGTATCTCTTTAATATATATCGTTATCTGTATCTCTTTAATATATGCCTTTACCTGTATCTCTTTAATATATATCGTTATCTGTATCTCTTTAATATATGCCTTTACCTGTATCTCTTTAATATATATCGTTATCTGTATCTCTTTAATATATGCCTTTACCTGTATCTCTTTAATATATATCGTTATCTGTATCTCTTTAATATATGCCTTTATCTGTATCTCTTTAATATATATCTTTTCAATGTGTCATTCTTTAAATTTCATTTGTGTCTTTCTTATTGTATGGATGTTATGGCTGTTACTGCTGGATTGGTTCTTTCACCTAAACATCCATGACTTGTTGAATAGCTTTCGTCGCTGAAATAAATAGGCAAAGAAAAAAGGAAAAATTCAGAGACACTAGAGGGGCAGTTTGGACATTGATTTTATTTTTTGATTCCAGCGACCTCTTGTTGAGGAAATTCCTTCCCGAACAGTCGGCACGTCTTTACCAGTCAAAGTCCAACAGAAAAAGAGATAGAGAAGAAGCTCATCCCTTGTTTCCTGTTTAGGATGCGGTTTCCGGTTTTCTCTTTTCCAATCTTTTCACTCCTATGTAGCCCCCTGCACATCAGTGGCGTTACCGCCTTGCTCGGGGTGATATGATTAAAAAGAAATATTTTGGGCGCCAGGAAGCCTCTCTTTTTGCACGTGCGTAAATTGTCTTTCCTGTCAGAGGACTCCTGGGAGAATTTATGTTTATTTTATTTTGTACTTTTATTTTATTTCGTATTTTTTTTATTTTGTGTTTTTTATTTTATTTCGTATTTTTATTCAATCCCTACAATTGTAAATATCCGTTTCCTTACAGTCTCAATTTTCTTCGTTACTCATATAGTGCCGTTAAGTTCTTTAAGAAGAATTGCATGAATTGAGTAAACGTTTCATAAGTCATGAAAGAAGAGACAAAAATCATCATGAATAATCTTGAGAATCTTCTTACCAATTAATCCACCGTTAGCATCGATGACTGCTTCAAGATAAGGTCTGAAATGTTGCGATACCCGAATCAGATGATCTCAATCTATTCTGGATATTGTGCTAGTTATGACCGATTTCAGATAGTGTTGAGGAAGTGTTGATTGATTTACCTCTCGACTACGCCCCATACGTCGTAGTCCAACAGATTCATGTCTAGAGAGGCGATCATATTTCTTTTTGAAGTGACGTGATCGTGGAGATTGACACTAATCCATTCATGGGTCGTCTTTGCCTTATGAGACAATGATAAGTCCCGTTGGTAGTTGTGCGATCTTCCTTTGCTAACGCTCTCTATCAAAGGCCTCACCATCCTCTACAAAAACTCAAGCTTTGAGAGAAGTAAGGCAGCATGGCATCTGTCTCATGGCTTTTGACTTTCAAGTGACGAGAATTTTATGCCGTTGGAACGTCCTTAGGGTCACTGCCTAAACATCTGTCATTCGTTTGAATGCCCTTTTGGTCTTGATCAAAGATTTTTCTTATCAAAGAAAAATCAAAGCATTTCTTTATTAAAATTTATAGTGTTTCCCAGAGTTTTAGTTTTTAAAAAAAGTGAAAGAACAATGGTCTAGAGATTAGTTTACGGTCATATCACGTTGAATATACCGGTTCTCGTCCGATCACCGAAGTACTTAGATGGTTGACCGCTTGGTAATACCAGGTGCTGTTACAGAACAATTAGTGCTACTCCTGGTTAAATTTTATAAAATATTTTGTCTTAAAACAGTTTTTCAAGAAAATTAGAATATTATTTGCCCTTTCTAATATTCATATCAATTTCTGGCCAAATTCTTACGTTTCTGATAGTGAAAAGTTAGCAACTTCATTTCTTTATTTAGTGATATGCGTTATCCATTTTTGTTATTGTTGCTGTTGAAAGTGTTCAAATGATGGGTGTTTTCATTATTTGGTAAAGATTTTCTAACCTTAGTCTATTGACTCTGATATAGGAATGTACGATGTATAGGATTAATTCGTTGGAAGCCTTTTTAAACTTTTATCTGAAACCATTAAGTAGGTGATAGTTTAGACATTAAAGAATACTTTGGATCAAGTGGTGGTATCCTACTAATTTCCAATATAGACAAGTTTTGTATATTATATAGAACTATGAGAAAATACTGCCTTGAAAAAAACAAAAAAATGGAAGAAGAATTCCATTTATTTATTTTGAAAATCAAAAGGGTAATGATTTTCAGACAAATCAGCTCAATAGACTAAGAACAAGGAGACAAATTTAGTCTTCTGCTTAATTTTCAGTTCGAACAAAAAATGTCATGGAAATATATATATATATATATATATATATATATATATATATATTATTATTATTATTATTATTATTAATATATATATCATTAATTTTTATATATATATATATATATATTAATAATAATTTAAGTTGTTAATATTAATATTTTACTTTTTAAAAAAAGCCAATAGAAAAAAGTCACGCAAATATATGTAGTTATTATTATTATCATTATTTATTTTTTTATCATTTCACCCCAAGCAAATTATTATTATTATAGCAAACTGCAACTTAACAGCTATAAAGTTTCGGAGTTTAATACACCATCATCAGATAGAGTGATGATGTTGTATTAAACACCAAAACTTTATAGCTATGTGAGTTGCAGTTTGCTATAATAATAACAATAATAAGATCGCCAACTATAAATATATATATATATATATATATATATATATATATATATATATATATAATGCATATATATAGTTGTTATTATTATATTATTATATAATACAAACAATAATACATTTTATATTGGTTGTTTGAATTATTACATAACACAAATAACCTTAAGCAAGTGGATGTGTCTAGCCACACTGATGAGCTGTGATACAGCGAAACATGCTTGTATGTGGATTACTAATATATATATATATATATATATATATATATATATATATATATATATATGAAACCAAGCTCTCCTATCATTCTGAAGATGAGATTCTGATCTTGAAATATTAATGAATAATAAATAGGTAATACCCAACATCTTCTTTACCTTCCTTTATTATACTAAATGTATTGTGATAGCCTTCAGATACTTACCCATACACCTTATATACACAATGCTTCAAGCAAATTACAAAACTCTCCTATATATATATATATATATATATATATATATGCTTGTTTTTATTATGTACTAGCAGTATAGGCGTTTTTCGGGTGTAATGAAAGCTTTAAAATTAATCCATGGTCCTGGAGCTTAGACTCTTTGAACGTTGGCACGAAAGACTAAAAAGCAATAGTTGTCTCCAGTTAAAGCGAAACCGTAGACTGAAAGAAAAATGAATGGATGTAAGTTAAATTTTGATTTCCTGGTATCGATATCAATTTTTCTGCACTATTGTAACAACTGCAACCTTGAAATTTCTGAATATCGTTTCTTATGTCTTTTTCTATGAGTGCATCAAATTTGATTAAAATCGGACCACTCCTTCTATAACCCGATTTTTTCGATTATCGATTTTTATATTTATCGGGGGTACCCTGGCACAAAACCTAGCTAAGAACACTCGCAGGCTCTGATAGTACAACTGTGTAAATTTTCAAGAAAATCGGTTCAGCCATTTCGGAGTCTGTAGGTAACGGATACACACACACAGAGACACAGACACACACACACACACACACACACACACGCACACACACACACACAGAGAGACAAAGTTCCATTTATAAATAAGTTTAGATTTAGATTTTAGTATTCAAAACAAAAGTGAAACAAAGCAAAAAACTTATAGACCACGTGTTTTGCCGATGCCACGTGTGATTAGTTCAGCTCCTTTAGCTCAGACAAAACTGTCTAAGGAAAATGCACTTATATTCTTTAGGAGAAGAAAGGCACTAAATTAAATTACCTTACCCAATCAGAGGACCAAAGACTAGAAAGTTAAATAAATATATATATATATATATATATATATATATATATATATATATATATATGCACACACCTACAAAACTGCTTACATGCAATACATTTAAAAAATAAAGAAATCAGTTGAGTTCTTAGAAAGTTAGATTGTTACCCAAAACAAACAGTGTATTTGTTGAGGTGCCTTGGTTAGAATGAGACATTAGTACGTCCTTCACTGTTCTGACCTTGTGCCAGATTAAACAAAGCCTATTAAATCAGTACACGTGAAGGTTTACACACGGACGAACGTGTGGTCCGTATCATCTGCAAACTTCTCAATTGCTCAATGTTCCATAATCAAATTCGATATTTGGATCAACAAACTCTCTTCTTTTCTAAACACAACCAACATAACTAAATATGCTTTGCCATTTTTTCCCTCCGTCTTCCAAGTCATTTATTTCAATCGCCATATTTGTTGACTCTGCCGACCGGATCGGAGAGAAAATCAATTATTTTTCAATGCTCTTTACATAATTCAGTGGCTGTGGTTTTGCTTTTGTTTGCATGACGGTGAGGTTTGTGTGTAATATGCGTACGTTTGCATACTTTGTAAGAATTTGCCTTTATGGGGTTTCTGGGAGAGAGAGAGAGAGAGAGAGAGAAAGAGAGATAGAAAGAGAGAGAAAGAGAGAAAGGATGGGAAGAAAAATCGCATGTGTCTATTTATATGTTTATACGCAAAACAGTTATGTAAATATAGGGATATTAATAACAGTGTAAACTCACACGAACCCACACACGCACACATACACACATATATGTTTGAAAAACTTATCTCACAACTTAAAATTTCGAAGATGTTCCTCAAGTCAAGGTAAGATAAATGCATTGAAATCATTAATAGATATCATATTTACATAAACGATTAATTATTATTGTTCAACTGTTTAATATTGTTTTCAAAATCTGTTCACCTTTAAACGTGATAAACCCCAGTGATTTACTGCCTAACGTGTTTTGCTTGGCATTAATTATTTGTATTATCATAAATGTACACACGTATATATTTTATGATCATTTCACCACAAGCAAAACAGAAATGTTACTGGTGCGTTGAGGGGTTACAGTGTGACATTTAAAAAAGAACATGGACGTTAAAGAAACGATAAGAGAAGGATGGGAATCATGTAAATAAAAGATGACAATTGATGTTGCATTTAAACTTTTGGAGATTCTAGCTATCAGGGAAGCAAGTAAATAGAAGTGAGTTATACAGGAAGTGAGAGAAAAGAAACTGTTAGAGTAGAAGAGACGGTTACACTTAATTATTTAAAAGGGTGGAAGCTTGATGCCAATCTATTAATACGAGTGTATACATTTGTCAGGGTGCCAGGGAAAAAAGCTCGTCGGAAAATACTTGTAGAAAAGACAGAAAGAAGCCACATCACGTTGGTGAGAAAGTGACTGCAGGTGGGCTGCCAAGTAAGGGTTGATTATATTGCAGGTTCTTCTTTGCAAGAGCATCCGACCAGATATCGCAACAGTATTGAATGCGCGGACGGATGGTAGATTTATAAATGTGCTAAATGGATTCTGATGAAAAAAATTCCTGGACAGACACAGTGAACCAACTTTCCTTGCAGTAGATGCAGCTATGAATTGAATGTAGTCATTCCATTTGAGGTCATTTGAGAGAGAGTGAGGCCAATGAGGCACAGTGTGTTGCTCTCTAGGAGACTAGCGTCATCCATTGTAATGGTAGGCAGGAATAATAGAGCAGCCTCGTTTTAGAGGCATTAAAATTTACTAGCCATTTCCTACCCGATTCAATCAAAGATTGGAGATCTGTATATATATATATATATATATATATATATATATATATATATATATATATATAATTAAAACGTAAATATAATATCTTATTGTCGATGGAGTAAATTCTGCGATGAAGTCTGATGAGTGCATTTCATTAAAATTTCTCCTTGATACATTTTGTCATTATGATTTAATAGTTTCTATTTAGTTTTTCTCTACCTTTCCTCTTCCTTTCTCCTTTCCAGCATGATTTCTTCCCTTTCTTTTTGTTCCAGTTTCTCTCTCTCTTTCCATCTCTATCTCTTTCTCTTTCTTTCTCTCTCTCCTTCTTAGTCCTTCTCTCTCCCTTTCTCTTTCTCTCGCTTTCTCTTTCTCTCTCTCCTTCTCTCTCTCTCTCTCTATCTCTTTCTAGAAGAGTAAAGAAAACTCTCTTCGTTATGCGTTTTTCAGTCGGTCAGCTCATCTTTTTGCCCTTCACTCTCTCTTTCTCTCTATCTTCCTCCCTCTCTCTCTCTTTCTCTATAATTCAGTCTCCCTTTCTCTCTCACTCTTTAAGAAGAGAAAAAAAAGGTTTCTGACTGTTTTTAAATTTCCGTGTATCTTTCTTTTCTCCCGATTCTCTCTCTCTAAATTTTGTGATTTTTTTTTTTTCTGTTTTCCAATCTACTTAGATGACAAACCCGAATAAGAGGAGGAAACTCAATAGAAGGTCGTTTTAGGCCAATCTCCCTAGTAGTAAATGTCTGTTTGCTAAAAAGATCGACATACATGTCGATTACATTACACGAATCTCCATTTGAATAAAAAAAAACGGAACAAAACAGTAGTGGAAATTAAACCCTGACGAGTGAAGATATTACAATGGTGCATTTACGAAACTTCGAAGTCAGCAGTACTCTGCTCAATTAAGTGTAAAACTTTTCCACATGAATCCGATTAACTCTTTATCTCTAATCGAGCACTGTACATTTAAAAATCTGCTTGATTTACGAGTCAGTCAGTTAAGTGCCATACGTGATACACGCTTTGGGCGATCATGTCTCGAAAGAGACATGACTGACTGGGCAGAAGAATTATCCCGCAGTAGGTTGCCATTGCTTTCTGCGGTAGACTGGTTGCCAACCAAGGCTATAGAACCCAATCTGTCCTGTTATTTGACCCATAACTGGAAGGAAGAGACGGATTAATGCCTTTCCCAAGGGTATTTGCGCGTATATGATTGCAACGAATTCAACTGGAATTAGAAATCGGCTTTTCCGATTTCTCGTTCCGAGTCGATATCCACTGGACCACAACGCACATCATCGATTTATGAGTAAATTACTGAAAAAACAATAACCTTGGCAGTAAGAATTATTAAAACTCAAGACTATATATATATATATATATGTGTGTGTGTGTGTGTGTGTGTGTGTGTGTGTGTGTGTGTGTGTGTGTGTGTGTTAATTTGAAAATGTGTAATTTCCGCGACACCTAGGTTTCAACATTTCGTATCTTCAAGTGATTTACAAAACTGATTTTAACGTTTTTCAAACGCTCGAACAGGAATTTTTACGAACGTTTTCTAAGATTCTTAAATAACTCCTCCCTAGTTTTAAAGATTTTTCGATTGTTTGAAAAATTCAGTAGCGCATTTATAAAAAAAATCCCTGCTTAGACGTTTGAAAAACGGTAAAATCAGTATTTGTATATCGCCTGAAGATACCGAAAGAGTGAAAACTAGGTCGCGGAAATAACTTATTTCCTAATGAGACATATTCAAATGGTCTATATGCATACATGCCTATATATATATATATATATATACTAGTAGTAGTATAGCCTGGCGTTGCTCGGATGTAATGAAAGCTTTAAAACTAATCCATGGTCCTGGAGTCCAGACTCTTTGGACGTTGTCACGAAAGACTAAAAAACAATAGCTGTTTCCAGTTAAAGCGAAGCCATAGACTGAAAGAAAAATGAATGGATGTAAGTCAAATTTTGATTTCCTGATATCGATATCAAATAAGTTTTTTTCGTCGTAAACTGAATTTTGAAGGCTAAATAAGTCCTCTGGGTAAATGGTATCATGGTTGAGACTAAGAACTACAATTATACCTACTTAGGGCCAAACCCGAAGCAAAAACTAAAATAAAAGGGCTGAGAAAATACAGACATACAGGCAGATAAACAGACACACACAGTAACATCTTGCTTTTATATATATATATATATATATATATATATATATATATATATATATTATCGATTTTCTTCACTATTGTAAAAACTGCAACCTTGAAATTTCTGAATATCTTTTCTTATGTCTTTGTCTATGAGTGTATCAAATTTGATTAAAATCGGACCACTCCTTCTATAACACGATTTTTTCGATTATCGATTTTCGATATTTATCAGGGGTGCACCGACACAAAACTTAGCTAAGAACACTCGCAGACGCTTATAGTACAACTGTGTAAATTTTCAAGAAAATCGGTTCAGCCGTTTCGGAGTCTATAGGTAACGGACACACACACACACTGACACATACACACACACACACACTGACACATACACACACACACACATACAGACAAGTTTCATTTATATATATATATATATATATATATATATATATATATATATATATATTTCAGCTTGTTTTAATGTTTATTTTGTTTCTCCCAGTATTTTCCACTCATGATATTCTCTTTGGGGCCATTGGCCTTGTCGGACAAATGCTTTTAAATGTATAAAATGAATTTATTGAGTAGAAATATAGATATGTAATAATGTTAGCATGAAGGACACAAATCTAGATTCCCGCGTTAATATCAACTTCACTACACAACACTATCGATAGGCTAGACTAGCTTGCTAAACATTACTTCACGGTTAAATACTCAAACGCAAATGAAGACATCAATTTTCGTTTATTAAAGGCGTGTCTAACTTGCAATATTTGATAGGATGTATCGAGCCTTAAAATTCAGAACCTGTGTGTATGTGTTTACATATATGTGTGGCTGTGTCTATGTTTCCGTGTATGAGTTTATTAGTGGATGTGTGTTACGAATTGAGCCTGTTTCTTTTCGTGTACGCAAAGCTGACATTTGTTCCTTGTAGCATGTGCGTATGCGAAAATGTCAATGTATGTATCGCTGTATGTGTGCGCCTTTCGCGTGATTTGTAGCGTTCCTTATCTACCCCAACGCCTCCACTTCCCAACGACCATTTAAAATTCATTTCCTCTCTAATGGCATCGAAGTCAAAATGAAAACTCCTGAATGAAATCTAATTACAACGACAATGATATAATAACGTCTCGAGTCGCAAGAAGGTTGTTGGTTCTCCGGCCCTCGTCCACATATTCCACGGACTTCCACTTCTCTTCATCACGTGATTCTACGCCGGGAAACACCGATCATAATTCCATTGTCGATGCTTTTCATGCAGATTGCTTAGTTTTGTTGGGAAAAATTGAAGAGAAGGGCGCTGTCCATAATTCTTTAAACTGGAAAGAATCGATAAAATTACGATACCAGAACATATTCTTCGATTCATATTTGCGTTACAAATATTAAAAAGAGTCAGACAAAAAGAGAATATGAAAACTAAAAATATAGAAAGAAGTCTGTCCGTTTGTCCCGCTTTTTCTCTCGCTCTCACTCACTCACTCTCTCTCTTTTTCTCTGTTTTATCTCTCTTTCTCTCTCTCTCTCTCTCTCTCTCTCTCTCTCTCTCATTCCCTCTATATATAACACGTCCCTTCAGGACGCACACGATCATAGCTCTCCACAACTATCTTTTTTTTATTGATTGATTATTTTTCTACGGCTTATCAAACCATTTCAGGGTATTTAAAGTCAGATTTTGTTTTAAATTCTAAGATATTTGGAGGAGATAATCATCATTTAGTAATACAAGTTTTACTAATTAACCCATAGGAGTGGGAGAAGAAGTGGATTCATATCTTCCCAAGAGTATCTGCGCTTGAGTGAATATAACAAATCCATCTGGAATTGAAACTTGATTCCACGATTAACAATTCCGAGATATTATCAATTACACCACCGCATATCCAAGCTAACAGTACTTGGTTTTCCCAAGTATTCACTTATCTAGATACTGTCCAGGTTCGATGTTGCTTAACTAAGATGATCGTACTGGAACCGATGTTTCATGACGATATGGCCACAAGCTTCTTTTTTGTTTGTTTGTTTGTTTGTTTGTTTGTTTGTCACTCTAAGTAAATTTTACTTCTTTAAAATACTTTGCATTTAAGAGACGACTTTGTTCGGGATCAACGAGATAATGCGAACGATCCTTTCCTTAGCTACATAGTAAGTGTTTCGCCAGGGTTACATACAATCTTGAACTTTAAGTTTTCCTTCTCCTAGACCGGTTGCCAACCAAGGCTATAGAATCTGACCTGTACTTCTATTTTCCCATAGCTGGAGTGAAGAAATTGATTTATACCTATCCCTCTGATTAGGAAGTTGTGAAGACCATGGAATCACCTTTTAATTGATGTTGTTCCCAGGTTCGCCCTGACTCGGAGTGGTAGCACCTGTTAGGGTCCCAGCTATGGGCAAATCGTTAACCCTCAAACTGGGAACAAAACACCATGAAAGCCTAAAAATAAACTTTTATAGAAAGGAAAAATATTAGCAACAATGCATTTTTTAAGAAAAAAATTATTCCTAGTAATACATTTTTTAATACAAAACTAGAAAACATCTTCAGTTTTTTAAAATAAAGAAAAATAGATAAATATTTTTCATCAAAATCTGATTAAATCAACCTTCTCACAATAACAAATCATAAAAAAAAACTAAAACTCTACCTTTTTTTTACATTAACTAACCCACAAAGATCGATAAGCCGTTAAAAAAAACTCAAACTCTCTTTTTTGTCTTTCTTTTCTCCTTTCTTTTTCTTTCCTTTTGTCTACAGTTCTTCATTATTTCTTTTCTTTCTTTTTTCTTTCTTCATTTTTTTTTCTTTTTGATTTTGTATTTTTATGTTCCTTTCATTCTTTCCTGGACCTTTTTCCTTCGACCACTACCAACTTATAATGACTCGATGCACCTAACCCAGTCCTCTCCCCAGTTCATCCCCTCTTATTTAAAGATGCAAGGCACCACACGGCGTTCAGACTTAAGGTTGCAGATCGAGCTGGACACATCGCAATGTCGCATCGAAAGTAACCAAATCAAATTTCTTACGACCGCCGGCACCGACTTGTGATCCAAATTTCTAATTTCCCTCGTATAATAGAAATGGTCAGTGGCAGCCAGGATTCTGAAAAGAAGGCGCTTCGCGTTAGCTTACCAGAATCGTCATACCCTCACCAAAACCTTCACCTTGTCAGCCATAACTGCGAAAATATATGCACTGAAAACACTTCCTCGTCAAAGTTAGCGCACACAATCAGTGGATGACGTTTTGAACATTTTGTGTTCGGATACAAATAATGGCGATCAAAAAGATAGCTTTCATATACACAAACACCCACACATGACTATAAACATACACGCGCGGCTTTTTAGTAAATTCTGATTTTTGCGATGTTAAATTCAGTTTTCATATCTTTATAAATTAGCTTCTCTAAAGTAATCAGTCTCGTTTATGACCATATCATGTTTAAACATCGATTCTCGTCTGAAACCTGAAGTCAAGCAACGTCGAGCCTGGTCAGTACGGAAATTAGTGATGGCTTGGCAGGCAAAATTGAATGATCGGCTGGTGTAATGGATAACGGCTTGGAATGAGATATGGAAGAGCTGTGTTCGAATTCCAGTCGGGTTCGATATATTCACTTACGCGTAAATACCAAACGTGTCACATCCGCTCCTACCAACAAGCATTGACTCGTTTTTCTGCGTAAATCTGAGGAATACTTACGTCCAACAAAGAACACACGATAAAGAAAACAATCAGTTGATTTTATCAGCTATATCCAGTATAATTAACATATGACGATGTAGTAGTGATATATTCGCAATTTTCTGTTAATATTGTGTCATGCGTTATGACTGACAGAATTTAAGATACACATCCAAGAATATCGTCACATCAAAATAGAAAGATAATATTCAGTTTAGAGTAACTTATTAAGGCTGAACCTTAGCGAGCCGAGTTCAAATTACTGATCAAAGACATGAAGCCATCACACATTACCTCCAGCTATGGTAGGATAAGCTAGGTGGGGGACAGTTTAAGAGAAGGACTACTCTCAGTGCATCGCGAAACCACTCCACGATCATTCCCAAGAAGTGTCTGCATTCGCAGATTATTAAGCAGGGACTCTCAGCAGGGAGGATTTCCCAGAGATGAATTCAGAGTTTCAGAGGGTGGACGAGAGAAATATTTTACATTTCCGTTTATTATTATTATTATTATTATTATTATTATTATTTCAATATTCGGGGCCTCGTGCATTGTGGTGCAGTGGATATCGACTCAGAACGACAAATCGGGGAGCCGAATTCGAATTCCAGTTGAATTCATGACGTTCACTTACGCACTAATACCCTGGGGAATGGTATTAATCCGTCTCTTCCCTCGAGTGATGGCTTAAATAATAGAACAGATTAGGTTCTATAGCCTTGGCTGCCAACCAGTCTACTGCAGAAAGGAATGGCAACCTACTACGGGATAATCTTCTGCCCAGTCAGTCATGTCTCAAAAAAGACATGATCGCTCAAAGCATGTAACACGTATGGCACTTAACTGACTAACTCGTAAATCAAGCAGATCTTTAAATTAAAGTGCTCGATATCGAGGTAGAGATAAAGCGTTAATCGGATTCATGTGGAAGAGTTTTACATTTAATTGAGCAGAGTACTGCTGACTTCGAAGTTTCGTAAAGGCACCATTGTAATATCTTCACTCGTCAGGGTTTAATTTCCACTAAAAATTTCTAAATTCTAAAAATGTAAATGTAAATAAATAAAGATTTTCAATAACATATGCATATTTTGCGTCGGACAATCTTAAAAAGTTAGAGAATGACATCCTGATATATGGTGAAAAGGATGGAAAATACTGTTATAAAGAAATATGTAAGTTTCAGGTACGTCCTGAAAATTCATCATCATCATCATCATCATCATCACTGTTTCGACTTGAACCTACATTGCAAGTCATTATTTCTCATCTTCAGTAACTTAATAAATAATTGTCAGTCCTGTCTGAGATTTCCTGACCTCTGCTAAAATCACAAAAGTGCTGCAGGTTTTCTAAGGTCTTCAAAGTTGTTCTTTACGGGTACGATGAAATTTTACTGATAATATTTTGTTTATATTTGTTCTTCATTTTTTGTTTATTCACTGATGCAAGGGGGGGTTACATAAGAGAGTTAAAGTATTAGACAATTGGAGAATGAAGTCAAAGAAGAACCAACTACAGAGGGCGAAAGAGAGAAGAGGAGTGAAGACAGCTACGAAGGCAGTGAGAAAGGAAAAGAACAAGATACACGCGTGATGTGGAAAGGGCTAAAGTTAAGTGGATAAGAGATGGGAATTGACTTTGCATTTAAATTCCTGGAGGTTGTAGCCGTCAGGAAAGTAAGTATATGAAAGGGAGTTCCACAGGCGGGAATTGCGAGAAAAGAAGCTGATAGAGTAAAATTATCGCCTGCATTTGGTTGAAATAACTGTAAAAGGGTGGGACTTTGTTGCCAGTCTGGTTGCCCGAGTAAATTCTTGTGGATGGGGCACCAGTGACCTAAGTTCGTCAGAGAAGAAGCCATGAAAATATTTATAGAAGAGACAGAGGGAAGCCACATCCCGCCGATGAGAAAGTGGCTGGAGTCGAGCTGCCAGATCAGGACCAATCACATTACGGTTGTTCAAGTATGAAAGTACATTATACTGATCTTCTCGGATTAAAACAGTACAGTTTGATGAATTATTTGTACATTTAGTCACAGGATACGTTCAAATAGTTTCTAGAATAAGAGTAAGTTATCTAATATGCGTTTTTACAAATTGAAAGTAGAAATGAAGTGTAGGTATCGCTTGATTATTTGATACTTTGTCTGATTTCGATGGAATTAATCCAGATTTTCTTCTTTATTTGTCATACAGTTGTATGTCAAAAACTCGTTTCACAATCGCTGTTTCAGTTTCAATAGACACATTTCAATAATATTATCTTCATTAATCCACGTCATCTTCAACTCGTGTACAGTAGAGACTGAAGTTTCACAGCAATAAGGAAAAAAAAAGCTTTATCAGTTTTAAATACTGTTGTTTTCTATAAAGGCCTAAATATTCTTCGTTTAGTACACGAAGCAACTCATACAGAAAGAAAAGATACAACTAATATAAGTAAAATTTAAATAATATATTAGTTGAATTCAAATTTTCCACCATTTTTCTCGTATTAATTCATAACTTAATTATACAAATCTCAAAATATTTTTCGTAGCTTTCTTCCACCTGAGATTCAGTTTCGGGTAAATTGATCATTCAATCGTAAAAAGAAATTGGTTTTCATCAGTTACTTCTTCAAGGTAATTTTTGGTATTTTTTTTTATTAAACGGAACAACAGAAATGACAATCTAAAAATGAAAAGTAGAGGATCTCTAAATCCCAGATTCATAATTTTTTCTTACATTCTACTTGAATCTCAAGGGCTGTTCGAAAGGAAAAGCTTTCTTTTCTACTGTAATGTGTTGTTAAAACGTACTAATTACTTCCTTGTAACTGTTTAATAAAAATATTTGCAAGGTTTCAGCAGTTAGTAATAAAAATATTCCTTTGAATTCCGCGGAAAAGTAGGAAGTTTTTCCCTGTAAATATATTAGTTTGTTACAAAAATAATGGCCAATTTCAGAAACATCATTTTATTCTTTGAAAATTAACTGCAGAACTGTTGAAATTAGTAAAAATATGAGTTTTTTGAATCTATGCACATCTTCCACTGATCAACGAAACTTTTTATTTCTTGTTGAAAAAAAATTATAAGTTGTGATGTGACAAAATTTTTGAAAGTTGATTCCACCTCTGGGTTTGACCGAAAAGTTCTACCATTTAAAATGTGCTTAAGTACTTAAAAAATAATGATCAGTCGGTAAATGATCAGGTGAATATGAAAGATGGGGTAAACTCTTATATCCTGAGTCTGTGAGTTTTTACAAGGTCATTCTTGTAACACGTGAACGCGCATTATTGTGGAGTAGAATTGAACCACGTCGATTCACCAATGCAGCTCTCATTTCTTACAGGTGATTGCAGTAAAGATCTGCATTAATACTCTGTTTGGCTTCCAGAAATCTTTTGCCGGTGCAACTTTGCTTTTGGGATATGTTTGGGGGACTCATTACGATCAAGCCCTTGACCTGGTCGTTTACGGTTATTATAATGGATTCAATTTTCATTACAAGTAATAATTCGGTCAAGAAAGGTATTATTGATCTTACGCAGAAAGGGCATCCAGCACACTTCAAAACGCCCAAGTTTTTTTTTATTTTCGTTGAAATCATGAAGAGCCCAGTTATTGAGATTTTTAACCTCGCCACTAATAATGACGTGAGACTGTTGAAGTGTTGGCACCAAGCGTCTGAGACGTTTCTCTGATACTTTGACGTTGGTTTTGCTCAACAACTTCTTGCAATTGTCCGTTGTTAAGACTGCATGACCCTCCTCTACTTTCTTCATCTTCAAGGTTCTCATCACCAGTACAAATCTTCTGGAACCACCTTCAAACCGTTTGATCAGTTGTGGACCCATCTCCCCATGTTTTGCTGATATTGGAAAAAGTTTGCGAGGCACTGCGCCCAAGTTTGAACTATTGCAAAAAAAGTAAACGAAAAACATGTTTTATCATGTTCATAATTAAGGTATTCTATATTTCAAATATTTCTGTCTAAAAATAAGTTGAAAGTTATTAAAGAGTACACATTTGTTATTATGTATACCGAAAGTTACCTAATACATACCGTGAATACTATGTTAAAATGGCTTTTCAAAATAGAACACTTTGAGCAGCCAAAATTTTTGTAACAGCCGAATAATTTAATGCAGTCATCAGAGAATTTTTCTTTGTTTTCGATTCTTCTAGTAAATACACTTTTCATTGTGACTGTCTCGTTCAAAAATGTCTTCGTGTCCATCAGGAAGTAAAAGACAAGTGATTAAACGCTGACCGATATTACTATCCGCAAAGGGTCAACCGACAACTATTATAGGACTTCCCAAGAAAAAATCAAGACTTGATAAGCCAACTGATTTCATTAAAAAAGCCATCCAGCGGCAGGGATCTATAGATATTTGACTCCTTTGTCTGGAATACAGATCATTAGCACAGTGATTGTGAGCTGTGTAAGCAGGACTTGAACAGCATGGATTCTGTGGTCTGTGTCTTCAGTGGATGCACTTGAAGTGTATTAACAAAGGAAAAATCCCCAAGGGCAAGTTTTGGATATACAGAAAATATTATTCCTGAAGTTCTTAAAATATTCAGAGACTTTTTATTTCTTTTAGTAATTGATAATAATTAAATGATTTTAATTTTTTTTTAACAATGGATGGTGGAAAAGATTTTAAATTGTCTTAGAAATTGATGGTGAAAAAAAATTCTGTGCCCACTCTGTGTATTGTCATTTTTAAATTACCTGTCTTCATAATAATAAAAAATATTTAACGGGAAAATAGCCTCGGGGATCATTAGTATGTTTTGACTGTTTGATTTCAGTAGAATTTCGAAAAGTCGATCAATAAAATTAATCGACGTAAAATATCTGCTGTCTTTAATAAGATTTTTCTTAATATATATATATATATATATATATATATATATATATATATATATATGAGAAGATTCTTGGTGGTACAAAATTTTATTATGGCAAGGAATAAGCAGAAATTTGATGACATACTAAACACTAAGAATTAAAACAACAACCGGTTTCGTCCCAGATCTCTTCAGGTTTTAATTTTCTGTGAAATTTATTCTTCAAAATAAAAGAAAATTCTGATGAGAGGGGAAAAATATAATGAAAAGAGCTAGAGTCTAATCGTATTCAAACCCAACAAGCATTCTCTCTGTTTGCAGAGTACAGACTTGCGAGCTTAGAT
This sequence comes from Ascarosepion bandense, assembly GCA_037127315.1. NCBI lineage: Eukaryota > Metazoa > Mollusca > Cephalopoda > Sepiida > Sepiidae > Ascarosepion > Ascarosepion bandense. The sequence goes on from JBBBDQ010000559.1 coordinate 2,143,506, forward strand.
GAAAATGGACTCCAGAACTTTTAAATGATATATGGAGTGCGGCTTTGATAAGATTGAAAAGCAGTCAGCACTCAATCCAGCCATACAATAGCACAACATGTTATAACTAGCAGGGAATGTTTGACTGGATTATATATATATATATATAGTCATCTGCAGACAGATCTGTTTCGCTGTATCACAGCTCATCAGTACGGTTAGACATCCGATTGCTTTTTACCCAGGATTTAAACTCGACCTAATTGGCGTCAGTCGGTGATTCTACCTCTGAGCTATGGGCAACCCTCGTTAGTATAATTATCCTATTTCATTTTCATTTTCATTTTCATTTTAAATTTCTCTTTGCTTACGTTCTCTGTCTATCATATCGTGGTTTTTATATGGATGCCAGTCATGTGGGGCGCCATACTCATTCAGAAATATCTGAACTTCCTTCTCAGATCGTTGGTTAAAATGGCTCTAAATGAGTTAAACGTGTAACCTCAGTGAAGACCATTATTCCTCGAACTTCGTGGACTGGGCTCACAATATCTCCAATAAAGTACTGTACCAGATAAGAGAAACCACATCATTTGAGGACATTCAACAGCGCAGCAATTCAAATACGTAGCGCATCTAACTCGAAAAGAGAATAATGACATAATTGAAATACTGATGTTCCACGCTACCCAAAATAAAAAACAAGAAAGAGAACCCCAAACAATAATGAAAACAGCTATTGAATTTCAGAAACCTATTTTCCTGAAATATTGTTTCAAGAGGAGGATTTCATTAATGTCAATCGACGGCACATTTTATAAGATTTATATCATTTATTTATTTCTATTTATTTTTTACGGTTTATCGACCTTTTGCTGGTTATTTAAGCTATAAAATATTTTTACATTGTAAGAATTCTGGTGGAGTGGGAGGAATAATAATTTCTCCACCCATTTATTAGTAGGACTTGTATCAGTAAATCAATATTCCTCCCACTCCACCAGGAATGTGGTTCTACAGAAGGATGCTACGGATATCGTGGACTGAGCAGGCAAGCAACGATCATGTTTGGAAAGAAGGCAGCAGATAACGTTTCAAGAGGGTCTGATCAGGTGGATGACGGAACGGGGGTTGCCATAAGCAACAGGAGTAAACATACTAAGAGCCACAAGGGATAGGGAGACATGGAGAACCATGATCGCCTACGTCCTGAAGGGACAGGGCACATAGAAGAAGAAGAAGAAGAAGAAGAATTCTGGTGGGGTGGGAGGAATAATGATTTACTGATACAAGTCCTACTAATAAATGCATAGCTGGGTGGAAAAAAATGTTTCCCAATGTTACTGGCGCGTCGTAAATATCAGTTAGTCAGTTAGTTAAGTGTCATACGTGATACACGGTTTGGGTGATCATGTCTCGTAAGAGACTTGACTGACTGGGCAGAAGAAGATTATCCCGCAGTAGGTTGCCATTACTTTCTGCGGTATACTGGTTACAGCCAAGGCTATAGAACCCAATCTGTCCTGTTATTTAACCCATAACTGAAGGGAAGAGACGGATTAATACCTTTCCCAAAGATATTTGTGCGTAAGTGAATGCAAGCAATTCAACTTGAATTCGAACTCGGCACAAATCCAAATTGCATTGGAACTCAACTTTCCGATTTACACTTCCGAAACGTTATCCATTAGACCACCGGCACATCTAAGCTTACAAGTCTTGGTTTTCCCAAGCGGTCACCCATCAAAGATACAGACCAGCCTCAACATTGCTTCACGTCGCTAAACGTACGAGAACATGATTTTCGACTATAATTAATTTTCTGTTTAGTTTTCACTTCAAGCAACAATAGGATGGACTGAAGTAATCAGTGAGCCCTATAGCGACGTGAATGTAAATATATTCGATCATTAAAATACTCTTTTGTTGGGTGGGGGTGATGATTTGGCCGAAAACTATTCAGCGTCTCCTCGTTGATTTCCAGAAGGCCATTGTTGTCTCCCGTTTCCACTTAAGTGTCATAGAATTGAAATTCTCAAAATAGAACGACAAGGAATTGTCACCACGATCCCCTAACGAGTAATGACACTTTCTTCGTGAAGAAATCGTACGTGCTCTGTCGTTCGTTACTGGTTCAACCGGTAATTGTGACTGACATCAGCGATGGAGTGGCAGCTGAGCCGATTGCAGGTGGACACGTGAATGTGGCATCTGTGTGCGCAATTACGCACGAGATGTATACGCAAGCTAACTACTTCTTTTGTGTGGCATTTCCACATATGACATAGGTGATCATAGCTCTCCACAACATTCTATCTTTTGTATCCTTTAACAATGTTTGTCTTTCTGCTATCTCTCCTAATCCGTGTTCTGTCGACCATACTTTAACCAACCTCGTTATGTAGGTTATTCACTGCTCTCGTCTGTCATCTTGCCTTCAATATATCATGGTTTACGTCTATATCATGTTCTCGTACGATCACCGAAGCTAACCAACCTAGATGGGTCACCTTTTGGGAATACCCGGTATTGTGAGTTTCGATGTGAGGTTGGTTTAATAGATAACGGCTTCCAATCGGAAACCAGAGAGCCGAGTCCCAATTTTAGTAAGGTTCGTTATATTCTCTTACGTGCGAATGCCACTGGGAAAGGTATAGATCAACATCTCTCCCTTCAGCTGTGGGTTAAATAGTAGAACCTGTCTCAGTAAATCATTATTGTCTCCAAAATACTTCTTACAATCTAAAAATATTTCCTGGCTATAAAAACTTGAAAAAAAAGGTTTATAAGCTGTAAAAAACAAATAAATATAAAATTCAAGTCCTCTGAGTGTTAAATTTTCCAAACCCTCATTCCTCATTATGTGTCCTAGAAATGTCAATATCTATTTTTAATTCTCGGTATAAGTGTTCTTTTTGTAACAACTTTATCTTAAAATTCATCGTTGTTCACATATTCAATCTATGGTAGAGCATCCTTCTGTAGAATCATGTTTCTACTGCCTCAAGTCTCTTCATCATCTGTGAGGAAATTTCCAACTTTCATAGGAGGAACAATTATATAAACAAAAAAATCGTTTTGAATACAAATGAATAGACGCTTGAACTTTGAAAATAACTTACTAATTCATTAAATGATTAGCAATAGTCACTGCTTCATTATCGTAGCCAGATTAAGCAAATACTTTTTATTAAAGAATATAGCTGATTTCGAAAGGGAATTATTTGTGTAATCTCATGAAGTATATTTTGTCTCATGCTTCCTCTGTCTATTCCATTTTATTCTCAATGCTCATAAGACGTTGTTATAAGTCATGACACTACAAATTCTCATGTTATAATCATTGCTCAGTGAACTGAAGCATTGTTTGGTATTACCTTTATTTCCGAATCGAACAATGAAATTTAATCCAAAAGTTCTTTAGACCCTATCAGAGAGAAAACCCGTTGGATTGGTAGACGAGGCAGCAGCTGGACAAATCCGTACATTTAAGCAAAACTTCCAGGTTAAGACTATCAAAATTACAAATTGAATGACTTTCCTGCCAAGTATCCTTAGAATCAGAGATGGTCAGTCATTTGAAATACAGAACGCTTCTAATTGGAAAACCAATGTAGCAACCCTGTCGGCTGGTAGAGGGAGTTGTGATTAGCGTTTCAATAATATTTTACAAGCGGGCTCCGTCGCTTTCTCTTTTTGCTTAGACGATAATTCACGGTTGTTTGTAGCATCTGATTACTCCACTGATTAATCCGTTCACTGGCCTTAAAAGAAGATTTCCGGTTAATTATTTGAAAAATATTTGAAAACAAAATATAACGTTAACTTTTAAATTTAACTTAAAATTTGTCAGCCGATTGGTACATTTGTATCAATAAGGCATCGAACAGGCACTCCAGTGTTACTTTTTGCTTTGTTTTTTTTTTCCAAGTATGATTAATATAATACAATTTACAGATATTAAATCATTTAAAAATAATGAAGGAAATGATCATTTATTTTTTTTAAAAAGACAGCAACTAAGCTGCAGTTCTTAGGTTAAGAAAAATACTATGGAGAGACATGATCGCCAACGTTTCAAAAAGATATGTGTTGTGTGTCTCTTCTGGATAGTAGTTATCCATTTGTAATCCCTCAGTCGGGAACCCAATCGAGAACCCAATTTAACAGACAGAATTAATGACAAACAAATTCATCTATTTATTTTTTTAATCTCGATTTATTTTTCAAGTAACATAATAGTCGTCCTTCCTTAGCGAAAGGGCGGGTGAGAAAGTGAGTGTAACGAGAGTAAAAGAGAGAAGAAGAAGAAGAAGAAGAAGAAGAAGAAGAAGAAGAAGAAGAAGAAGAAGAACGAAGTGTAGATTTCTTGTGGAATTGTTGTGGAGAAAGTTCGCTGAAAAGTTGTTGTAACCGATTTGGGAAGGAAATAAGACACGAAAACAAGAAGGTAGGTTCGAAACAGTGTATTAGAATTACAAGAACATATCAACAAAGTAAAGTGTTAGTAATCAGCAAAATCGAAAAATGGAAGTCCGAACGGTATAGTTATGCTGCGTCTTAACTGTCTTTAGACTATCAGCTGCGTTCTAGCTGCGTCTTAGCTGACTCTTAACTGCGTCCCCGTAAGTCACGCAGGTAGTATTATATTGACGGAAGAAGAGTCCATTCCTATAGAATAGGGCACCATAATAAGATTTAAGCAGGACGGGTAGTTACTATCTTTTCTCCATGGATGATATTATCGCTGCTTCGACTCTTCCTCAGACTGTGACTTTAATTCGAATCTCAACGTTGAAATTACGAACAAGAAAATAATCTATGAGAAGAAGTTTCGGGAGAATATCAGAGTAATCTCTACAGCGGCAATCGTATTCTTCATTTTCGCAATTCTTTCAGTCTCATAAAAAAAATCACCACTGACACGATTCCATGCCTCTGGAACCCAAACTAGCTCGATAGTTCGGGTTGATTCGGGTTAAATTGCAAATCAATGCGGCAGGTCCTCAAGTTACATTCATTATCCGAAGGCGCATTCGGATAGCGAAAGGTGTATTCCAAACAACTAATGGCAGTATTTAAGGAAACATAAAACATTTTGTTAGAAATAAAAATAAAAAAGTACCGAACTGCTACTTAATATCAATCCTCCTATATAGCACTCAATGTTGAATAATTTTCTCACAGATGAAGATGAGACTTCAAGTAATAGTGATGTGGTTCTGCAGAAGGATGTTAAGAATATCACGAACGAAGTCATTGAACAACGAGGATGTTTTAAAGAAAATGAGAATAGGGGAATGACTTGTTCTTAGGATCGTAATGAGACAGTTAAAATTTCTGTACACATAATAAGGAAAGAGAGCTTGAAGAATTTAACACTCGCAGGAATAATTTAAGATGAGAGAGGCAGAGGAAAACAATAACTAATCAACCTAACAAGTATGTATAAAATTATGGCAGAACAGAGACTAGGGGGTAGTAAAGGGGACAACATTTTTTTCAAGCTATGAATGATAGGAAGTTGTAGAGAAACGTGGTCCCCACACCCTGAAAGGATACCTTACGTAGATAAAAAAGAAAAATAATCAGTCATATTTTGTATCATACTGACGCTAAGAATGTTCATTTTTTTTTCTTTTTTAGGAAAAGAAATAAAAATTATTTCCTATTTTACCTTTTAATCTATACAGCGAGACAATTTTTAGAGCTATAGAAGTTGTGCCAGGATTCGTCATTGGTGGATGCGGTCTGAACAATATAAGATACGCAAATGATTCAGTGCTGATAGCAGATACAGAAAAGAAACTACAAGACGTCCTACAGGAAGTAGATAAAGAAAGCGGAAAGAAAGAACTACAAATAGACTATACGAAAACTGAATGCATGGTAAGCAGTAAAACGAGGAGCCCAAAATGTCAATTACAAGTTGGGGATACTAAAATTAAACAAGAGCAGACCTGCGAAGTGTCCTAACGGAAAGTGCGATACGGAGATCTGAAGGCGTATTATCATGGCCATAGATTGCTTCCAGAAGCTGAGTAAAGTATTAAGAGACATGAAATTTTCGTTGGCATCAAAAAAGAGAGTACTAGATTGTTAAGTGATATCTGTCCTTCAATATAGAAGCGAATGCTGAATAATCTCATCTAAGATGAAGGAAATACTTGAAGCAACCAGAATGTAGTTCTAGGGAAGGATGCTGAGTATGCAATGGACGGAACATGGGAGCAACAATGAGGTTTTGGGGAGGATGGAAACAAAAAGGAAATTGATTCTTAAGAAAAGGAAAAATAACTGCTGAAGTTTCTGGAACTTGTAACGAAGAAAGAGGGCTTGGAGAATATGATAATCACAAGTCAGATAGAGGGAAAGAAACAGGGGAAAGCAACGCATGACATACTTGACTGGCTTTAACAAATGGTTTGCAGAGGGATAACAAGAGAAAGGCTTTTGAGAGCTACAAGGTAAGGAAGATGTGAAAGGCCATGATCACCTACGTCCTGAAGTCAAGGAAGATTTTAACTGTTTAGCCTATCCTGTCTACTATATTGGATCACATGATACTTGTATATTGGATCACATGATACTTGGAGGTGTATTTCTTAGCAGCTTCTATTTCTGGTTTTTGATTCTACAAAGTTGTTGCAATATTACAGTCAGTTAAGTGCCATACGTGATACACGCTTAGGCGATCATGTCTTGAAAAAGACATGACTGACTGGAAAGAAAATTATCCCGCAGTAGGTTGCCATTGCTTTTTGCAGTAGACTGGTTGCCAGCCAAGGCTATAGAACCCAATCTGTCCTATTATTTAACCCATAACTGGAGGGAAGAGATGGATTAATACCTTTCCCAAGGGTATTTGCGCGTAAGTGAATGCAACGAATTCAACTGGAATTCGAACTCAGCTCTCCGATTTCTCGTTCCAACCCGATATCCACTGCACCACAAACGCACATCCACGCAATATTACAACCATTCTTTGATTAATCTTAGAACTGTCTCACAACTCTTTCGGGCTTGTACAAATAGAGTACCCTACTTCCAATAGATACGAAAATTCAAAGGTAAGAATTTAATGGAGCTGAAGCGTCCTAAAAGAAAAGTACTATTGGAACTTGGTAATTATTGGTACTACCTACACAAGAGGCGTAACGATACATATATTATACTCTACTTTATTTCATATGTCTCTATAAGCATCTAAACTGGCAGTAAACAACCTGCATACGGACAAGAAATTAATTCAGCCCATATACGAAAATAGAAAAGGGTGTAAGACAAGGATGTGTCTTCTCACCGGATCTATTCAATCTGTACAGAGAAACAAAATCAAGATAGAAGTCCTCCCAGAATTCGTCATTGGTAGCCACAATCAGAACAATATAAGATACGCAAATGATACAGTGCTGATACCAGACACGGAAAAGAAAATGCAGGACCTCCTATAGAAGATAACATGAAAAAGTGAAAGGGGTAAACATGAAAGGGCAAAGCATAAACTTCAATAAAACCGAATACATAGTCAGCACAAAAGGATGTCTCCAAAATGCCAACTACATGTCAGGGACACTAAAATCAAACAAGTAAAGCAATTTAAATACCTGGGAAGTATTCTGACAGAAGATGAAAAGTGCGACATTGAGATCCGAACATGGACTGGCATGGCCAAAAACGTATTTCAACGGCTAAGCAGAGTATTGAGAGACAGAAAGATTTCGTTGGAGACAAAGAAAAGAGTAATTGACTGTTATGTGATATCTCTCGAATGCTAGACGGTCTTCTCTAAGATGAAGGAGAGAATCGAAGCAACAGAAATGTAGTTCTACAGAAGGATGTTGAGAATATCATTAAACAAAAATGTGAGCAACGACGAGTTTTTGGAGAGAATGCAAGCGAAAAGAAAACCTAGGCATCAGGAAAAAACAATTGAGGTTGTTGGGACATATAATGAAGAAGGAGGACTTGGAGAACCAAATAATCATAGGACGGATAGAAAGATAGGCAGGGGAAAGCAGTGCGAGGCCTACTTGATGAATTCGTGCAGGTGGATGGCGGAACGGGGTTTGAGAAAGATACCAAGAGGAAAAATATTAGGAGCGACAAGGAACTGGAGCAAGTGGGAATCCATTGTCGCCTACGACCTGAAAGGACGGCACATAAAGAAGAGAAGTTATCAAGAGATTATAGAAATGAAATATACTTCATAATGAATCTTTAGCAAAGAAACTGCAACTGGTGTCTAGGTTGTTCAGATGCTTCTTTGCCGAGTTTTATTTCTAAGTTATGCTAATTACAATACTGACTTCATGAAAAGTGTTGTGGAGTAGTTTTCGCACTGAAGGTTATAATCGTGCTATATCGCTTGCTAATCAACTTAACGCACCCAATATGTTAAGAACTTGGTAATCTTCCACTGAAAGCTGACTCCTTAGTATTCGGCTAACTGCCGACTAATATCAACTGCCTAGTAGTTCTACTGAACTCCAATAGAAGTCTAAAGAACTCCCATGAACTTCCCAAGTACTTCCTGTTAACTCTTGTTAATATAGGAGGGAGAGTCCATTATCTGAGGAATAGGTGTTTCCCCATAACAAAAAGAAATGCTTCTTTGAAAGCAATCAGCCTACTGGAGTACATTATTTACAATCATTTTGGCGATTTTAACTTGAAGTCAATCAGTTAAGTGCCATGCATGACAAACGTTTGGGCGATCGTGTCTCTTTCGATTTATGACTGACTAGGAAGGTTTTTTTTTCGCAGTAGGTTACAATATCTTTCTGAGAGAGACTGGTTGCCAAACTACGGAGAGAGGTTTCAGTCAGTCCTGCTATTCAATGCATATCTGGAGAGGAGAAGGGATCGATTCCTTTCTTTCCCAAGTGTTTTTGCTCGTAAATGGATGTAATGAACCCGACGAGTTCGGTTTGAAAGCACACTGTAAATGTAAACCACATACATCACTGAATTCAGAATTGTCATTTTTCTGTACTGTTTATCAACAAAAGCTACAAAGTTCAAAGAAAAATGAATGTATACTTTTCCGAAAGGTATTTGGACGAAATTGAATGCAGTGTTCTCAACTGGGATTCAAACTTACCGATTTCAGTATATATATATATATATATATATATATATGAGTGTTTGAAGAAAAGAAGTTCCATACGTATTTTTATAGATCATTGTTAAAATACTTAACTTTCTCTTCATGTAGAACATAAAAATAAATCCTTTTTAGGCAACAGATTCAGGTAAAAGTACAGAGATAAAATAGAAGGAACCAGAAACTCAATCTTTAACAGGAAGCAAGAGATAAACCTCTGCTCTTGTTCAAAAAAATGAAAAGGACTTTGAACCGAACGATAGACTAACCTCTCTACTTCTACTGAATTGAATATATATATATATATATATATATATATATAGAATAAAATGTGTGAGAAACCGTAAACGTTTTCTTTAAAGTGTATATTTATTGTTTTTGTTATTATACATGTTATGATACATTAAGTGTCCATATATATATATATATATATATATATATAATTATTTCTGTCCCACTATATATATATATATATATATATATATATATATATATATATATAGTGGGACAGAAATAATTATATATTAGAATAGAGTAAAAATAATATATGTGGCGATGATAGATAAATTTTGTAGGTCCTCCAAAAACCTCACAACTCTGAAATTGCTACTTCTTCAGGCAATCTTGATATGAGGAGGAAAATAATTTCAACATTTTCGTTTTCTTCTCTTTTTTAATAGAATTTCTCTACCATTTTTTATTCTCAAGATTGCCGAAAGATTTATCAGAAATCTGATTGGCTAATAAATAGAATGTATTGGGAAGTCGATTAGATAGACAGCTTCAAAGTTGATGTTACGTGTGAGATAGATAGATAGATAGATAGATAGATAGATAGATAGATAGATAGATAGATAGATAGATAGATAGATAGATACGAATAGGCTTAGATAGATAGATAGATAGATAGATAGATAGATACGATACGAGGCTAGATAGATAGATAGATAGATAGATAGATAGATAGATAGATAGATAGATAGATAGATACGAATAGGCTTAGATAGATAGATAGATAGATAGATAGATAGATAGATAGATAGATAGATAGATAGATAGATAGGAATAGGCTTAGATAGATAGATAGATAGATAGATAGATAGATAGATAGATAGATAGATAGATAGATAGATATGAACTAAATTTAACTGTTACGTTAAATATAAATATCCGAGAGAAATATGATCAACATAAGATACACCTTGACATAAATAGAACCGGCGATTATACAACTGCTTGTGTTTATACATATGTAAATGTATCTGAAATGGAACATCTGGATGTATATTTTAATGTTCCCGATCCCAGTATTAATCAATGTCTACAATGCTGTGACCTTTAAAATGCAATTAATAGTACATGTTAAATATATTTTGAAAAATATCTCCAACTTTTACTGCTTGTTGAAAACCAGTCATACGTGAAAGAAATCGATGAAAAGGGATGTTATTGAGTAATGTCTACCAAGCATTTCCTTTTCAGACAAGATACATTTTGAGTTTTTGCCTGTTACCTGTATTGCTGCATATCTGATTAAATAAAATTAAGTGTATTCATTTCAGTGTATGACTGATAAATATTTAAGAGATAAAAGTTCTTTTACTAGTTTTCGTCTGACAATCGTTCTGCGTTCTGTCAGTAAAAATTTTCTGGTGTTTTTATTGTTTTCTTAGACTTTCTTTCTTGATCAAATTTGGATTTCTCTTTCCTTCTACGCTTTATTCTTTCTTTCATCTTCTTCTTTTTCCCATTTCCTCAGTTCCTTCTTTTTCTACCTTCTTATTTTTATTTCTTCTCTCTTTTTATCAACTACCGCATCTTTCCTTTATAATAAATTTCTGAATTTTCATTTTTATGTTTCTTTCTTTCTACTCATTTATTTTGCTTTTTATTTTCTCTTCATTTTCTTTTTCTTTCTTTCTTTCTTTCTTTCTTTCTTTTCTGTAATTCTTGTTTTCTCTTTCGGATTTCACCCACGCTCTTTTTCTCCCTTCTTTTTAACATTTTCTCTTCCATATATCATACTGTCATTCCTCCTTCTTAATCTTCTTTTTACTTTCCACTTTTTCTTGTTTCCTTCCTTCTTTTCCTCCTTCCTTCCTTCTTTTCCTCCTTCCTTCCTTCTTCATATTTTACGCTAAATCGACCTTTTGTATACACATATACAAATACATAATAACACAATCACGCGCTTATATATATAAAAACTTAAATATACATAATTTTCTTCCTGCAAGTAGCCACACATAATCGTATATAAGGTCAAATACAATGCATACATCATGTGTGCATATGCACCAAACGATTATCGCAGTAATATACACTTTACAATGCATTCATTGACAAGACTAGCTGCAACAAATCGATAGGAGACTTGACCTTTTTTTCCAGAAAGACTCGGGCAATTTGCCTAAAACATCATACGGGGAAGATGAGCTGGAAAAGGTGAGTGAGGAGAAGGCCGTTATTGAAGGGCAAAGTGCAATGTAGGTGCTGGGATAATGTCGCCGGGTAAAAAAGAAAGAAAGAAAGAAAGAAAGAAAGAAAGAAAGAAAGAGTTAAAATGCATGAGTGATAAAACGAATAAAAGGAAGAAATTAAGTGAGAAAAAAGTATGGAAAGAGAGAAAAAAACAAAAATAAGTGAAAGAAAAAAGAAAAGAGAAAAAAGAAAGAAAGAGAAAAAAGCATCAGTAAGAAAACGAAAAAAGAATGCAAAAGGAAAGAAAGAAAACGAGAAAGAAAATGGTATGACTAAAAAAAAAAAACAAAGAAAGAAAGAAGTATGGAGAGGTAAAAATGTGAATGAAATCGAAAATTAATGAAGGGAAGAAAAATTGAAAGAAAGAAGCTTTTCTCCACGAGTGAGAAAAAGAAAGGAAGATATTAAGGAAGAATGTATGAAAAGTCGTTAAAAAAGAAAACAAAATAAAAATAAACTATAGAAAGAAACATAAATGAAGAGGAAGGAAAAAAAGAGAAAAAAGAAAGAATTTAGGCTAAAAAGAACTAAAGAAGAAAAAATTCAAATGTCTATATAAAGCAACAACAGCAACAAAGAATGGTTAGAATGTCGGTCGATTTCTAGGGACGTTTGAAAGGAAATTACTTGAAAGTTGAATCAACCGACGTTAATCAATTGAGTCGCCGCCTTCTGAAGCGGAAAAGGGTTGGAGAAACTGCAAGAGCAACCACGACAACAACACCAACGACGACGACGGTGACTGCGCTAATATAATATCATGATATTAACAATAATTACAATTAAAATGATAGCGGCAATGATTCTAACAATATGGTAATCATTATACAACAAACCGTAGCGACCGGCCCGGATAATGATGATAGCTGCGATAAAGACTGTGTTGATCGCTGTTGTTTATTCTCTGTTTCTCGCAACGAACGTTGATAATATGCAAGTGTATATCCATCTGAAATTTATTGAAAACAATACAAATAGAAAAAGTTCCCTTCCTTAAAAACAACGTCGATTTCTGAGAGATTCAGTATGGCGGTCCAAACACCCTTAAGTGTAGAGTTTCCCCTTGCATATAAAGCTAGTTTGATTTTTAGATATCCCTTCCTCTACTGATTGCCGATTTGATGCAAAAAAATTGTCGGCTTATTGAAGAACGACCCTGTTTATCAAAAACCGTGAAAGACAAAAAATAGTTGAATAAACAATTCTGTTTTAATCATGTTTCGACGTCGATATAAAGCGGCTACTGCGACACTTTGGTAAAATGATGAAAAGCCAAACAGATTTTCCTAATCAGGATTGCCTCTAGATGGCCAAATGTTTCCTCTTTTATGGAGCTTAAACTCATACCACCTTAATTAAGTACAGCTGCTAGCCTGCTTATCCAGGACCGAAATATTTGGCTCAATACTATATATTTATTATTGCTGTAAATACAATAATTTTGGCACAAGGCCGAAGGAGAAGTGGGTTGAGACTAGTAATCACTTTCTATCCTATACCTAACCGGATTGATTTGTTCATTCACCACAAGAAAACATCTATTATCTTCACATCCTACACCCATCACAATACAACATTTTACAGGAGAAACCTAAAAAGGTGGGGGGGGGGAGAACCGATGAATTATTTTAGTTTGTACATTTTTTTTTTTTACAAAAATACAACTAAAAATCTAGTGATATGAAAATGTGTTGGAGAAGGAATGAACCCTAATTGGCTCAAGAGTGATCAGAGATAGATAGGATTGTCCCCCAAAGTGGTTTGAGCCGACGTTCAAATTAAAGTGTCATTTTTTCACTCCCAGTTTGTGTAATTTACATTTTCTTACGTCGGCATGGGAAAAGGAATTGTCGAACAAATTCTCACCTAGACATTGAGTTATTTTTACCATTAATGTCCTTAGGAATAGCATGAATCTCTCTCTTCTTCCAACAACTATGAATTGGATTAAAAAGCAGGGTGGTCTGGATTTTTCGTCATTGAGCTTCTGACCAAGACGGCAAACTCTAGATTTCGAACCCTACAAAAGGCACGGAAGAACAACTGCACTATCTTGTACTTTACTCGGGAGCAGAGTAAGATATAGAAATAGAATGGTCAGAAATAGTAACCATGATAGTAGGCAAACTTGGAAAAAATCTCTAAAACATTGGAATCGAGGACAGATGAGTTAGATGTCCGACTCAGGGTCAAGACGATAGAGACTACAGTACTGGTACCTGAGAAGATACGGAGTATGGTGCTGGAGACTGGAATAGACTTGCGGTGTAAACATGCAATTGTATAAAACTATTACTACTAATACTATTAATACTCCTAATAATAATAATAATAATAATAATAATAATAATAATAATAGTGAACGCCAAAGAAACTGAGAATATTAAAAAATACTAGGATCTGGCTCATAAATTGAAACAGTTATGAAACATGACTTTTAAAATACTCCCTGGTGCAATAGGTGCACTTGAAATACAACCTAAAAGTCTGAAAAGGCTATTAAGAAAAAATGAAATTCAAACCAAGATTGTAGACCTCCAAAAAACTGCTATGTTGTATTCTGCGGGAGTCAAATGAACAAAACTTGTGTTGATGACGTCAATGTGCAAGACCATCGTAATAATGTCGAACACACAAAAACATTTGCTATCTTTTAACCGCAAGTGTCATTCACTATTAAGCGTACGTTAAATAAATAATACTAAAATAAAATAACTGCTATTCAAAAAACATATTATTTCTTTCCCTTGTAATAATTGCGAGCTCAGTAATAACAATTGAATAGACTGTGCGAAATATCTAACATTGTAAGACAGCCGGAGTGCAATTAGCATTGCGTATTACAGACAAATGAGACATTCTCTTCTGTCCAGAGGTTATTAAATAAAGATGAATGTAAATTCTTTCTAAGTGACTTACGTAACGGATGCAGCCAAACCAGAAAATATTACCTTGAAGATTTAATACAATTCAGTAAAACAAAAATAACATCAATAATGTCGCCAACATGAAAATAAGAACAGAAATTATATCGGTGCTGATAATTATGATCATCATCATGCACAGGTAAGAAAGGAATAAAAGGCTGACGATGATGACGATGACGATGATGATGATGATGATGACAGCAAGATAATCAATAACCATCCTGATAATTGTAATATTAAATAATCTTGACGCCGTAGAAACAGAAGCAGTTGCTCGTCTCAAAAATATTGACACGTCGTTTTGTTTTCTGTCTGCCGTTGAATTTTTATTCACCATTTCATTTCTTATTGTTACTTAATCAAATTACCTTCGAATTTTGTTTAATTAATGTGCGTTGCGTTTAATTCAATTCTGCAGGTTCTCCAAAAATCTCACAATTCTGACGTTGCTACTTCCTCTGGCAATCTTGATATGAGTGGGGAAATAATTTCAATATTTTAGTTTTTTTTTTAATAGAATTTCTCTTTTTTCTTTTTATTCTCAAGATTGCCGAGAGATTTACCAGGAATCTGATTGGCTAACAAATAGAATGTATTGGAAAGTTGATTCTATAGACACTTTCAAAGTTGACGTTATGTGTGAGATAGATAGATAGATAGATAGATAGATAGATAGATAGATAGATATGAAGAGACTGACATAGATAGATAGATAGATAGATAGATAGATAGATAGATAGATAGATAGATAGATAGATAGATAGATACGAATCGATTGAGATAGATAGATAGATAGATAGATAGATAGATAGATAGATAGATATGAAGAGACTGACATAGATAGATAGATAGATAGATAGATAGATAGATAGATACGAATCGATTAGATAGATAGATAGATAGATAGATAGATAGATAGATAGAGAGATAGATAGATAGGAATCGATTGAGATAGATAGATAGATAGATAGATAGATAGATAGATAGATAGATAGATACGAATCGATTGAGATAGATAGATAGATAGATAGATAGATAGATACGAATCGATTGAGATAGATAGATAGATAGATAGATAGATAGATAGATAGATAGATAGATAGATACGAATCGATTGATAGATAGATAGATAGATAGATAGATAGATAGATAGATATGAAGAGACTGACATAGATAGATAGATAGATAGATAGATAGATAGATAGATAGATAGATACGAATCGATTGATTAGATAGATAGATAGATAGATAGATAGATAGATAGATAGATAGATAGATAGATAGATAGATAGATAGATAGATACGAATCGATTGAGATAGATAGATAGATAGATAGATAGATAGATAGATAGATAGATAGATACGAATCGATTAGATAGATAGATAGATAGATAGATAGATAGATAGATAGATAGATAGATAGATAGGTAGATACGAATCGATTGAGATAGCTAGATAGATACGAATCGACTAACATCGATAGATAGATTGATTTTACTGGACTCCAAATGGTGAATAAATATTCTAAAGTAAATATAATTTAGTAAATAACTGTGCAGATGATATTACACTTTATGAATACAATATGTTTCCCATCAACCTCAAGTAGAACTCATCTATACGATACATCATCAAAGATGAAAGATAAATCCTCAGCTCCATCTCTATATACCAGTTCAGAAAGTAACTCACTCAACCTGTCAGATCCGAGCAGAAATCACGTATTGGTAACATATCTGAATTAGAGTTTCCCAGTTTTTTCTTTCTATCTTCGACAGAGCTCAAAAGCCGTTGCGGAGCCTTGTAGGTGATGAACAATTTTTGCATCTTACTGCTTTCTTTCCAACTTCCAATGTATTTCATTGGTAAGAATCAAATTCTGTTCGGACAGCTTCTTCCAAAGACCTGCTACCTTGTCGAACATTCTCCAGAAGGCATGATTCCCCGACTATTACAATCTTCAAGTCTAGGATCAATCGTTTCATATCCTACATATCTTCATAATATCCAATTCTTACGTTCATAAAACAACCTTGAGTGGCTCTTAGGTTTTGAATTAGATGAACCATAGCATAAAAAAGAAACATATTTGAACAGAAGTAGAGGTTTATCTCATGTTTCCTGTTCAGAACTAGATTCCGGTTCTATCTAAAGTCTACTTCAATTTTATACATCTACCGTTTGTGGGTCTATCGGCTCGGAACGAGAAATCGGGGAGCCGAGTTCGAATTCCAGCGGAATTCATTGCATTCACTTACGCGCAAATATCCTTGGGAAAGGTATTAATCCGTCTCTTCCTTTCAGTTATGGGTTAAATAACAGGACAGATTGGGTTCTATAGCCTTGGTCGGCAACCAGTCTACCGCAGAAAGCAATGGAAACTTACTGCGGGATAATCTTCTGCCCAGTCAGTCATGTCTCTTTCAAGACATGATCGCCTAAGCGTGTATCACGTATAGCACTAAACTGACTGACCGTCTTCGGCTGAATTTGGAAATTTTTTCCTATATATTTCCTTTTTTTCCCCTTTTAACGGGAGTAGATAGGTTTGCTTATCGCCCGGTCCGATCTCCTCGCTCTCCTTATCTTTTCTTCTTCTTTTTTTTTCTTAACAGGAGTTAAAGTGTATCCCTTGTTTCTAGTTTGGGATTGGGTTCATAGTTCCTTCAAAAGTCTTTTCCTTCTCTTTCACTTCGAGTAAACTCTTGGGTTTCTTGTTTAGCGGCGATTGATTAAGCGAATAAAAGAAATCTGTTATAATTTAACAACGGAAATTTCAATATTTTATGTAAAATAAATTTTATTACTCAATCTGTAATTTTTACATTAAAGATAAAAAAGGAAAGCAATTTCCATTGATCAGGAACTAATATCACACTGACGAACTGAATAGATAGATAGATAGATAGATAGATAGATAGATAGATAGAAATGAACAGACTGAGAAAGAAAGAAAGAAAGAAAGAAAGAAAGAAAGAAAGAAAGAGCAGAAGGCAGATTTCTATCAAATATTACTGGGGTACATTTATTAATAGATATATTGAACCTACTAATGCCTATAGAGTGATACATTTACACTTTGTCAAACTTTCCATTATCTGTTCAATTAATGGATCCTCAGAATTTCGACCTGAATCTCTTCTTGATCGAGTTAAAATCTTAAATCAATAAACCCGTAGAATAATGGTGAAAAAAGATGTATTGTGCCCAGAAAATATTTATTTTTCAATATGATCTGTGCACTTAATTCAATAATAAATATTAATAACAGAAATCGAACATTACACAGGAAGAATTTTTTTTTCAAGATATAATTGGAATAAACTCGATTTAAGAGAAAAACAGATGTTAACGCATATCTCATTCATTTTGTGTATCACATCCCAAATATGCACAATGTTTGATGTGATTTTTTTCGTTTTTTTTTATTTTCATTCCCTTTCAAACTCCCTTTTTAATACAACTTTTATTCAGATTATCGCCATCATGAAAAGATTCTCTAATAACGAAATATTGATAATTCGCCATTATGTTAAACCTATCCCAGTTAACTTCCTGCCGATTTTCCAGAATCACCAATCAACAAATTGCGATCATTTCTAGTTTCTTTTTCGTCAATATTTTATGCTTCGTCACGTCTGAAGTTAAAACCTGATCTCTGTTAAACTGTCTACAACTGCAGACGCCAGTAATTTTTTTTAGTCTGCGACAAATGGTAGGATTAACTGCAAAATATTGCAGGGAAAAGGGAATTTAAAGATAGAACGCTTTTAATCGTGATAGACGGAAAAGTAATGCTGGCTCTGCTTCTCTTTGGGTCTGGAAATCTAGAAAGGATTATTTTGTTTTATTGGTCAGTGAGAAGAGATTCCTGTCTTGTGTTCTTGTCCGATCTGTGGAGATTTTGAAATGAGGCTATGGCGTTAACACGTTAATGGACAACAAGCAAGAAAAGCTGTATACAAGGCGATCTGACTGGCAATAAGGCAAATGGAATGTAAAGAAACAAGAGAATTATTTCGAGAAGAAAGAAGGATAAAGAAAAGGATGGGACGAAAGATGGAAAAACAATGTTAGGAAGGAAAGAAAGAAACGGCAAAAGTGGAGAAGAAAAAACAAATGAAAAATTACGAATGAAAGAAGTGGAGGGAAAGGATGAAAGAAGAATAGGGAAAAAAGAACACGGGGAAAAGAAAGAAAGAAAGAAAGAAAGAAATGATGAAAAAAAGAAGTGATAAAACAAAAAGAAAATGAAAGTGAAGAAACTACTATAAAAGTAAATGTTTATGAAAGAAAGAAAGAAAGAAAAAAAAGAAAGAAATGATCAAAAAGAAGAAGTGATAAAACAAAAAGAAAAAGAAAGTGAAGAAATTACTATAAAAGTAAATGTTTATACTAGAAAGAAATAAATAAAGAAAGAAAGAAAGAAAGAAATGTATTGCAATTAAGAAACTAAGAGGATCTGACAATCGTGAGCGTTTTGAAAAAATAAAGGGAAACTGAAATGATGAAAAACGAAAGACATTGGGAATAATGGAAGTAGCAAAATGCAGACGGTAAAATAAAGTTGGGAAAATGATAAGAAGGAAAGAAAAATTAATGAAGAAAAAATATGGAGAAAAAAAAAGAAATGATGAAAAGGAAAGAGTAGAAAAATAAGAGAAAAAGTAGATGGAAAAATGAAGTTAAGAAAAAATGAAAAAAAGGAAAACATGAGAATGAATAAATTAGAGAGCAAAGAAGAAATAGTGAAAGAACAAAAAAGATGCGAAAATGAAACTGAGGACAAATTGTTAAAAGAAAAACACGGTGAAAAAAAAAAAGAAATAAAGTATAAATGTTATCAAAGAAGAAAAGAAAGAAAAAGAGTTTGTGTGAGAAAGAAAGAAAGAAAGAAAGAAAGAAAGAAAGAAAGAAGATTATAAAATTATAAGAAAAAACAGAAGGAATTGGAAACGTTTATTTACTGATGAAGTTCATAATAAAATAATTGTTATTTCTTTTTGCCTCCCAGCAGGTGAACTCCAAGACGGAGCTGCCGACATCGAAAAAATATCTATAAACAACTCATTACAAGCGTTTTTTTTTTAATCGTACAGAAATCATTTTACAAGTAACAGACGAAACGAAAAAGAAACTCTACTGGTAAATCTAATTACGAAAAACATGCAAACGTGAATAGACGCCATGTTTGTGTGTCAAACCCACCTTACTATTTTGAACTCTGCTATTAATGTTTATACTCGACAACAGACACTAAATGTCACCAACATATTGCTCAGTGATTTTTTAGTGGGAGGGAGTTCAAGCTTGTGTTAACAACATCTTATCTTGCCAATTATAATTATTTTCAGGTTTTGCTTAATATTTTCTTCACGTTATTATTGTTATTATTATACCTGTATGTGATTGTCGATGCGGATCAAGTGACAGTAAGTATTCTCAAATCTACAGGAACTTTCTTTTTTTTTCTCCAGTTAATATTTTAACACACACACACACACACATATATATATATTGTCATCCGCAGACAGATCCGTTTCGCCGTATCACAGCTCATTAGTACGGTTAGACTCCGATTGCATTTTACCCAGGATTGAAACCCGACCGAAATGCGTGTCAGTCGGCGACTCTACCCCTGGGCTATGGGCGTTCGGTGGAAGTAGGCAGACTTTTTAGCGCATATCATTATACGCGCCCAATAGCTAGAGCGCTCTAATTCGTTTCACTGAATGAGCGATGCGTACATGCCAGAGTAGATGTAGGATTAAATAAATTGCAAACATTATGTTTGCTTATTTTCAATAAAATGCTTTAATACGTGCATGACCATGACATTACAACATATAAACAAAATCCATTTTGGATCATTTGTACGTTCTAATGAACGCTAGCAATTTCTCAACCGTTATATTTGAAGCAGAAAAAATGTACAGTAATTTTTACCAACACAGTTTTCCGGTTATTTTTGGTTATCATAACTCACAAAGATTATCTCAGAAAGACGTTGAAAGTACTTGGGTACCTTAATTAATGAAAATAACATGTCAACGTTACAGCTCACTTCTGAAAGATTTTCATTATGAACGAATTTTATTAAAAAATAAGCAAACATTGTGTTTGCAATTTATTTAATCTGACACGTTTAAAAGAAAATTTGCTGCCTAAATACACACACACAACATATATATATATATATATATATATATATAGTCATCCGCAGATATATCTGTTTCGCTGTATCACAGCTCATCAGTACGGTTAGACTCCGATTGCTTTTTAACCCAGGATTGAAACCCGATCAAATTGGCGTCAGTCGGCGAATCTACCTCTGAGCTATGGGCGCTCGGTAGAAGGAAGCAGACTTTTTAGCGTGTATATTATCATTATACACGCCCAATAGCTGAGAGTGTTCTAATTCATTGCTGAATGAACGATGCGTAGATGCTAGAGTAGCTACTGTTTTTCAAAGTCTACCATTCTTCCAGAGTGCTCAATCAGGGTGTGAGAGCGTAAATAGTCATCCGCAGACAGATCTGTTTCGCTGTATTACAGCTCATCAGTACGGTTAGACTCCGATTGCTTTTTAACCCAGGATTAAAACCCGACCGAATTTGCGTCAGTCGGCGATTCTACCTCTGAGCTTTTGGCGCTCGGTAGAAGAAGGCAGTACTACTTCCCAAAATGTCTGATGTAACATCATTTGATCAGATTTGGGAACTTCATCCCATGTGCTCATGCCTTTCTACATCAGTGTGAATATGTTGGTGTTTTGTTTTATTTACTTATAACGACATAGAGCTCTTGTACTGCTTGTCTCTCTTGATCAGTACTACTTTTTGTTTTCTCTATTTCAAACTGTTTCCTACCTTTTGCTACTCAAATAATGTCTTTTCCATCACTTTTCTTTCCCTCGCATTTTCCATCCAACTCACATTCTATTTTGAACCCAAACGCACAGTGCAAACCAATGACTTTTAATGACTTCAACCATTTTTTGCACTTGTCTTGCTTCAAAAGAAAATTACTAGCATCAACAACTAAACAATTAATTACAGAACTCTCTTCTGCTAGCCAGTGCCGCCTATGATGTCCGTTTTTTTAACATTCTAAGATTCCAGAAATGATTCCTTTTTAGTTAGATGCATGTGTTTTCCTATTAGTTGTTGTCCTACTTCGATTATAATATTTCGGAGACAGAAAAAACAGGTGTAGAAAAAATTTCTAGAATATTTTAACGTCCGTTTACTTAAAATCGTGTACTAAAAATCTTCTCGACCCAACCCACTTCCCACTTTATTTATTCTCGTCAGCACCAAGCACTTTTCAATAGAAACTCTAATTGACTTTTGATAGGAATGGTAGAAAATAATAAGTATGGAACAGTGTAAAAACCGTCTACAAGTCACGAAAAGATAACACGCAAAACAAAAAGCGGAGGGCAATAAATATTCCTCTTCTACAATTATTATTATTATTATTCCTGATGATGACTTCGCGCGGAAGCTGCGAAAAATGTCCATCTTGAAGTTCAGGAGAAGTTTGATGCACCAGAATTTGATGCACCAAATCCGAGATTTGAACAAATTGGAAACTTTTGATTGTCTAAATCACTGATAGATAACTTTTCCCAATAAGTGGGTGCTATGGTGACCTATCTATAGGAATGGACTTTTCCGCCTTCAATATAATATTAACCTGAATGACTTCCGGGGAGGCAGCTGTGAGGTAGTCGTGAGACAGTCAGCGTAACTAAGTAACTAATTAAGGAAAGAACAAACAGAAACATTATATGATTAAAACAGTCACAGTCAGTCAGTTAAGTGCCACACGTGATACACGCTTGGGCGATCAAGTCTCTAAAGAGACTTGACTGACTGGGCAGAAGATTATCCCACAGTAGGTTGCCATTGCTTTCTGTGGTAGACTGGTTGCCTGCCAAGGCTATAGAACACAATCTGTCTTGTTATTTAACCCATAACTGGAAGGAATAGACGGATTAATGCATTTCTCAAGGGTATTTGCGCGTAAGTGAATGCAATGAATTCAGCTGGAATTCGAACTCGGCTTCCTGATTTCTCGTTCCGAGTCGGTATCCAATGCACTACAATGCACATCCTCTTCACAACAACGACAAAAATACCGATAACCATAATTTTTAAATGAAATGCCAATGTTCTTTCATCCGGAATTCCTGTTCTCTTATTGTCTTTTCTCCTCATTCTCATTCTCTTTCACTTCTGGACAGGGACGTAGCTGATGCTAAAAAAAAACACCGGGCACAGAGAAAATTGCCCGGATTTATTAGTTGACAATGTGATGACGTCATCAGTGTCATCCGTTTCCAGAAACTATGATTTTTGCGAATTTTTTCGGCTATTCTAATGAAAATGAGGCACAGAACGTGAACGAAAGCAGGAAATCGGGTTCGGACTTTCTGAGTATAACAAGTCTTTTCCCCCAAAATTAATAAATAAACAGATTTTTACTGCGTTCATTCGGATGTTTTCTTCGTTTTTCTTTCTTTCTTTCATTCTTTCTTTCTTTCTTTCTTTCTTTCTTTCTTTCTTTCTTTCTTTCTTTCTTCGTGAATTGTTTAGAGTGATTTCTGAAAAAGTCATTTTTCCTGGCCCGGATTTTCACTATGATTGCACGGATCGGCCCGGACCCGTGCCTGGTGTGCCCGGTAGTCAGATACGGCCATGCTTCTGGAAAATCCTTGGGTCTTAGTGGTATTATCGCTTTGCTTGAGATTGAAAAAATAAAGACAGAAGATTTGATATGACTAAATAGAAGACTCTCAGTAAGATTCAACTATGCATTCTATTGGTATGACAAAAACTATATATCCTAAAGAAAAAGAAAACCTGTAAAATTCAGTGCACCCAAAGATCAACCACAGCAGACGCGGAAACCAGATCTTGTGATTGGAATTTGTCGGAGAGTAGATATCATTGTTCCAACAAATCCAGAATGAAACGATATAGAATGAGAAGCTGAAAAGTATCTCTTAGTTCAATCTCATCAGTTAGTCAAGTGCCATACGTGATACACGCTTTGGGCAATCGTGTCTCAAAAGAGACATGACTGACTGGGCAGAAGATTATCCCGCAATAGGTTGCCATGGCTTACTGCGGTAGACTGGTTGCCAGCCAAGACTACAGAACACAATCTGTCCTATTATGTAACCCATAACTGGAGGGAAGAGACAGATTAATGTCTTTCCCAGGGGTATTTGTGCGTAAGTGAATGCAAGGAATTTAACTGGAATTCGAACTCGGCACCCAGATTTGTCGTTCCGAGTCGATATCCACTGCACCACAACGCACATCCAAAACAGACGCTTACAGCACCTGGTATTCCCAAGCGGTCACCCATCTAAGCACTGACCAGACTCGATGTTGCTTAACATCGGTGATCGGACGAGAACAATTGTATTCAACGTGATATGGCCGTTAGCGTGAATCTTCTTCTTTCTGTACGTTTCCCACACCAGATCATGGCAAAACACTCTATCAGGATAACTGTAAATCAATGAGCTTTCATTTAAACATCCCACTTGAGGAAAACTGCCTAACCAACCTTGGTGGAACCAATTTCAAAGCCACCATTGTCTACATTATTTACACTTTTCGGGCTGTTTTTTTATCGTCATCCTTACGACGTTTCGGCCATTGTACGCTGCGGCCTTCTTCGGAAGCTAGGATAAAGTTGAAATAATTGAGAGAACACCTTTGCAAACTACGTAAACTTAAGGAATAAGCGCATATGCTAGTCCATAAAAATCTCCTAAACCGGCAAAGCATAGAAATGAATACAATATGGAAACCAGAGATACGGAGTGCTACAGAAAATCATTAGCTTCAAAAGATTGAAATATGAGCTCTGGCAAAAAAAAGTTAGTGAGACATTAGGTTTATAAGTCCCAAAAATTCAGACATGGTCCAGTGGATACAGGCGTTGAGTTGTGAGTTCAATATCTAGTTACAGTAGTGGTGAACAAATAACTTAGAAAAGAGTTGAGTTAAAGGGAGATAACTACCTTGACAACGACTAATCAAGATTGTCAATATGATTACGTTTTATATTTACTTTCTCTTCGTTACTCTCCTTATCTGCTTGATATTACAAAATTATTGAATTGCTTTTTTTTGTTTTTGTTTTTTAGGTAAGTACATATTTTAATGGAGTCTGGTTTCCATCATATGAAATTTCCTGTGGTCAAGGTGAGTCTCCATCTTTAAAACTTCCGTCCTGTCAGAACAGATAACAGGCATTTTTGTTCCTCTTTTATTATTATTACATTTATTAAGGAGAACTGGAAGCGGCCGAAATGTGGTTCTACAGAAGGATGCTACGGATATCGTGGACTGAGCATACAAGCAACGACGAAGTGTTAGAAAGAATGGCAACAAAAAGGAAATTGATGCTGAGCATCAGGAAGAGACAACTGAAGTTCCTGGGACATGCAATGAGAAAGGAGAGCCTGGAGAACCTGATACTGACTGGTCAGATAGAAGGAAGGAGAGACAGAGGAAGGCAGCGGATAACATATCTGCAGAGTCTGATCAGGTGGATGACGGAACGGGGGTTGCCAGGAGCAACAGGAGCAAACATACTAAGAGCCACAAGGGATAGGGAGACGTGGAGATCCATGATCGCCTACGTTCTGAAGGGACAGGGCACATAGAAGAAGAAGAAGGAGAATTTTTAAATCTGAAATATATAACTATTTGTGATATATATATATATATATATATATATATATATATATATATATATATATAGTCATTTGCAGACAGTCTTGTTTCGCGGTATCACAGCTCATCAGTACGGTTAGACTTCCGATTGCATCTAGCCAGGATTGAAACCTGACCGATTTGGCATGTCAGAGATTTTACCTCTAAGCTAACGGCGCACGCCGGATTTTAGTGTTATACACAGAATGTGAATATTCACCAGTAGCCGAGAGTGTTTAAATTCATTACTGAATGAACGATGCGTAAATGCGTGAGTAGCTAATCTTTTTAAGGTCTACCATTTCTCCATAGTACTCAATCGACTGGCAAGAGTGTAAATATTCATCTGTAGACAGTCCTGTGTTGCTTTATCAAAGCTCATCATTACGGTTAGACATTCCAATTGCTTCTTATATTCAAATTAATAAGGACAAAGAAAAAATTTTAACGTTCAAAACATCGATTCAGGTTGTAAATTCGTGATGCGGTTCTATGGCGACATACCACGCGAAAGATCAAAATATTAACTATAGAACCATATGTCTAGATTCAATGTAATGTGTTGTGACTACTTGAAATGTAATTTTATTGAGTGTGGCTTACTTTGTTTTAATATAGATGGCTTCTAATAACTGAAGGTTCTTTTTACTGTGTGTATATGTGAGTATTGTTGTGTTATCGACTATTTCTGTTTAATATTACGTACATGGCTATGTCTTTCTAAAAAATGTTCTTCAACAGAACTAAGATCAGAAAGGTGACAGGTAAGTCCACGTGAGGGCGTGGTTGTAAGAAAAACCATATAACCATATAATTAATAACGCACACTAGCGTGTTAATAGAAACATGCTCATGCAAATTCCACCCGCGCGCAACATTAGAAAGCTCGGAATGAACGCACCTATTCAAAGCAACACAAAAACAAATTTTATGTAACAGTCAAAACATGAGGAAAAATAACATTACGGGAAAAAATTATTTAAAAAGCTTATTGAAGTGGCCGAAAGTGCTTGGGACAATAAACATCATGAAAAATGTGTGTAGTCATTCACTCCTACAGAAAAACGGAAAGATGCGGGAAAATCTTTATAAAAAATTAATTATATCTTCTTTTACAGTCGTATATAATGTAATATATATATATATATATATCATTCACATACAAGCCTGTTTCGATGTATCACAGCTCATAAGTGTGGCTAGCCACATCCACTTGCTCCTGGCCAGGATCGAAACACGACCGCTTTGGTATACGTCGGAGTCGCTACCTACTAAGCTATAGGCGCATGGAACCAGAAAAAAGGGACATTTTAACGTGTTCTATATAAGCAGTGTATACACACGCCAATCACCAAAAGAATTTACTTCATTTCTGAAGAGTAATATATATATATATATATATATATATATATATAGAGAGAGAGAGAGAGAGAGAGAGAGAGAGAGAGAGAAGAAGAAGAAGAAGAAGAAGAAGGAGTAATCAACAGTGTTGACTCAGTGTTACTTTCAAGCTTCAGGTGATTTTCAGACCATGTGTTAGTACAAATTTCGAAGGTTCTACATTTGGGTTACTGAGGGATTAAGGAAAGTGTAGGAAGTATGAAACCTGACCTTTCTAATTTTTTGTTTACTTTTTCGTGTTTTCGCTTTTACCCTCATGAATTTAATGCGATAATATATTTATTTATTTACTTAATTTAAATAGAATAAGAAAAATATCACCAGCTTATAACAACTTTTTAAAATTATATAACATTTTCATAAAGGAGAAAAACAGAGATATTCACGTTACCTGAAACGACAAATAATCAAATAAAATATCTGACTACATTTCTCAATGCAGATACAAGAAGAAATTCCTACTACCCTAACTACATCCACATCCGGCTCAAAATATTAAATAAAACCTCATAACGTAAGTCTATTAAACTTCATTGCAAATAACAAAATTTAACACCAAAGCAAATAATAGATTAATTATATCAATAAATAAAATGATAATAACAATATAAATAAATAAAATGTTCGTTTTGTCCATACACACAAAATTTCCACTGTCCGACCAGTTGATTGTGATATATGTTTTCGTAATTTATAAATCTACGTGAAAAGTTACACTTATACAAATATATGCTGTCCTCGGTATAACGATAAACTGTATACAGCAGCATGACCTCTGATCGGTAGGTTTTGAGGGGTGTGGAACCAGCTCTTAATTGATGTCGTTCCAAGGCCCACTATGACCCGGGATGGTAGCACCTGTTATGGTCCTAGCTATGGACAAATAGTTAACCCCTAAACTGGGGTCAAAACAGTCTAAAAGTATTAAAAAGTTCTATAGTAAAAACACCAGCCATTACTTTTTCATAGTAAAAAAAAAAACTGTCAACAATGCATTTTTAAATATAATTTACTAGTAATACATTTTTGTAAAGAAAATTACTTCTGCTCACAAGAAAATTAAATTTTAACATTAAATGACCCATAAGTTGATATGTTGCTAAACAAACAAACGCAAGTACAAGTATATGCGGTTTAATTTCTATTTTTTTTTTTAATAAGGTGAAGCTATTTCGAATTTTAGTTGTGTAAATTTCTGAAAAGTAAATTTCGATCTATTCAGATTTACTCATCAAGCTAATATCTGTTAAGATGAATGAATATTATCTCAAAAGAAACGCAGAATTTAAGTTTAAAATTAAACCACTACGTTGAGCAAGTTGTTTTCTATAAACGAAAAGTATTGTCTACATTTGTAAAAGAATCATAAATATATCTAATAACTTACAGTGAGTTCAACGCTTGTAGCTATACTTGCAGTTTTTTAACATAATAATTCGACTGCAGCTTTTGTCAGGCGTCTTTAGTAGATTAAACTAGGTCCACTGAGTCACTAGCTTTCAATTATTTGACACTGAAATATACAATAAACTCAAAATCGGTCTTTAGAAAGTCGATAGTTTCTATCCATTTAACGATTGGATTTCATCCGGATAATTGTATATTATCGCCTGTTTTCGATAGATTAATGGACAGGAAAACAATTTATGTTCTCTTTGAATGCCAGTCCTTTCTCATCCATCCTGCTTGAATTATCAACATCAATTTTAATTAGACTTTCGATGGCGGATAAGAGATTTACTAAGTTGATTTGAGTGCGACAAAAAAAGTCATATCTAAATCAACATCAAGATGGCAGAACTTTTCGGAGAATTAACCCCTAGGCTTTATCAGTGGAATATTGATAGAAGTGAAATTATTTCTTTTGCGTTGTATTAATATTTTCACAAAATTAAAGTTCTGAGAATCTGCTGATCATAGCTTCAATTCCAGCACTTTTAGTTCTTCACCAGGAAATTATAGTGAGCAAGCTTATCTCCTTATTGTTAAAGAAAGAAATTAACAAAATTACACGGTGTTCCACACGAATGCCTATTAAATATCGAAATATGTACACTACCGGACGTAATGATTAGGCCATCCCAGTTTTAAAAAAAAAATGTATTTCATACTATTTTAGTATTTATTGTCAAGTGGATAATTCTAAATGAAAATAGAATGGTTCTTTTGTTATTATTACTTTGCAAAATTTTACAAGGCAAATAGCGACAATTTACCCATCGCACCCTCTAGATTTGCTATATATATGTCTATATATAAATGCTACCGGCCATAATTATTAGGCCACCCCAGTGTTTTAAAAAATGATGTATTTTATACTATTTTTAGTATTTATTGCCAAGTGGATAATTCTAAATGAAAATAGAATGGTTCTTTTGTTATTATTACTTCATAAAATTTTATAAGACAAGGAAGAAAAGATGGACTCGTCCGAATCACCCTAAATTTTCTTTATTCTTTCATTAATGTAACTGCAATATAGGTAATTAATAAATATTTATAAATTCATTTGATGCACCTGTTATTGTACAGTATTAACAAAAGAACCATTCTGTTTTCATTTACAATTATCACTTAAAATTGATATGGTAACGTTTTAAGGAATCTAGTTCTAGTCAATTACATATAAACTGAAAATAATATCAATGACATGATGATGATGATGATGATGATATCAAGGCAATAACCACAATCGCCAAGTAAACAGTAGTTTTATTATTACTTTTTTTCTGCGACATTCAAAATGGCAACAGTGTGTCATTTGCTCTTGACTCGGTTTTTGCTTTCCAGAGGAAACTGATCATATGTGAGCGGGAGAAAATTCCTGTGTGAACGGAGGTTAACATTAGCAGCTGCTATCATGTGTTGAGGAAGGGTGTACTGTTTATGCCACTGATGTTGAAAAAAATGAAAATAAAACGAAAGTGAAAGTGAAAGTGAAAGTGAGCGTGTGCAAAAATAAAAATGGAAGTTTTTGAAAGTAAAAGAGAAAGAAGAAATCGAAGAGAAGAGCAAGCTTTAAAATAAAAAAAGGCTAAAAACGAGTAAAACTTACGAAGCCGGAGAATTCAGAATGAAAAGTGAAGAAAAATAACGAAATGGCCAAAAGTAAGTTTACGACGACTGATCACATTTTCAAAAGGAAGATAAGGAATTAATAAAAAAGATGGAGGAAAAATAAGCGGAAATTGTAGAAATTAGTCTTTGAATGAAAATAGGGATCAAATAAAGAAAATTACTATAGTAGAAAGAAGAAAGACAAACTTGAATGAGAAGGAATAGAATAAAATGTAACAAAACACAAGAACAAACATGTAACTATGAACAGAATATACCGAGGTGAAGACAGTTGAACTTAACTTGGTTTAATCTGGCACAGTAGTCAGTGATTCTCAATGAATTACAATGGCAGTTCTGTACATCTGAACATAACCCTTAAAATATAGATATAAAAGTTGCAATCGAATATTTACGAAACAAAGCTAGTCTTGACGGGGTCAAAAGAGTAGATTAGCAATCCTCATTCAAGACTCTGTAAAGACTAAGCACACATTAAAATATTAATAATAACTAGCGGAACCCGTGGAATTTCCACGGAAGGATAATTATGATTTCCTGGAAAAATTTTACTTTGTCATTCTACAAATGATAGTAACGTCTTCAAACATAAAGGTATTGGATAATAAAATAACGATAACACAGAGTGTAATTTTATTAAAATTTCTATAAAAGTAATATCCATAGAAGCTACTTTCGGCGTATGCACAGACCATAACCAAAATACTGTAAGGCTATTTTGTGAGTTGCTTTAATTGCTACAGCCTCATATGAACAATTATAGGCATCCGATTATGATAATTGCTGGCTGTACCTATTTTTCGCTTTCTTCAGTGGCGTAAAGGACGGAAGAACTACGTAACTAAGTAGCTAAGTAACTAAAGAAGGAACAAGCAGAATTATTACAGTATAACCCGGATATAAGAGACTCCGATATAAGAGATACTCGAGTATAAGAGACATTTCTCTGGTCCATGTTACAGCATGTGGTAATGTATATAAAATAGACCAAACCCGGATATAAGATAACCCGCATATAAGATAATTTTACCCGGTTCCGATAAATCTCTTATATCAGGGTTACACTGATAATAATAATAATAATAATAATAATAATAATAATATATTTGAAACTCTTTAAAAAAATTTATAAGAATACAAGGATATTAAAGTAGAAGAAGTGGTACATAAGGAGATCAATAATTCCAGTTGTAGTTGGAGCCTTCGATTTTTGAAAAAGGGTCCGATAGACTTGAAGGTATTCCTGGTGGCCAATGTCTTAAAGAAAATACAAAGAATTGTACTCACATTACAGCTGACACATTACGAAGAGCTTTATCGAAGTAAAATATGTGTAATTTTAGTTTTGTTTTTGGTTAGTTTTTTATTGGTATTTTTTGTTTTTTTGGTTTGTTTTGTTTATTTATAAAAATGATTTGTGGCAAATGTCATGAAGTCATTTCTAAGCTTAAGGTAGCTGGATGAGACCCCAAAAGAAATGCTGATGTCGTTGTGAATGGACGTATTTTTTCATTGATCAAAGAAAGTGTTGAATTTTGAAAAGAAAGTTTTGATTTTTATTTAATTATCCATTAATTCTTATTTCTTATGTTTTTTTGCTGTTTATTATATTATCATTTTCAGATGATAGAAGTAGAGAAGCCCTCCTATCGCCCGGTTCATACTCTCTCTTGAACAGGAACCTTATTTCCTGTTTAGGAAGGAGTTATCAGTTTCTTTTCTCTCCTCATATATTATTAGTGGTACTGTCACAATTTTTGATTATATGTGTAGATGGATGGGGGCAACGTCTTTTCATACTGAGGGTACCGGGTTGGCAGTTTTCTGTTTGCTGCTTCCCACTGGTAGTTAGAAATCCGAACTCTTGCGTAGCGTCTTGAGAGACTGCTCTGATCACCAATAGAATAATATCGGTGTTCTTGCAGTTAAATGGATGCGACGACCGACTGATACTACTATTCTAGGTCTCTCTTTACCAATAATCCAAAAACACGACCATATACATTCAAATATATAAAACTAAACCAGCCAAACAAAAACGTTTCTCTCTCTAAATCCGTGGTTTTCGTACGAACTTTTGCTGTGCGGAATCCTTGTAGAATATTTCTGTCTCTGTTTCTCGTCAGGTCATACTGCGCTACACTCTTGGCAACTTTAATCATGCGGTGTTGCCTGTAAACATCTATTTTCTGCTCCCTCTCCATCCAGGAACATCCTACTAAGAGAATATCTTTCTGTTATCGACGTGCGAATTGGGATTCGTTTCGTGATTTCCTTTGTGACGTTCCTTGGAACAAAGTTTTTAGTCTCCCTTTTCATGATTGCGTCTCTGAGGTTTCTTGAATGAAAGTCGGTATCGATGCTTCCATTCTAGCAAGAAAATTCAAAGTTAAATCTCGTTCATCTTCTTCGTTTTCACCTCCATGCTTTTCTTTTATACAGACGTGGCACTTTTGATTACAATAGACGTCACAATGAATGCAGGCATGTCCTAAAAGTTTTTTGTTTGCTGATAGAATAAAACAATGTATTGCATCTAGCAAGTTAGTCTCTAGAGATTACTGGCGTCTCTGCAAGAGTATACTGAACAACAGCAAACCCAAATTCTCTTCTCTATTCAATCAATTCGAAGTCCTCACATATAAAGCAGACAATTGCT
This sequence comes from Ascarosepion bandense, assembly GCA_037127315.1. Lineage (NCBI taxonomy): Eukaryota > Metazoa > Mollusca > Cephalopoda > Sepiida > Sepiidae > Ascarosepion > Ascarosepion bandense. The sequence continues at coordinate 2,175,876 of JBBBDQ010000559.1, forward strand.
TTACTCGCAATTTCTCTTTCCACTCCACACTTGACTCGACTGGACTACCCAAACCCGTTTCCTTATCTAGAATAGAGTCTCAACTGAGTGATATATAATAATCCCGTCTCTAGCCTCATACATCATTTCTAAATTAGACTCCTATAAGAAAAGTAGAGGTGATGGAATCCAAGGCATAGTCCTAATAAAATGTGCCCTGTCATCTCCAAACTCTACAACTATTGCCTTCCTGCTTCCTGATCCTCTGCTTGTTAAAAGTTCTCTTCTGTAGTTCCTGTTTAAAGAACTCTGGTGAACGCTCTGAGCCCTCTAACTATCGTCCTATTAACTTCTTACTGCTTTTCGAGAAAAAAGTCGAGCCTCTAATCAATACTGATGTAGTTTTGCATCTCACCTATCGCAACCTTCTCTCAGACAAACAATATAGCTTCCATTTTGCTAGGTCTGCCGCTGATGTGACCATCAATGAATATGTACGCTAGGCTCTCGATAATAATGGAGAAGCTCGAGCTGCTTCTCTAGATATCTCAAAGGCGTTTGACAGGGTTTGGCATGCTGGCTTTCTTTGCAAGATCCAGAGCTACGTTATTTCTGGACAATTGTTTAATTTAATCCAATCGTTCCTATCAAATCATGAAATGAAAGAGGGTTTTGAACGAAAAAGCTTCGAGATTCTTTCACACGAACGCAGGTTCTCTCAAGGCTCTATCCTAGGCCTTACTATATGATTTTTCTATCATCACTTCTCTACTAGGCATCTATGCAGATGACACCACCATTCACTCCCGTCTCAATAAGAAATCTGCAAGGATGGCAAAGTAAACCTGGCTGCTGCTCTTGAAAAGGACCTCCAATCAGTTGTTAACTGGGACAAGAAATGGCTTGTAAATTTTAATGCCTACAAAAGGAAAGTGCTCTCCTTTATCCACCATAGAAAAACTTTCATGTCAGACATCAGCGTGGCTGATTCAAGTCACTTGGTGAGAAGCACACTGCGCTGGCCTCACTTTTCAACCAACCTCAAGTGGGACGAATATATCGAATCTCAGAAGGTCAGGTCTTTGTGTAAGGCCAAAAAGTTTTCTCTCGTCAGCATTCATCTTACACATTTATAAATCTACCACTCCTTTGCATTGAATATTGTTACCCTATCTGGTCGGATACGTGTGCTTCGAGTTTAGTTCTGCCGGTAAATTTAGCAGGGACGTCGTTTGGTAGGACACTGGCGGTGATGATTTTTTCCCCAATGTAAACAGACTACACGTTAAGCAAGCCTTTGAATATTTTGCTCAGAATCTTCACTCAAATTTGGCTGTTATTTTTATATTCTTCAAGTCTCGGCTTACCACTGCCTGTTCTATATATATATATAAAAAAACAAAAACATTTACGGCCATCACGCTTTCTTTTTCGTCTTCGTTCTAGCTGTTCCGACCACAGAGAGCACACATTTTTCTTCTCTTCGTGGTAAACCTATTACTACTACAGTACGCCTGATATTCTTCTTGAGGTTCTCAACAAAATCCAAAGAAGGATCTGCAATGTAATCAGTCCTGACTTGGCATCTCGACTTCTCACTGACGTGACGTGAATTCCTTCTGTCTTTTCTACAAATATTTTCATGGCAACTGCTCTGACGAGCTTTTCCCATGATGTCCCGTCCACATGAATTTAAGCATTCTACTAGATTGGCATCTAGGTCCCACCCTTTTACCGTTGAAATAGTTAAATGTAACTATCACTTCTACTCCAACAATTTCCTCGTAATTCCTGCCAGTGGAACTCTTTTCCGTTTACTTGCTACACTCTCCAAAAATTTGACCGCAACGTCTATCTTCTTGAATCACATTATTCTTTTATCTTTTTTATTTTTTCAATAGCCCCTACAAACAGTCTTTTCTCTCACTGTAACTCTCTGCGCACTAGTTTCGGTCCTACCTTGCTTGGAGTGAAATGATTAAATAAAAAATGTGTAAATAACGGAAATCAAAAGAAGTTATAATAATAATAATAATAATAATAATAATAATAATAATAAATGGAACCTATAAGTCTGATGAAATAAACATCAAAAGAGGTATATTTCAAGGTGATTCTTTATCTCCCTTACTATTCTGCATATCATTAACAGCACTAACCAGTCAACTTAATAAGACAGAATGTGGTTATAAAATAGGCCAAAAGAAAATAAGCCATCTATTTTACATGGATGACTTAAAGTTATATGCTAAGAATGATAATGAGCTGGAAGGTCTTCTACAAACTGTAAAATGCTTCAGCGAAGACATTGGAATGAAATTCAATTTGAATAAATGTGCTAAAGCTACAGTTTTACGTGGATCAATACAAGAAACATCCTCAATTAGCTTAGACCCTGCTGTAACAATAAAAGAATTGAAACCAGAAGAAGCTTATAAATACCTAGGTGTAAATGAGAGGGAAAACATTCACCATAAAAAAATGAAAGAAATAGTGCGTAAAGAGTACTATAGAAGGCTACGAATGATATTAAAAACAGAGTTATGGCCATTAATAGCCTTGCAATCCCAGTTGTCCAATATAGCTTTAACATCTTAAACTGGACTCTAAACGACATCAGGCGAATAGATGCTAAAACAAGAAATCTTCTTTGTAAGCATAAGATGCATCATCCAAAGGCTGATGTAGACCGTCTATACATACCCCGTAAAGAAGGTGGAAGAGGTCTTATTCAGCTGGAATTGTCATACAAGACAACAACTATTGGCTTACTAACATACATAGAAACAACAAAGGATTGGATGATACAATTAGTAAGGCAACATGAAGAAAGAAAGAAAAAATATTCAATAATAAAAGAAGGCAGTAAATACAAACAAGATTTACAGTTAGTAGATTCTGTAGAAAAGCAAAACAGAAGCAACTATTGCGGCAAAAAATATGAAAATGAAAGCCAAAGATAAAGCTCTTGAACAGATGAAACAGCGCTGGCAAGACAAACCTCTGCATGGCCAATATCCAGAACGTGCCAATAAATGCAATGTTGACAAAGTTAATACTCATCGATGGTTACGTGCATCTGGATTAAAGTCTGAAACTGAAGGCTTTATTCTTGCAGCACAAGACCAAAGTCTTTTCACTAGAAACTTTCAGGCAAATATTATGCATAATAATTTGGATCCAAAATGCAGGTTTTGTGATAAACACCAAGAAACAATAGACCACCTCATCTCAGGCTGTTCTGTGCTTGCTCCAAATGAATATAAAAATCGTCACGATAGAGTTGGGCAATATTTACATTGGGCAATGTGCAAACATTATGGAAAATCTGTAAACAAACACTGGTATGAACATCACCCAGCACCGGTTACAGAAATAGAAGATGTAACCATTCTATGGGATTACACCATCTACACAGACAGAAAAATTGAAGCAAACAGGCCAGACATTATTGTTAAAAACCAGAAGCAGAAAACTTGTCTATTAATTGATATGGCTTGTCCAGCGGATTGTAACATAGCAATCAAGGGATTTGAAAAACTGTCAAAATATAAAATATAAACCTGGAAATTGAAATAGAAAAAATGTGGAAATTGAAAACAAGAGTTGTGCCAGTGATAGTAGGTGCACTTGGAATGATAAAAAATGGAACAAAACAACACATTGAAAGAATCCCTGGAAACCCCAGCTTAAGAGATATACAAAAAATTGTCTTATTAAGTACAGCCCACACACTAAGGAAAACTATATCTGTGTAATGCTAGGGATGATAGGGAAGATAGAAAAACATAAAATGGAATCATAACAACACGCCACGACCTGCCTTAGGTCTCCCCGCACACTTTGTTGGTAGTGAGACCAAAGCAGAAATCGAAATATGATGAAAAATGACATAATAATAATCCAGCGAATTAATCACATCTGCATCTCACGTACTTTTTTTTGTTTGTCACGCAGGATGAGGACTGGACTCTTAAATTTTGTATTAGTAAATGGGTTTCAAGTTAATCCTCTCTCGCGACTTTTACCTCAGAAATAGGTAAGGGCGAGAAGGAAATTAACAAAACAAAAAGAGAGAGAAAGAGTGTGTGTGGAATGAAAAAACGAAATAGAAACACGAGAAAGAAGAAATGAAACAAGAATAAAAATGTATTTCAGAAAAAGATGAAGAAAAGAACGAAAAATCAAGGGAAGAAAAAATATATTTTTAAAAAAAGCGAAGAAATTTTGAGATTAAAAGAAACAAATCGGAAAAGAAAAATACAAAGTAGAAGAAGAGTTAAGTATGAAATTAACTTGAAAAAGGATGACTGTAATGAAAATAATTTTAAAATGATGACTTAAAATAAAAGACATGTTGGATTAAAAACGAGGTAAATTATCAGCAAGAAAATACGAAGTCTATAACAGTTATAAAGCCAAACTGAAATTAAACTTACACAAAATAAAGAAAGTGGAGAAAATGTAAGTGAAAAATGAAAATAAAAGACAGCTAATTTGGAAAGCTAAATAAAAATGTCAAAAAAAAAAGAAAATAGAACAGAAAAACAAAAACAGAAATCAACAAAAAATAGAGATGGAAAATGAACTAGATAGAAATAGGACTGGAAAATGGGTGTTGCTAGAAAGAAAGAAAGAAAGAAAGAAAGAAAATTGGTGAAAAAAAAAAACAGAATAAAAGAAATACAAAGAGGCTTTGCTGATAGGTGAGAATCCAAATGAATAAACGAAAATCTATTAAGTCAAAACAAATCGACGTAAAGGATTTCTAGAAAAAAAGATCTCTCGATTCAAGCTTTGATGAACAAATGATTTAATAAGTTAAACTGAATATAAAATCGGTAATTGAGGAAGCAATTAATTGATTAAATACAATATTGATTATTTATTATTTCACATATCACCAGCGTTGGCTATTAAAACTTTAACATCTTCTTCAGTTTCCAAGTAATTTTACCTTCAATTACTCATCATCTTTATGACTTGAGGTTGAGCGAGGCGTTAGAAATGTTTTATGGAAATCTCTATAGAGAAGACACGTAAGTTAAAATTCCATATTTAAACTTTCACTTTCACTTTCTTTTTCAATCGTTTATGTGGGAGGTGAAACAAGACTTGAACCAGCAGCGATATAAGTACGCTTTTAATACAGAATACTTTTTTTTTTTTAAGCAAGCAGCTCAGAAAATCGAAATCAAAAACATGGGTCATTTTTCTTCAAAGCGTAAATAGAAACGAAACTAAAACTGAAAGTATCTCAAGAATATGACACAGTACAGAATAAAATGTGGATGTGTGTTGTGGTCCAGTAGATATCGGCTCGGAAAGAGAAATCGGGGAGCCGAGTTCGAATTTCAGTTGAATTCATTGCATTCCCTTACAAGCAAATACCCTTGGGAAAGGTATTAATCGTCTCTTCCTTCCAGTTATGGGTTAAACAACAGGACAGATTTGGTTCTATAGCCTTGACTGGCCACCAGTCTACCGCAGAAAGCAATGGCAACCTACTGCGGGGTAATCTTCTACCCAGTCAGTCATGTCTCTTTCGAAACATGATCGCCCAAAGCGTGTATCACGTATGGCACTTAACTGACTGGCAGAATAAAATGTGATAAATTATAGGATAAATAAATGATCAATACATAGTTATCTTAGTCTAGAGGCACACAGTGAGGATTGAACTTGATAATATATTAGGTCAAGGGATAATTTGAAATGAGACATTAGAGTAACTTATCTAAAGCCATTGCTTTCGTGCATTGCATGATGGGAGGTGTATTCCTTATCGGTGAGAAGGTCGCTGTTCTAACTTAACCTCCCACCAAAAAGAAAAACACTGTCGATTGTTGATTTCTGAAATAGGTGCGCTCTCCTCCACTTGAAATATCGAGGTGAAAGTCCGACAGGAGACGAATTAGGGGTGATGCAAATAATTTATTTCACCTTTTTGCATCTCCCTAATTTTTCTCCAAATTCGTCTTCTGTCGCACCAATGTTTTATACTTTCAAGCAAGGCATGTATTATTTTTATTTTTTACGGAAAACTTAATCTGAAAATAATATTTAATGCTTTTTAGAATTTGATCCGCTAATAAATGTCTATAATTTATTAGATTGAGACAAGAATAGTTTGAGTAGTGAACTGTTTATACTATAACAGTGTGCTTTATCTCTTTTTTTTTTTTTTAATCATTTCACCCCGAGCAAGGCAGAAACGCCACTGATGTGCAGGGGGTTACATAAATGTAGAAAGATTAATTAGAAAAGAGTGAGGAGTACAAGCTAGTTAGAAAGGAACAATAGAAAGCTGAGAAAGCAGGTGCAATGACAGATACATGGGCGGAGAGAAAGTGAAGATTATACAGGGGAGGGGAGAGAGCTAGAGTCCAGTGGTTAGTAGGTGAGTATTAACTTTGCTTTTAAATTTCTGGAGGTCGTAGCCGTCAGGAAAGCAAGAATACGGGAGTGATTTCCACAGGCGGGAAGTGCGAGAGAGGAAGCTGCAGGAGTAGAATTGTCGTCTGCATTTGGCTAACCTGACTGTGAATGGGTGGGACCTAGTTGCCAGTCTGGTTGCACGGGTAAACACCTGTTGAGGAGGCATCAGTGACTTAAGCTCATCCGAGCAGAAGCCATGAAAGTATTTATAGAAGAGGCAGGGGGAGGCCACATTTCGACGATGGGAAAGTGGCTGCAGTCGAGTCGCCAGATCAGTACCTATCACATTACAGACTCTCCTTTGGAGCTTGTCAAGAACACTGAGGAGAACGGCAGGGGCACCTGACCATAAATGGCAGCAGTACTCCATGCACGGACGGATGGTTGACTTGTATATATGCAGGATGGATTCAGGTGGAAAAAACATCCTGGATCTACATAGTGACCCAATCTTCTTAGCAGTAGATTTTGCTATGGATTCAATATAGTGCTTCCATTTGAGGTCTGAGGACAGGGTAAGTCCGAGGAGGCGTAGTGTATTACTCCCCGGGAGAATCATCTGGTCCATGCTTATGGGAGGCAGAAGAGGTTGCCTGTAATGGTTGACAGACAACAGCTTGGTCTTAGAGGAATTGAAGTTGACAAGCCACTTCTTGCCCCAGTTCATCACAGAGTGTAGATCCCGCTCAAGGTCAGCAGCGAGAAAAGTTGTCTCATCAGATGAAAAGAAATAAATGCTTCTTTTTTTCTTAATCTATAGATTTACTTAATCAATATATTACTCTGTAGCGTATATTATTCAGGCTAAGATAATTATATATTTTACACTGGCATTTGCGAAAATGTCCTGTGCCTAGACAGAAAATCAGAATTCCCTTTGCTGAAATTATAAGAGTTGCAAGAAAGCCTCACTTAGAAAACAAATTCAATACAAGATTTTTACTTCTTGTTTTCACAGATTAAACACAAAATAATAAAATGTTTCTTTTTCTCCAGGTATAAGCGTCTAGCGTAGCTAGATAACTCGTGTTACCGACACCGATTCAGGCAAACCTGTGGTTTAAACAAAGCTATTCTAGACGGATGTGCTTTATGGTGCAATGAATATCGAGTGGGAACGACAAATCGTGGAGCCGAGTTCGAATTCCACTTGAATTGCTTACATTCACTTACGCACAAATACCCTTGGGAAAGGTATTAATCCGTCTCTTCCTTCCAGTTATGGGTTAAGCAACAGGACAGATTTGGTTCTATAGCCTTGACTGGCAACCAGTCTACCGCAGAAAGCAATGGCAACCTACTGTGGGATAATCTTCTGCCCAGTCAGTCATGTCTCTTTCGAGACATGATCGCCCAAAGCGTGTATCACGTATGGCACTTAACTGAATGCTTCTGGACGGATCTTAGATAGAGTTTTTGAGAGAGAGTTGAACACAAACCATAACACTTAAAACCTTGGTCCCGATCATTTGTGACTTCATGTTATAATAGTAATTGCCAAACATTTTTTTGCATCATTGCCCACTTCCACATGGAAACTTTTTCCGCCGCCATTTTGTATAGTAAATATTTAAAAGCAAACCAAAATTGTTTGGTAAAAGTTTGTTATTGGTTCATATACCGACTTTATCATGCAGAAAAAATACCAAAGGGAGGTAACAAATAACGTTGACATGCGGCGGCTACTGCTGTTACTACCGTTTCAAAGAAAAAAGATAAAAATTATAACATTGGAAATTATTTGGAAAATACTAAAATAGTTTTTGTTTGCAGAGATATTTTCTTTTTCAAATCATTTCACCCCAAGCAAGACTAGACCCTCTTTTGTGCACAGGGAGAGAAAAGGTTGAGCAGAGAAGGCTACTGAGGAAAGGGTAAATGATGAATGGGATTCAAGAAGATAGATGGCAATTGACCTTGCATATAAAATAAGATTGTAGCTATCATGGAAGAAAGGAAACAGAAGAGAGTTCCACAGGCGGAAAGTGCGAAAAAAGACACTGTTGGAGTAGAAGCGGTGTTTACATTTAACTATTTCAACGGTAAAATGCCAGTCTAGTAGCACACTTAAAGTCGAGGCATCAGGAAAAAAACGAATGTGATCCAGTTATTCCCATTTAGCCTTCTCTTTTTTATTGTTGTTTTTTTTTTTATATTTATTACAGGTTCTTTGAATATTTTTTCGAGTAGCATATGTTGAAATACATTTTTAATAATCAAAATCCTATATCACCCACTATTTTCTGTTGAGTTACTCATCGGCTAACCAACAGCTGAAATCACCCACCAAAGGGCGATATCGCTCAAGTTGGAAAACTCTGACCTAATGATTTTGTGGATAGAATTATATATGTGTAAGCGTCGGTTACAATTGTGCACCGATAGGCTACGCTTTATCTGGTAATTTTTAATATAATAGAAGTTTACGCCACAAAATGTTTTTCAATATTTTACTAAGAAAAACTATAGTAGCTGAAATTCAGAAATTGTCCACCATTTTCCGTTCAATTGCTCATTGTCCACCCAACAATTGAAACTATCCACTGGTGGGTGATATCGCTTAGGTTGGGAAACCTTGCTATAACACAATGAACATTTCCGTCTACCTACTTTCCCTGACAAGATTTGTGTCAACCCGTGGTGTTTTTAGACGTTTTTCAAAGATGCCGAATGATGGAATCGTCTTCTCCAAGCTGATGTGATAGCGAAATCACCCCTTGACAAGTGGTGAAATATGAACCTGGATCTTATAGTTAGAATCCTAATTATAAAAATAAAGCGTTCAGATATCAAATTAACTTTACGAATGACAATTAGCCCAAAAAATAAAGATAAGTCCAAAAACAAAGATATATTTCAGTCATTATGTTGATACAGTCTCGTGGGATCTCGTCTGTTAAAATATCAAAATATCAAAGTAATATGGAGGATAATAAATAATACATTTTGATTTACGTGTGTGTGTGTTTTTTTGTTTTTTTTTTAGAAAACTATTCTAAATAAACCAATCTAATCTTCGTAAAAGGTTGACTGTACAAAAACTGGGTGCCATGAAAAAAAATTAGACATATGCAAAAAAGAAAAAAAAATGCCCAGAGAATGGGAAATAATTCTTGCTGAGTGATTTAGAAATGAATGAAGACAGTAATGTTTAAATAGAAGGAAATGTTGAAATACCAAGGTGAACACGAAAATAACCAGAACTCAAGAATGCTACTCCATATCTCAGAGCAAGTAAAGAACTCCAATATGCTCCGCTCACAAAAAAAAAAAAAATATGCAAAGAAAATATTGAAAAAGAGCAGACGACAACAGAGACATCAGCCATGATAGTTCTTTCTTTCCCCAGTAATTTAGTTACTTGAAATTCTCGGAGAGTAAGTGAGCCTTACTATTCGTTTCCGCCTACGGTCGTTCGCAGCAGTAATAACATTAAGATCATAATTTAAGGACAGGAAGGACTTCGCTGAAGGCAAAGAAAACATTGAATTAAAAAAAAAGGCGGATAAATGAGAGAATAAAATAAAGGTTTAAAGAAGTGATAAGAAAACAAAAAAAAAATAATCTGAACATTTCCTGAAACTAAAAAAGAAATAATTTAAATATAATTTTTTTAAGAAAGAAGTTTATTCAAAAATATAGAAATCAAATATCTGTCAGAGTGGAAAATAAGGAAGATCAAAAAAAACAAATAAATAAAAATAAGAAAGTTCGGAACATAAATTAAAACAAGTATTTTTTTTTCTTTTATTCTTTTTATATCAACAATCACGTGACTTTGGAAGTCAGCAGTGAAAGAAACAAGAAAAATAAAATTTAAATGACGGTGAACTGGCACAGAGTAAATTCCAATTTCATACTCTCAGTATTTTTAATCAAGAATACAAGACTTATTGCTTTAAAAGAACATTTTCCCCAAGCGATACCTTTCATTATGAATGCAACTCATCTTCCTTCCTTTAAAAACTGAAATACTCAAGATTCAACCATTTATTTTCATCGCTAGGGACAGCTTGAGAGTTGAAAGGTGAAGTGATTATATATTTCCTACTGGCGCCTTTGAGTCGCTGTTGTACAAAGAATTCAATGACATTTTAACTCAATATCCCTAGTTTATAAATGAAAATTGCAGAAGAGTTGAGGGGTCGGGGCTTATAGTTAGTTTTTGATAGTCATACTATGGTGACATGTGCGTTGTGGTGCAATGGATATAGGCTCAGAACGAGAAACCGGGAAGCCGAGTTCGAATTCCAGTTGAATCCATCGTATTCAGTTCGCGCAAATACCCTTGGGATAGGTATTAATCCGTCTCTTCCTTCCAGTTATGAGTTAAATAGCAGGACAGATTTGGTTCTATAGCCTTGGTCGGCAACCAGTCTACCACAGAAAGCAATAGCAACCTACTGCGGGATAATCTTCTGTCCAGTCAGTCATGTGTCTTTTGAGACATGATCGCCCAAGCGTGTATCACGTATGGCACTTAAGTGACTGACTATGGTAACATCTAAGCAATTTACTAAGCTTATCAATATAATGGAGCCCACAGTTTGCGAGCAATTTCGACATATGAGGGACTAAGAATTTAATTCTTAGAACTTAACAACAAGACTAGCCACACGTGTGGTTTAATTATAGTGGTGAAGGATTGTGCAGATCTAGCAAAACTTTCCGAAGAACTAACATAGAACTGGTGCACAGTGTGCCACACCAAGTCAGCCAAAAACTCTCCTAAGTTTCTGAATTCAAGTTTTTCTTTCTAGAGAGCCCAGACCACCTTGGTATTTAATATATATATATATATATATATATATATATATATATATATATATATACACGAAAAATCGCAAGATCGCCAAGACCCTAGCCGCGGTTTCGCACAACGAGCCGTTGTGCGAAACCGCGGTAGGTCTTGGCGATCTTGCGATTTTTTTCGTGTGTTTTTGCTCTGCGTGACTGCCTTCTTGTTAACCCTTTTTGGTTAGTTTAGTATCGTGCACTTTTCTTTCCTTGTGGTTCGTTCCGTTTGAGGGTTTTTTTTTCTTTGCTGTGAAGAACTGTATGTATTGTCGGTCCTACGCAGCTTTCTTTTTTTTTTCCCTCTTTGTCCAAAGCCCTATAGCCGAGGACAATAACGGAGTTAGATTCTGCTGGTTATTCGTGGTCTTTAAAAATTACTTGTGTAACATTTTAAGATTAGAATACTTACAGAGTCGGTTTTATTATATATATATATATATATATATATATATATATATATATATATATATATACTCAATAGTTAAGGTTTAACACCAGGCTACTCTGGTTTCTACCATGAGGAATCTTCAGGAATAAGATGCAAAAAATCCAAAACACAACTCCAAATATGCACCAACTTTTTCCCCCTCCGGAGTTAGTGCATATTTGGGATTGAGTTTGTGATTTTTTTCACCTTGTGCCTGAAGATACCTCCCGGTAGAAACCCGGGTTACTTGGTGTTAAACTTAAATTATTGAATATATACTTTCGCTCTATTTTCTTCTTATTGAATTTTGTACTTTCTCATTATTTCATACTTTTGTTGTTTACCACTTTCTTCTGTATTATTGTCATATATATATATATAAATATATATATATATATATACTTCTTACCCCAATCTACCACTGAGTGAAGGTCCTTCTCGAGATCAGCAGCGAGGTTATGCTTGTCCGCCTCGCCAGATTTCTTACTGAAGCGGGAGTAGATGGTGGTGTCATCTGCGTATGTGCCTATATGAGATTTGATCACGTCTGGGAGATCATTTATGAAGATTAGAAAGAGCGTTGGGCCTAGGATAGAGCTCTGGGGGATACCAGCGTTCAAGACGACATTCATTATGCGTTTAGATAGGAAAGATTGAATCAGATCAAGCAAGCGTCCAGCGATACCATAACGCTGTAGCTTGCGCGGGAGGTCAGCATGCCAAACCCTATCAAAAGCTCTGGAGATATCCAGAACAACAGCACGAGCCTCGCCGAACTTATCGAGGGCCTGGTATATGCACTCCGTGATGGTCGTTAGCATATCAGAAGAAGGTTTGAGTTAGCTCGGACATTCATGAGTTTATCAGGCTAACCATCATGGTCCTGCATCAAGGTCGGAAGATCATTAGGATGGCTTTCTGGGTTATAACATAGCTTGTTAAAATAGGTGGTCGTTGGGCGACCAACTCGTACGAAAGTAATATATTTTTTCCTTTATTTACTTAGCCATCTATCGGATATGCTTTGTGGTGTAGGATGTGCGTTGTGGTGCGGTAGATATAGGCTCAAATATTGAGAGCTGAGTTCGAATTTCAGTTGAATTCGTTGCATTCACTTACGCTCAAGTATCGTTGGGAAAGGTATCAATCCGTTTTTCTCCCTCCAGCTGTGGGTTAAATAAGAGGACAGATTGAGTTCTATAGCCTTGGTTGGCAATCACTCTACCGCAGAAACACATAGCCACCTACTGCGGGGAAAATCTTTAACCCAGTCAGTCATGTCTCAAAAGAGACATGATCGCCCAAGCGTGTATCACGAATATCATTTTACTGACTCTCTGAATTATCGTAAAAATAAATGAAACCGAACCGTGTATAAGTCCTAAATGATATAACAATCCTCTTAGAGACAGGCCTTTACATCAGTTTTGGCTTAAATTTTGTTTACAAACACGGCGAAACGTTAATTGGGCTGGCGGTTTTGTTTCCACGATGAACGTCATATCCGACATTCGCTTTGTTGGTGACATTTTATCAGAATGTCTCTTGTTACCATTCATTGATTCAGAAACCGCGCAGCAAATACAGGTTTGGTTGATTGAAATCGCGGATAAGCTATGAGTTTAATTAACTGATGTTCAAACGGAGATTAAGCTCGGCTTCTCGTTGCGGGAAGAACAGTTCTGACGCCATAGCAATGGACCGCCTTGTAAGTGTTTAGCACCCGTTAAACTAGGACGACAATCAGCATTGATTGGATCCGTCCTCTCAGTAACAAGACAGCTTGGCTCGTTGTCACATTTGATCAGAAAAGACAATGTTACAAATGTTTGAGGAATCTTCCATCTTCTATTTTGCACTTACAAAGGACATATTTTAAAAAAAAAATTTCAAACACGAAACTAAAAAAAAGAAGAAGATAAAAACGTTATTAATCTGATTCCTTTGCTCTCAGGTGCCGGTTGGATAAGTAGTGTGATCTAATTTTCAGATTCGATTCAACGGAATACTATAGAACCCCCTTTTATACACATACCGTGCCTTTTCAGCATTTTTAAATGATGAAAACGTAAATACTATCGATTATCAAGTAAAACGTGATGTCGTAATAAACGATAAGAGTTAATATTAGCTCTCTCCTTATAAAAAAATATTCAGACCTCATCGAATCTAAACAAATGCTAATCTGCTTTACTACAATCACTGGGGTATATGATCTTCATTCCTTGCGTAGTAGTGCCTATTTTGGTAGTAATGAGTTATCTACCTCTAACCCGGTAAGTTACTTGTTCACCACTGCTGTAGCTTGGTACTGAACTCACAACTCTTTGGGTCAAGTCACAGAAACTAATCACTGTCTATATACACTGGGCCATGTGTTCTTAAGGGTTCGGTTCGAAATTCCTAGCACCTGAGGAAGGTTGGAGTGTACAACTGCCAAAACGTCATACAAATGTCAACAAAGATGAGGACAATAGTCCGAATAATGTAAATACTGTAAATACCACCTCATCTCAGAAATATAAAAAAAATACTAGAATTACTGTTATTCAATATTCAGTTTGTAATAGGGAGCGCTGCGTTTTTGGCCAGCTAATTTTTTGCCGGCCTGCTAATTTTTTGCCGGCCTGCTAATTTTCATTTCAATAGGGCATGTTTAGGGTAACGTTTTTAGTGTATCAGCTTATTAATGCTATATTAAACATTACAAAAGTCATTACACAACAATAGAAAATATTATTGCATATAAATTTAATAGTACAACGACTAAACATAAAGAAATTCACAATATAAATTAAACTTCTATTTAAAAAAAATTGTACCCAAAAATACAGCTCACACATTAAAGAGAGAGCGTTATCCATGTAAAATCTGCCTGTATTTTCTTCCCCTTTTTTTTACAAAAATGATCAGGAAAAAATGTTTCGAAACCACTTCTGACCTTAGGTCTCTAGTTTGAACCCAAAAGGGAATGTGTATACAACAGAAATAAAAGGAAAAAATAATAATAATACCAATAATTGAAATAAAAACAATGGCGAACTGAAATAATAAGAGTGATTGACAATAAAATAAAAGTTCTTACTTCGATGATAGACCGTAAAAAAGCTGAAATAACGATGCCAATTCGGCGTCCATTTTTCCCAGAAAATCCTGACGGGTAAATTCCCACGACACTTTCATATAATGACAGTCATCACCATTAAGACGATGAGTAAAGGGTAGAGGGTTTTCATTTCTTTTTTATTAATTTTTTTCCTTTTTTTTTTTTTTTTCTATGATCCACAGAAAGATTGCAAGAAACCTATTATCATCAGCCAGCTTAACCGGGGGTGCTGATAAATACTAGGCTTTGATCAACACCCCGAAATATGTCGAAATTAGCAAACAAAATTATATTTAGGATGAACTTCCTTGTTCCCACTCCTATATGTACAAAATGAAATCAATAGGTTTTGTTGCTAAAGACCAGCCCAAAATGCCAAATACAGTTGGGAGATACTAAAATCAAGCAGATACAAGAATTCAAATATCTGGGAAGTGTTCTAACAGAAGACTGAAAGTGCGACACAAGAGATCCGACAGTGAATTGGCATGGCGAAGGATGCGTTCCGGAAGCTGAATAAAGTATTAAGAGAAAGGAAACTTTCCCTAGAAACAAAGAAGAGAATACTAGATTGCTATGTAATGTCAGTTCTTCAATATGGCAGTGAATGCTGGACAATATCCTCAAAGATGAAGGAAAAACTGGAAGCAGCTGAAATGTGATTCTACAGAAGGATGCTGCGGATATCGTGGACCGGGCATGTTAGCAATGATGAAGTTTTGAAAAGAATGGAAACAAAAAGGAAATTAATACTGAGCATCAGGAAGTGACAACTAAAGTTCCTAGGACATGCACTGAGGAAGGAGGGTTTGGAGAACCTGATACTAACAGGCCAGATAGAGGGGAAAAAAGACAGAGGAAAGCAGCAGATAACATATTTGAAGAGCCTGAGCAGGTGGATGACAGAACGGGGTCTGTGTGGTTTTACAGGAGAAAGTATGCTCAGGAATAGGTAGGCATGGAAGGCCATGATCGCCTACATCCTGAAAGGACAAGACACACAGAAGAAGAAGAAGAATTACAAGGAAGGAGACTGAATATTTTTACTCGTCATAGTTTATGTAATTATGTAATTGTTGCTGATTTTTTTTCCGGGCAAGCAAAACAGATTCGACATGAAAACTTTTGATGTTTAGTCATTCTGAGAACTTTTCGGTACCCCCATATAGACATGCAAAATTTCCTTTAATTTACATTTTTTCATAATATATAAACAAAACATTATTGACACTTGAATAAGGTAATTTTAGATTGACACAACCGTGATGTTCAACTTGTACAGTGAGAATATTTTGAGGGCCCTAGAAGTTATGCCTGGATTTGTCATCGGAGGCCACAATTTAAACAACCTAAAGTACGCATGAGATACAGTGCAGACACAGAAAGGAAACTACAAGACCTCCTACAGAAGGTAGTTAAAGAGAGTGATATGAAAGGACATCAAATAAACTGCAAGAAAACCGAATGCAATGTCATCAGTAAATGACTAAACATCAAAAGTTTTCATGATATATAAACAAAACATTATTGACACTTGAATAAGGTAATTTTAGATTGACACAACCGTGATGTTAATATTAACTGTTGCCCTATAAGAAAACATATTGAATCCATTGACCGAGTCAGCAGAATTGCTTTCAATTGAAATTTATAAAATCGTTCTCTGAAAAAAATTCTTCAGAAAGGTTGTTTTTTTGTTTTTTTTCAAGTCCAGCAGTTGTTAACGTTCTTTCCAGTACTGATGAGGTTTCTGTTATTTGGTAAAGTTCCTTGTTTGGGATTCTGTAATGCCAGTTTTTTTCTTCTATGTGCCCTCTCCTTTCAGGACGTAGACGATCATGGTTCTCCACGTCTCCCTATCCCTTGTGGCTCCCAGTATGCTTGCTCCTGTTACTCCTGGCAACTCTCGTTCCGTCATCTACCTGATCAGGTCCTGCAAAAATGTTATCCGCTGCCTTCATCTGTCTCTCTTGCCTTCTATCTGGCCAGTCAGTATCAGGTTCTCCAGGCTTTCCTTTTTCATTGCGTGTCCCAGGAACTTCAGTTGTCTCTTCCTGATGCTCAGTATTAATTTCCTTTTCGTTGCCATTCTTTCCAACACCTCATCATTGCTTGTATGCCCGGTCTACGATATCCGCAGCATCCTTCTGTAGAACCACATTTCCGCTGCTTCCAGTTTTGTCCTCATTTTCGATGATATTGTCCAGCATTCACTGCCGTATTGAAGAACTGACATCACGTAGCAATCCAGCACTCTTTTCTTTGTTTCTAGTGAAATTTTCCTGTGTGTTAGTACTTTACTCAGCTTCTGGAACGCGTCCTTTGCCATGCCAATTCGTTTTCGGATCTCTGTGTCGCACTTTCCATCTCCTGTTAGAACACTTCCTAGGTATTTAGATTTTTGCACCTGCTTTATTCTGGTATCCCCCACCTGTATTTGGCATTTTGGGTTGAACCTTTTGCTGATGACCATGCATTCAGTTTTCTTAAAGTTTACAATGCTTAAAAACAGACAATCTTTACCACGACCCCTCAAGCTTCGCTGACTCAAAGCCATTTTTGGAATATTTAATGTCAAAATCTAAATATTTCTGAGATAATAATGATTTTAGTGAAATCTTACTAATTAATCCATAGCTAGGGTAAAAGAGGTAGATTCATACTCTTCCCAAATATATTGTGCGTAATTGATTATAAAGAAACCTAACTGGAATTACGACTCGACGTTCCGTTTAACAATTCATTAAGCATTATACCACCCGCACGTCCAAGCTTACAGCACCTGGTATTCTCAGTCGGTCACTCATCTAGGTACTGCTCATGCTCGACATTGCTTAAACTTCTTTGGTCGTACAGGAACCATTTTTTTCAGCATGATGTGTTCGTAAACCGGATACAGAGTTGCTTTCTGTAGAAGGTAGAGCCTTTCTTTAGGATGTTTTTTTAATATAGGACGGCTGTACACACTAAAAATAACGTTTAGCGGAACGATCATGTATAAAAATCTTAAGCAAATACAATAAACACTTCCATATATAATTTATTGGATTTTAAACAAATTTATATAATCATAATATTCACAATTATTTATTAATATTTTTATTTAACCTTTTCATGTAATGTATTTTAAAAAAATATAATGTATGTTAATGCATTCCATTTAATTAACTCACTCCTGAAGTGCAAATTTACCTATGCTAATATCGAAGTCGAGAGATAAGTCCTTGAACATTTTATTGATTATTCACGAACTACATTTTTTTTTAAATTTTGAGCAAAATCTGCACACTTTAAATGCGTTAATCTCCAATAATATGCAAGTGGCCGACGAGAATTTTAGGTGTAAGCAATGCTAATAACCGTCTGCAGACAAACCTGTCCCCCTGTATCACAGCTCAACAATACAGTTAGACATCAGATTGTTTCCAGCCAAGATTGAAACCCGACCGATTTGACATCAGTGCGAGATACATTTCACAAAATCATATCAATTCTGCCGAGGCCAAGATTGTAAAATGGGTTGTCACGGCCACAACGCTCTCTCTCACTCTCTCTCTATCTCTCTCTCTCTTTCTCTCTCTCTCTCTCTCTCTATATATATATATATATATATATATATGAGATAAAGCTCTTTCTCTCTCACTTAAATACTCCAAACTTGAATCTAAAATAAAAAAATATAAAAAAAACCTTTCCCGCTAAAATAAAAATAGGAAAAAACAAAAATAAAATTAAAAAATATTCCATACCGGAAAAATCAAAATTGGAAAGAAAAAACACCCCACCCCTATCACGTCTATCTAAGAAACCCCAAAGTGAAAGCCTAGCCACAGGATCAAAGTAAATACATGAATTAGGTCCGCTAACAACAGACATAAATCAATTAAACGATAGCCAACCATAAAGCTGTCCTAAAAATTCCTAAGATCAGCAAACAGAATAAGTCCCTAAATCACACACCCAAAAAGAAACCCCACACAAACACACAAAACTGACCCCTCCACATGCAGCTCTCTTAGAAATTCTAACCAAAATATATACTCGACCGATAAAATGTACATTCCAAAAGATAATACCATTAATCAACAATTTCGCACTTACACACCAGGTTCTTCAAAAGTCTAATGGTCAAAACGAAAGACACATTCACTTAATTATCAATAACCCCAACCAACCCCACAACAACAACGAACTAAATATAAACAGAGGATGATTCCAAACTCTTACTCTTTCCTTGTCCCGATGATATGTTGGAGTCCAAACATTGAAAGAACCATATGATTGTATAGAAGAGGACATATATAGAAAAAATTATGTACATGTTCTAAAACATAATTTATAATAAATATTCACAGCTCTATATATCATATATCAAGCACTGTTTTAAATTAATGTTTTGGACGGGAAAATTTTTTTTTCTTTTCTCTCCTCGTTCTATACTCACTCGGATATATATATGTATTCCTATTCAGGATGTGGTTTCCGGCTTTGTCTTTTCCAATCTTTTCAATGAACCAAAGCTTTCAATGTTTTCTTAGAAATGAGTTATAGTAAAAGAGATTCTGCGATAATAGATGGAAAAATAAACAAACATACAAGAAAATATGACAACGATCAGGGGAGAGAGAGAGAGAGAGAAAGAAAGAGAGAGAGAGAGTAAAACGATTGAGAAAAAAAAGATAATGAAAGAGATAAACATTGAAAATTTAAATTTCACATAGATGTGACTTTTCCCCTACTCCCTAATTTATCCAAGTTGGTACAGAAACCAACAAATCTCTTGAACTTATCAAATGTAATAAGTACGTGATTCAACACCGTTTCAACAACCGTTTGACCATCTGCATTTCAACAAATAATAAAAAAATTGAAACTTCACTACAATAACAAAACAGCGAGAAAATGTTTCTGGCTTAGATTAAAGGAAAATGAAATAGATGACTAACTTAAATTCTCGAAATTTAGAAGTTAGGACAGTACTGCCAAAATAAAGTTTTGTTAAAGTGGTCGCTTGACCAGTGACATTTATTCTTTCATGCTGGTCAGTGGTCGCGTTTTGGAAGAGGTCGCTCACTGGGGTTCAATTAACATTAGCAAATCGTCCGTGCATAGAAAAAAGGTCGCATACACCAGGTTCCACTATATATATATATATATATATATATATATATATATATATATATATATATCCACTGTATATATATATATATATGTGTGTGTGTGTGTGTGTGTGTTGTTGTGTATATATATATATATATATATACACGAACACACACACACGCATATAATAATTACCAGATAATGTGTATATATATATATATATATATATATACACACACACATTATCTGGTAATTATTATGATTATTATTATTATTATCAATATATATATTTATATATAGTAATTATATATATATATATATATATTTATATATATATATTATCTCTCCCTATCTCTATCTCTCTCATTCTCTCTCTCTCTCTCTCTATATATATATATATATATATAGAGAGAGAGAGAGGGAGTAATTTTGATATGATTCTTTATGTAATGAGAGTATAAAGTAAGAGAGAGAAAAAGACCTTAATTTCCTATTTTTAATCTCCTTGCTTCCTAAAGTCCCGCATCCTATCTTTCTTTCTTGTTCTTTCTCTTTGTCTCTCTCACTCTTTCTCTCTCCCTCCCTCCTTCTTTCTACCACTCACTCATACTCCCCTAGTTCTGAGGCGAGAGACCTTTGTTGTAATGTTCTTTGATGGGCAGAGAAACGGAAGCGAAAGAGGAATGAAGCTTAATCCCCTACATGACTCAGGGCAGTGATCACCGGGGACCCGATCTATGGCAACCCCTGACACTCGCCCCACCCTGTCTGATATCAGATCAACAATTAGAAGCCTGCAACCTTCCGTCTGGCTTGACCTGGCCTTGTCTTATCAAATCCCAGGAGGACGGAGACTGATGGAGGAAAGAGAGTGGAAAGAAACAATGAAGCTGACGTTAAAATTCTTTCTTTCCTTGCCATCCCCATTTCCTGGTATTGTTCGACGAATTTTTTTCCCGGGGCTTTGAGTCCGCAGTCATTGAGTGTTTACTCTAGTGATATTAGTAAGATTTTTATTTATTATCAGGTTTCTTCCGCTTTCTGAGTTGCGATTAATGTTCGACGTTTTGCCTTATATGCATTTTCGTTCAAACATTAATTTTGGATTCAGTGTGAGGATGTGCGTTGTGGTACAGTGGATATCGGCTCGGGACGAGGAGCCGAGTTCGAATTCCAGTTGAATCCATTGTATTCACTTACGCGCAAATACCCTTGGGAAAGGTATTAATCCGTCTCTTCCTTCCAGTTATGGGTTAAATAGCGGGACAGACTGGGTTCTATAGCCTTGGTCGGCAACCAGTCTACCGCAGAAAGCAATGGCAACCTACTGCGGGATAATCTTCTGCCCAGTCAGTCATGTCTCTTTCGAGACATGATCGCCCAAGCGTGTATCACGTATGGCACTTGACTTACGTTTTAATTTTTTCTTTTTTTTTAACATTTATAATTACATAGGTGCATTAACAAATTCATAATCTAATAAAAGTCTAGCTGGAGCTATTGCTTTTGATTTTTTGTTTATTTGTTTTTTTTCTGAAATGAGTTCGGAAATGTATGAATGCATCACTTGCAACTGGTACGTCTAGCTTTGATTGACAGCCATTATAGGAGAAAAAAATTCTGAATTCAAAACTGGCAACTAAAACCCATAAAACACTTTATTACTGCAAAAACTACAGCAACAAAATAAAATATTGCTGCCATATCTGGCCTAGAGCTGCCCAATCTTCACTTTCCACCCTACACAGTTTTTTTTTCCATAATACAACTCCTTTCCAACAGACGAAAAAAAAAAGAACCTCCTCTTTACTCTATCGATATTTCAGTGGAGCTAGTCGTTCCACCATTAAGGTTGATGCAACTAAAACCCACTATATCAGATACACAGATAAACATCATCTTCCTCTTCGAATTCGAATGGTCAGAAGGAAGTTCCATTCGGGTATATTCTTGATGTAATGACCCCAACTGGGATTAGACTAGAGCTACAAGGATCAGGAAGTTGTGGAGAGCCGAATTCGCCATGGTTACAAAGAGACACAGCACATAAATAACGATTAAAGTCAACAAGATATGGTTTATCTAAGAGCCACTTCGTCTCCTCTTTCTTCTGTCGACGATTCGGGCTTACTATACAAATATATGTGGAACTATTAAAAAAACATAGACATGAACTACAATGAGATGAACCTTAGTTTTGGATGAACATTATTTTAAATTATATAATGAAGCTTACTTGTGAACTATAATAAGATGAGCTTTACTTTAAATTTTAATATGGTGAGCCTGATTTTAAATTACAATTTGATGGGTGTTAGACTTCAGAATGATGAGCTTTAGTTTTGAAGTACATGGTGGCCTTTAGTTCTATATTACAATATGATTAGCCCAAATTTTGAACTACAATATGAAGTTTAGTTTTAAATTACAAAATGATGAGCCTTATTCTGAATTACAATTTCATGTGACTTATTTTGAATAAGTATGAGGAGCCTCAGTTTGGACGACAAGATGCGCGTTATATTTAAATTACAATGAGACGTATTTTAAATTAGAATTTGATGAGACTTAGTTTTGGTGATGTTATTGATGAGCCTTACTTACAAGACGATGAGCCTTTGTTTTAAATTACAATATGATGAGCTTTATTTTAAATTACAATTTATTAAAGTTTTCTTTTAAACCACATTATGATGAGCCTTAGTTTTGAACTACGGTATCATAGGCCTACAGTATCATAGCCATAGTTCTAAATTACATTATGCTGAACCTTATTTTAAATTACAGTTTGGTGAGCCTTAGTTTTTAACTTTAACTCTATGAGCTAAAGCTTTCGCTTCTGAAATTATAGGATCTTAGAAGAATATATAACCGTAGTCATAATATGCCAAGCACTGCAACGAAGTTTCTAAATGCGTATGAGAAAAAATGGATGAAAATATCGATCTATCTGCCTATCTGTCTTTGAATGAAACTTTATCTTTAGCATATATACATATATCGAGTTGCATATGTCGATCTAATCATGTATCAGGATTTAGCGTCCGTCAGTATATATGCAGATGTATAACATTTTGATCGGATATATCTCTTTGATTGATTGTGATGAATTTATGTTGAAGTTGCGAACGGATAGAGAGGCGCAATGCGCACGAACACACATATATGTGCAACGAGAGAAAGACAAGGTAAACGCTGGGCGAAGTGGAAACGAGAGTTACAACGAGAACAACGGCGAGAACAAGAGCGTGAGAAAACGAGATATGATCTGTTATATCACATTACTGGTTGACGAGTCGAGATGTAGAATCCATTGTTCCTTCCATATTGGTCAGGGCACTCACGTCCAGAGCGGAGCACAGGACTAACACTAATGTCCAGTAATGATTAATGGATCTCTGATGATAATCTCCTAGTAAATTTATTGGAGGGAATAGCTATGGGGGGATAGGTCTATAGGGAAGGTCTGTTTCTACGATATTGAACGCACCAGGGCAGTATGAAAAAGGAAACTGAAAGGACGGTAATGCCCTAGTTCGGGCAGAGAAGCAAAGGGCTTAAGGGTAAAAAAAATCAGGAAGAGAAGAGGAAGGTAAGAATGCAGAGAACTAACAGAGAACAGAATGGGAATATTTTAGAAAATGATGAACGCAAAATAAAATAAAAATCGAATGAACGAAAAAAAAAACGGTGCAAAAATACAAGTTTTGATAGGCATCCTTAACGATTTAGAAATTATTCTTCACTTCTCAAAACTGTAAACAAATAAAACCTACGATCAGCATTTCTGTTTCATTTTTATTCAAGCAATTATATTTACAGTACAAGGGGCCTAGAACTCTCATACAAGGATCTGTGGAACGATACATTGAAAAGACTTAGAGTTAAACTACCATATAATTGACCTTAGTTTTGAGTGATCTTTATTCAAAATTAAATAATGAAGCTTACTTGTGAACTATTATAAGATTAGCTTTAGTTTTAAATTATATTGTGATGAGCCTTATTTTTAATTACAATTTCACGGGCATTAGCTTTGAGCTACAGTATGGTGACTATTGCCCGGTTCACACTCCACCCACGTCTATTGAACAGGTTCAGAGGCTCATCCCTTGTTTCCTGCTTAGAATGTGGTTTCCGGCTTTCTCTTTTCCAATCTTCTCACTTTTTTTTTTCAATTGGAGTAGATAGGTCTATCTATCGCCCGGTTCACACTCCACCCACATATCGCCCGGTTCACACTCCACCCACGTCTATTGAACAGGTTCAGAGGCTCATCCCTTGTTTCCTGCTTAGGATGTGGTTTCCGGCTTTCTCTTTTCCAATCTTTTCACTATTACATAGCCCCCTGCATATCAGTGGCGTTACCGCCTTGCTCGGGGTGATACGATTAAAAAAAAATATTACAATATGAGTAACCCTAACTGCAATAATTTTAGTTTTCATGCCTTTTTAAACAACCGTTCTGAAATATATTAGAGCTTTCTTAGACTTTTCTCTAGACGTATATAGTCGTTAGTTCTACGACTTTCGGTCCCAAAATACGCTTCACGCGCTTACATCACGTACTTCTAACAGCATATTAAAAAGAAAAAGCTTTCTGACACCATTTCAAAATTTTACTTAACTCGCTAATTGTCTCTACATAACCTAATGCTGACTGGAAAAAGGCAAAAGTCCGGACCATATCTCCCGTACTTTTCTTTTTAATCGTATCACCCCGAGCAAGGCGGTAATGCCACTGATGTGCCGGGGGCTACGTAATAGTGAAAAGATTGGAAAAGAGAAACCTGGAAACCACATCCTAAACAGGGAACAAGGGATGAGCCTCTTAACCTGTTCAATAGACGTGGGTGGAGTGTGAACCGGGCGATAGATAGATCTATCTACTCCAATAGAAAAAAGAAAAAAGAAACCAAAGTGAGAAGATTGGAAAGGAAAAAGCCGGAAACCACATCCTAAACAGGGAACAAGGGATGAGCCTCTTAACCTGTTCCTCTGACGGAATTTCCTCCTTGTATATGAAGTATATGCGTTGTGGTGCAGTGGCTCGGAACGCGAAATCGGACAGCCGAGTTCGAATTCCAGTTGGATTATTTTGCATTCACTTAAGCGCAAATACCTTTAGGAAAGGTATTATTCAGTCTCTTCCCTCCAGCTAAATAACAGAACAGATTAGATTCTATAGCCTTGGCTGGCAACCAATCTACCGTAGAAAGTAATGAGAGGATAATCTTTCGAGACATGATCGCACAAGCGTGTATCACGTATGACACTTGATTGACTGTTATGAAGGATTATTCGTAACATGGAAAATGAAGTTAATCGACACAAAATGTCAGTCGTTTTTAATAGCGTTTGCTTGAAGAACATTTGCTGCTGTGTTTGTATGTGTGTCTATGTGCGTATGTCATTAGAGACATTCATGCATGCTTCTATATATCTATCTCATATATTTTTATACATATATAGAGAGATAGAGATAGAGAAAGAACCGCAGAGAGAGAGAGAGAGAGGGAGAGGGAGATGGCCTAACGATAGCGTTTAAGCATGAAACAGACTTTCGGCGATGGGTGTTGACCTCAATGTCCACTTTTATATTTACATACGCTCAATCCCTGATATCAAGCTCTTTAACTCATAAAAATAGCATACTTTATAACTATATTTTTATAATATATATATATATATATATATATATATAATTGGAGTAGATAGACTAAACAATTGGAGTAGATAGACTAAACTATCGCCCGGTTCACACTCCACCCACGTCTATTGATCAGGTGAAGAGGCTCATCCCTTGTTCCCTGTTTAGGATGTGGTTTCCGGTTTTCTCTTTTCCAATCTTTTCACTCCTTTTCATTTTTTTTTTCAATTGGAGTAGATAGACTACACTATCGCCCGGTTCACACTCCACCCACGTCTATTGAACAGGTTAAGAGGCTCATCCCTTGTTTCCTGTTTAGGATATAGTTTCCAGCTTTCTCTCTTCCAATCTTTTCACTATTACGTAGCCCCCGGCACATCAGTGGCATTACCGCCTTGCTCGGGGTGATATGATTAATATATATATATATATATATATATATATATATATATATATATATATATAGTGTATATCAAAAATCCATTTACAAACTTTGGGGGCTGGTTCTTGTCATCAAAACAAAAATCAAAAACCCTTCGTTTATGAGTTATTATTTTTAAAGAAAGTTTTCTGTAGTTGGCGCTATAGTTACGTAGACTATTTTACGTTTGACATTCGTGTAAATTTGTGCCTAATCTGTCTTCAGTGTTTAACGTGTGTGGTAGTGAGTTAACTGAGAGGTGTTTCGTTTAACAATGGCAGTGTATTCATATCGAGAGCTGGCAGATATGATTTTTACACACGGCCACGCGAATGTTAATGGACGCGAGGCTGCACGGTTTTATCAGTTTGCGTTTCCAGACCGAAGGCAGCCGAGTCATCTAACTTTTGCCGCTGTTTATCATCGCTTTGCTGGGACAGGATCCGCGGTCCCAAATTTGTAAAAGTATTTTTGAATTGTACCTTAGATTTTATAAGTCACAGCGTCTACTGTAAAATTTAAACTTAACTTGATAACTGAAAAACTGATTTGAGGGAAAGTTTTTATATGGACTTTTGTTCTTGTTTTGTGTGAAGAAACTGCGCTCAAAATATGTAACAACACTTTTTATACATTATATATATATATATATATATATATATATATATATATAAATCTGGCCGGAGATGCTTCTCGATTTTACAACTCCAAACTGGTTATCAACCAAGCAAGAGAGTGTGCAATCAACACTAACTAAGGAGGAATAAAGAGATGAATTCATACTTTTTCAAGTGTATTTGTGCAGAAGTTAACGTAACCAAATCATCAGGAATCGGAACTCGGCTCATCGATTTCTTTTTCGCTAATCTTTACACTACCCACACAGCCATACTATTTCCATTTCAATTTATAATCAATTTCCTTTGAATAAAGCTATTTTCTAACCCGAAAGCGGTAACCACCTGGGCATTTCGATCACAGTTTTATATTAAATACTATTATCATTTCAATTTATAATCAATTTCATTTGAATAAAGCTATTTTCTAACCCGAAAGCGGTAACCACCTGGGCATTTCGATCACAGTTTTATATTAAAACGACGTATGTCAGGTATAAAAAGACGTAAGCACTCTTAAAATACATTTCTTATATATTGAGATTTTTTATAGCTGGGTTTTTTTTTAATATTTATGAAATGTAGCAAATATAATAAATTATGATATTATAATATGCCGTCTATGAATTAAACAACCACCAAAATGCCTAAACCTATCGAAATGCTTTATGAAAATTTCGTAAATAATGTTTCACGACATGGTAAAGCAAACAAAAGTAGCTAGTCCCATGCAACGTCCTGTATCAATGCTAGTGTATAAAAGTATATTTTCCATAATTCAGTTTCTATGTATGCGCGCGCAGGCACGCGCGTGCGTACGCGAATGTGTACTTACTTGTGTAATCCTGTCTCTCACTACCTCCCAGCTGATTTCTCCTTCCATGTGCCAAAAGCCGCCAGAAGACACCTGCCCAGCGTGTTTACTATTTATTCCTTGCTAGCCAAATAGAGAAACAAGTTATTGGAATCGACTTTGATGTGATAAAAAAAACATTCTACGTCTCCCTTACACTTTCGGAAAGATTCTGCAGACACAGACGCATGCACTGGAGCGTTGGAACATTTACAACCCAAAGTTTTTTTTGGTTTTTTTTTGGTTTTGTTTTGCTTCTTTCTTTTTTTTTCTTTCTTTTTTTTTTCACTAAGATGAAAAATGAAAAAGAATTAGTTTTTAAACTCGCTATGATAGTGCGCTGGATATCGACTCCGAACGAGAAACCGGGAGGCAGAGTTCGAATTCCAATTGAATTTATCGCATTTACTTACGCGCAAATACCCTTGTGAAAGATCTTAATCCGTCTCTTCTCCCTCCAGCTATGGGTTAAATAGCAAGATAGATTCGGTTCGATAGCCTTGGTTGGCAACCAGTCTACCGGAGAAAGTACTGGCAACCTACTGGAGGTAAATCTTATGTCTTGTCAGTCATGTCTCTTTCAAGACATGATCACACAAGCGTATATCACGTATTAACTAGCTGATCAAATGAAAAAAAATAGCAAGATAGATTCGGTTCGATAGCCTTGGTTGGCAACCAGTCTACCGGAGAAAGTACTGGCAACCTACTGGGGGTAAATCTCATGTCTTGTCAGTCATGTCTCTTTCAAGACATGATCACACAAGCGTATATCACGTATTGACTAGCTGATCGAATGGAAAAAAATGAACAAAACAAAAAGAAAACTTTGTCTTAAAAATTGTCGAAAAAAATAGGTTTCTCGTGTCTATTGTTATGAACCATTAGAAATCATTTCTTGCAATGTTTTTCCCCTTTGGTTGAAATTCGAAAAGCACTGTTCGTTTCTGTATCTATAGGGAGAGCGAGGAAGAAAAAGAGTCAATTGCTAACGAGTGGACAGAGTGAATTTCCGGAGGATCACTACAAAGCTCTGAAGCCAGGATGGTGAAGGTAATATCAATAAGCTGTATCAATTATATATATATATATATATATATATATATATATATATATATTGATAATAATAACTACTTAGACTCTGTAAGAATGTACTCCGTAAATTTATGCCAATATAAACTCTCGAAAAAACCATTAACAAACAGAACCTAAATCCGTTACAATCCGGCGTACTAAGTCGTCGGATAAATGGGGAGAAAAAAAAGAAACCAACGGAACAAGAACAAACATTCAAGATTCCGCAGTAAAGAGAAAAACCCCAAACGGAACCAAACACAAGAAAAAGTGCTCGATACGAAAGTACTAAAATACAATATTAGAGCAAAATCTACCGCGGTTTGACACTACGGATCGTCAGGGAAAAGGCTTTTCCCTGACGATCCGTAGTGTGAAACCACGGTAGGTTTGGCTCACTTTAGATTTTCGTGTAAATATATATATATATATATATATATATATATATATATATATATGTGTGTGTGTGTGTGTGTGTGTGTGTGTGTGTGTGTGTGTGAGTGTGAGAGAGAGAGAGAGAGAGAGAGAGTGCGTATGTGTGTGTTTGAACATTATTTTTAATAGATACTCGTATTTTAGTGTATAGTCTGTTTTCCTATAATAAAAAAGTACATTTATATCTATCCACCAACCTGAATATTTGAGAAAACTTCTTAGGAAAATATCTATCGTCCGGCAGAATTCGAACCAGGTAGAAGCGGTCAATCCATCTGACGTGTCTTACCACTCGACCACAGAATATTTCACGAATAAGACATAAATACGTAAGTCCCCAATTTCACACAATATTCATATCTGCTCCGGTTCGTAAACAAATGTAAACAAAGACAATATTACGAAATCTTACGGAAAATTACGAAATTGTATTAACCGACATATTTACTTAAATTTATTTGTTTGAACATATTATCCATTACAAATAATCTTCAAACAAACAAATTTAAATAAATATGTCGGTTAATACCATCTCGTAACTTTCTGTAAGATTTCGTAATATTGTCTTCCGTATATTTAAACCGAAGTTAATTATATATATATATATATATATATATATATATATATATATATATATACGAACTAAATCTAAAAGTGAGCCAAAGTGAGCGGTTTCACTCGCCGGATCGTCAGGACGATCCGGCGAGTGAAACAGCGGTCGGCTTTGGCTCGCTTTTAGATTTAGTTCGTATCTTTGCTCTACTTTCGTACTTTCGTAATGAGCTCTTTACTGTTAAGGTTTTCGTCTTGGGTTTTTTTCTTTCGAACACAGCTTTTGCTTTGTTTGTTTTTTTTTTTTTTTTTTTTGATTCCCCTCTTCCCATTTGGTATTACCTTTTGGGATTAATGACTAAATTTACCGTTTTGTTAACTGTAGGACTTAATGATTTTAGTCATTATTAGTGATACTGTTTTCTTGGTACGTTTTACAATAATAATTATATATATATATATATATATATATATATATATATATATATATAATAACTTCTACTACTAGACAGATACACCCTGCCAATACATGTCCGCTTAAACATACAAGAACCTTTACAAACTTGCATATTTAGAGAATTATCTACGCTTTTAGCGAATGTTATGTGTGATTGACCAATGCGAATTGATCCAAACAAAATACTAAAGATCTGGTTTTTTATCCGTTTTCTCTCAATCTCTGATAGAGCTGTAATAAAATTGAAGCATCTTAGATTTATCTACCCTTCCTATTTGTTCTTTATCTTAATATCTTAATCTTAATATTTGTTCTTTATATATATATATATATATGTATATATATATATATGTGAGAATGGCAGATCCGTAAAGACGTAGGGGATACTCCAAAACATTTTATCCAGTTGACATAAATCATTAATTAGATAAAAACTGTGAGTTCGATAGATATCATCCAGAGCCTTAGAAAAATAGTGAGAGTAAAACTCAACGCATATTTAGACGGTTGAAAATCAAGATTTATTTCGACAGTGTAAAAATACTTAAATTTTCTCATTCAGTTTTCCTCTCAATAGATAGATAGATAGATAGATAGATAGATAGATAGATAGATAGATAGATAGAAATGAATAAGAATGAAGAAAATCATTACATCGATCAAAGTATTAATTTAAATCAGTGCTCAATAAAAAAAATAGAGCAATTAATATTTATAATTTATTATTACTTTAGAACACGTGAAAAACCGAAAACATTTTGTTTCGACAATAAAGAACTATCTCTCATCAGGTAGCTAACAATGATGGTGATTATCGTTTACCCAACCGTTTATTTTTATTCTACCTGATGAGACATTGTTCTTTTAATGTCGAAACGAAATGCACAATTTTGTTGTAGCTTTTCACATGTTCTAACGTAATAATAAATTTATATATATATAAGTCATCCGCAGAAAGATCTGTTTCGCAACTCATCAGTACGGTTAGACTCCGATTGCTTCTTAACCCAGGATTGAAACCCGACAGTCGGCGATTCTATCTCTGGGCCACGAGCGTTCGGTAGAAGAAGGCAGACTTTTTTGCGCGGATATCATTATACACGTCCAATAGCTATAGTACTCTAATTCATTATTGAATGAGCGATGCGTACACACACACACACACACACACACACACACACACACACACATATATATATATATATATATATATATATCGTAGTTCGTTGCATGAAGTGTTGATTATACCACAGAAACACGACAACTCTTGTTCATCAAATGTGCTTTATTATGAATACTAAGATTATTACTACACACACACACACACACACACACATATATATATATTCATTTAGATAGGTGTGAGTTTGTGACCGTGGGTTTCACGCTCTTGCGATCGTCAGGGTTTGTCTGACGATCTCGAGAGCGTGAAACCCTATCTAAATGAATATGTCAGCTCTATCAATGACACTAAGCGCTTTCAAATAAGTACCGCGCATATATAATATATAAATTAATATATATAAAAAATTGCATATACATATATATATATATATATATGTGCATACACATTTCACACACACACACACACACACACACACACATATATATATATATATATATATATATATATATATATATATATATATATATATATTACTATCGTTGCTATGATCAAGAAAGTAATGTGTGTCGTAGACGCTCTCTGTTTCTAAAAAACATCTCCTCAAAGATCATCATTAATTTAAACATATAGACTATTTTTTTCAGACCCCCGCGAACAGCCGTTCGGCCGGTCATAAATCGCCGGCTCTATAGTTATGTATTTGCTTGTAATTACTGTTTGCTGCAGAATTATAAATCGGGATAGTTTTATATTTTGATGCCTTTGTGGTTAACTATCAGGTAAGGTATTTAATTCGCAGTCCTTTAGATCTTGGTTAACACGGGATTATATGTACGCGTGGATCCGCAAAACATACTTATTGAAAGATAAAGATACATATTCATATTTCAAACATCAACCCTGGTGCTATGCTCGTGAGTTCAAGGCACATATAAAATCCCTCACCATATTCACTCGAAAATGTGCCAGTCTTAGCTACGTTGAAAATCTACTCATACATTTTAGGACGTATGCATCTGTTTGCGCACTTGGTGTACATAACAGCCTTGCTGAATAAATGCGTGGGATAATGCATTTGCTAACTACCCAAGTGAAAAGCGGGGAGTAGATTCAGGGCAAATATCGAACATTCGGTTTTTTAACACAAACATTGGTGTATATGTTGACTGTTAGAAACTCACAGACGCCGCCTCATGTGTTCATTTTCACCGGAAATGGTATGTCTACCGAAAAGGCTGTATGTTCGCGCATGCGTATGGACTTTTCTTTAAACGTCTATTTTTAGACACGTCTGACTGTTCAGCCGCTGAAATATAGAATAGTGTTATTTTACTATTTGTGTTATTTATGCATAGACGCAAAGATGAATGAGTGAGAACGATTTCGTCTTTTCTTTAACTTCTGTTAAAAACTGTCTGAAATTAAGTAGTTTCACCTTTATTCTTTCACTTGTCCTTCCTTCAACTTTATTCGCGTTTTTTTTTTCTATGAAAAAAATAAAATAATCTAAACAATTAAATTCGGGTACTAAAAACCAATATGTTGTGAAAATCAAGAGTTCGAAAGAGAACAATATGACTTTAGATATATGCGACTTACAGCTATAGGCTTGCATGGCATGACAGATCAATGCATCGTCTTTGAAAGATGAGTTCCCCAAAAGCAGGATGACGTAAGAGGATGGATCCAAAAAATTGTGAAAAATGAATATAAAATGAGAAATGCTTAACCAAAAATTAATAGTAAATCTATTCGTGTTTTAATAGATGCAAGATATTATTCAAAACTAGTCAGATCAAGCGTTCTGATTGATTCGATTTTTGTTTTTTTGTTTTTTTCTGCTGATCAGCACTTTAAAGGTTATTTAAAGACAGAATATATTTTTCAGATTGTAAAAATTTTCTTTTGAGATAATAATGATTTAGCCATATCAGTTTTACGAATTAACAAATAACTGGTGGAAGAAGAAGTGAATTTATTTATAGGGTATTTGCGCGTAGGTTAATATAATGGACCCAACTGGAATTGAAACTCTGATTAATTACTCTAAGACATTATCCATAACATCATCCGCAGATCTAAGCTTACATCACCCGGAATTCGCAAGAGCTCACCAATCTAAGTGCTGATCATGCTTCACGTTGCTTTACTTCGGTCGGTGATCGTTCGGAAGACCGGTGTGTCAACGTGATATGGCGGCAAGACGGAACGTGTTTCCGCTTTCACTCATACACTATCTATCTATCTATCTATCTATCTAATAATGTCTATTCATATATATATATGTATCGATCGATCGATCTGTTTTATATATACCTAATAGATCAAGTCTGTACCTTATGAAGAAAAAAGCATTTACTATTAATGATCATAATTATATTCAACATGATCTCTTTCCTTGTCAATGTACTTGATTCAATGGTGTATATTAAGGACGCATCAGTAAGTACGTAGCCTGTAACGAATAAACTGAATGCTACATCTAGAATTTTCGAACAGTGGGATTAATATATATATATATATCTTTATATATATATATATATATATATATATATATATATATATAGTCATCCGCAGACAGATACAGATCTGTTTCGGTGTATCACAGCTCATCAGTACGGTTAGACATCCGATTGCTTTTTGTCCAGGATTGATACCGACCGAATTAACGTTAGTCGGCGATTCTACCTCTGAGCTATGGGCGCTCGTTATAAGGAAGCAGACTTTTTAGCGCGTATATTATCATTATGCACGCCCAACAGCTAAGAGTGTTCAATGTGTGTGTATGTGTGAAATGTGTTATATATATATATATATATATATATATATATATATGCAACTTGCTATATGTATTATTTATATATTATATATGCGCGGTACTTATTGGAAAACGCTAAATATCAGTGATAGAGCTAACATATTCAGTTGGATTTATCTAAGTTTGTGACCATGCGTTTCACGCTTTTGCGATCGTCAATCAAACTCTGACGATCGCAAAAGCGTGAAACCCAGGGTTACAAACTTACATCAATCCAACTGAATATATATATATATAACGCAACTGAAGCATTTTCTCCAACCACCACTCCCTAATTTTCTAAATAACTATGAATTCATCTTATATTTTTAAAAATATATTATTTTCACCATTCAACATATCACTTGAAGAAGAACAGTATTGTTCTGAAAAATGAAAATCGGGATATTATGCTTTTATAAACCATCTTAATAACAAAATTACATATATATATATATATATATATATATATATATATATATATATATAGTATTATATCAGTTGTTAGGTTTGCTGCTAATAAAGTTCGTTTGCTGTGCCGTGTTAGAATTTTGTTTCTCCGGAATTTCTATTACATATTTAGAAATCTACCATGCTTTCACATGCTTTCATGCTTAATCTACTGCCACCACTTATTACCCAGTGTTTCTCATATATATTTAGAGATTCTTGATAAAAATTCAAAGAAGAACCAGCAATATCAATGGTCTTGACCTGGCATCTCGGATTCAGTTACTTTCCCACGGTTATCATGTATCTTCCTTGTAGCTTTTCTATAAATATTTTCATGATAATTGTTCTGATGAACTTTCCTCTATATTAACTCGACTTTATGAATTTAAGCGTAGTATTAGCCTCGTGATGTGCGTTGTGGTACAGTGGATATCGGCTCGGAACGAGAAACCGGGGAGCCGAGTTCGAATTCCAGTCGAATCCATTGTATTCACTTGCGCGCAAATACCCTTGGGAAAGGTATTAATTCGTCTCTTCCTTCCAGTTATGAGTTAAATAGCAGGACAGATTGGGTTCTATAGCCTTGGTCGGCAACTAGTCTGGAATTCGAACTCAGCTCTCTGATTTACTGCTTTACATGAGGAAAATGATTATATATATATATATATATATATATATATATATATATTAATTATTACGTTAGAACATGTGAAAAACTACAAAAGACCATGTCTCATCAGATAGTTAGCAATACTCGATGAAGCACTGTTATTTGAATGTCGAATCAGATTGTACAATTTTGTAGTAGTTTGTAGTTTTTCCCATGTTTTAACGTAATAATTAATAAGTATTTTCTCTATTTTGTATTGAGCACTGTTTTAGAATTTTATTCTTTGCTCAGTTGTATATATATATATATATTGGATTTGACCGTTTTCAATTGAAAACTCTCTTCTATATTCTTGCTGCAACCTCCAGGAATTTAAATGCAATGTCAATACCCATCTCTTAACCCCTTGACTCTAGTTCTTTCTACATCAGCCAGTATATCTTTTCCTTTCTCTCTACCTTTGCAACTGTATTTCTATCCTTCTCTTGCTCCCTTCTCTGACACCCACTATAATTGGTTCGTCTTTCTCTTTACTCTCCTCCTATCTAATTTTTTTCTCTTATGTAGCCCCCTGCGCATCAGTGGCGTTACCGCCTTGCGTGGGGTGAAACAATAAAAAAAAAGAAAGAAAAAAAGATGTTCAATCTTATAAGACTTTCTGCGTTTTGATTTATCGGATTCAAATTCAAGTGAAAAATGCAACGATATTGTTAAAAAATGGCTTCATCTTTTATGAGAGGATTCTTCGTGACTAAAGAAGAAGGAATAAATTGATCAATAAATCTATGGTGTAGTTTAGTCTCGCGGATCGATCCTACTGACTGATGATTTCGATCATCACTGGGTTTTCCATAGTTTTGATCTTATGCCAAAAAAAGAAAAAAGTTTAATACATAACAACCAACTGTAAGGGTGGTGGAGAAAGTCAAAGAAAGACACTAAGAAAGTACGAACCCATTCGTCAGCTTCTTTCAGTGGGTGATGACTTTGCTTCAACCTACCTGCTTAAAATCGAAGTCAGTGTGTTGATGTGCAGCTATACCCGCATAAGAAAGACATTCAAAGGAGAAATGCACCCCAGTCTATTTTTATTCGTCTTCTTTCAAAAGATGGCTTGAATTATAATCGATATCCTTTCTACATGAGTGTGTATTTCTGGCTTTCCATCCTTGAATGAAATATTTTGCAGAAAAAGGACAAGTGCTCTTTTAATGTACATCTTATTGTCAGGAACAATACGCTATTTTGTATGTATGCGAACGTTAGTATGTCCCTGTATTCCTCAGAATCTATGATGGAAACGCTTTTATTTGTAAATGTATTTGAATGTCATACGGCAATTATGCACACCAGAAAAACTGCATACACTATTGTACACAATATATTTCTCTATTGCAGTGTAATATAGTAGGACTAGCAGTATAGCCCGGCGTTGCTCGGGTGTAATGAAAGCTTTAAAACTAATCCATGGTCCTGGAACTAAGACTCTTTGGATGTTGGCACGAAAGACTAAAAAGCAATAGTTGTTTCCAGTTAAAGCGAAACCGTAGACTGAAAAAAAAATGAATGGATGTAAGTCAAATATTGATTTCCTGGTATCGATATCGAATAAAATTTTTCGTCGTAAACTGAATTTTGAAGGCTAAATAAGTCATCTGAGTAAATGGTATCATGGCCGAGACTAAGAACTACAATTATACCTACTTAGAGCCAAACCGGAAGCAAAAAGTAAAATAAAAGGGCTGAAAAAATACAGACATACTGGCAGATAAACAGACACACACACAAACATCTTGCCTTTTATATATATATATATATATATTACGAATTTTCTGCACTATTGTAAGGACTGCAGCCTTGAAACTTCTGAATAGCGTTTCTTATGTCTTTGTCTATGAGTGTATCAAATTTGATAAAAATCGGACCACTCCTTCTATAACGCGATTTTTTCGATTATCGATTTTTATCGGGGGTACCTCGACACAAAACCAAGCTAAGAACACTCGCAGACGCTTACAGTACAACTGTGTAAATCTTCAAGAAAATCGGTTCAGCCGTTTCGGAGTTTATAGGTAACGGACACACAGATACACAGACACAGAGAAAAAGTTCCATTTATAAATAAGTTTAGATATACGCTATGCCCAGTTATGCTGCATTTATCACAATATCCAGGGTATACAGTATTATTCAGGGTATACAGTATTATTCAGGCTATACAGTATTATTTAGGCTATACAGTATTATTCAGGCTATACAGTATTATTCAGGCTATACAGTATTATTCAGGCTATACAGTATTATTTAGGCTATACAGTATTATTCAGGGTATACAGTATTATTTAGGCTATACAGTATTATTCAGGGTATACAGTATTATTCAGGGTATACAGTATTATTCAGGCTATACAGTATTATTCAGGGTATACAGTATTATTCAGGCTATACAGTATTATTCAGGCTATACAGTATTATTCAGGGTATACAGTATTATTCTGTACTGCTTTACTGTACAATATAAACTGAGAAAGTACAAACCCATTCGTCAACTTCTTTCAGTGGGTGATGACCGTTTATATAATCATTCTGTACTATTGTATAGGATAATATAATACATTCACTCACTCTCCCACTCACTGAAGTCCTGTGCAGTATTCCGTAGAGCAGTGCTTCTCAAACTGTCTGATGCAACGGACAGGTAGTTTTTTCTTTCAATGTGCCAGGGACCGGCAAGCAAAACAAACCAACCCAACTGAGTAAGAGGGTGGGGACTGTGTACCCGGATTTTTTTTTTGTTTTTTTGTTTTGTTGTTTTGAGATATGTACTATTTCAGGGGGATGTGCGTTGTGGTGCATTGGATATCGGCTCGGAATGAGAAATCGGAGAGCCGAGTTCGAATTCCAGCTGAATTCATTGCATTCACTTACGTGCAAATACCCTTGGGAAAGGTATTAATCCGCCTATTCCTTCCAGTTATGGGTTAAATAATAGGACAGATTGGGTTCTATAGCCTTGGCTGGCAACCAGTCTACCACAGAAAGCAATGGCAACCTACTGCGGGATAATCTTCTGCCCAGTCAGTCATGTCTCTTCTGAGACATGATCGCCCAAGCGTGTTTCACGGACATGATATCTTATTCATTCTAAGGGCAGTCATCATTGACGTAACAAGTTTTCCCAGTGTGCCACTGACCGGTACCATATTTGTGCTATGTTAGTTATGGCCACTGGTTTCGAGGGTATATATTTTTAAAAATCCAGAAAAAATATTTAAATTAATATTAATACTTTGTAAGCAATTTGAATTTAATAATGCCATAGAGTTTTACAACTGTTTCTTTATTTTCTAGAAAATCTGATGGCTCGCGTACCGGCGAGTAGCACTGAGTAGCACTGCTGTAAAGGATAGAGACAGAGACTCACCAAGGTAGTTGTAGCTACTACGATTTCCGTAAAAAGTAGGTTTTTACGGGACAGAGTTCCTAATTCCATGCCCAACCAGTTTTGAAGTCAGAGTCGTTCTTTTCCTCGACTAATTGCGAGTATGTCTAACTACTTAATCCTTATCTGAGGGAGTATAATATTCAGGGTATACACTATCATTTTATAGTACATTATATTATAGTGCAATTTAAACTACATAGTATGGCTTACGGACACATTCCGTTGAAACATCGTTACGACCAACAAAGTTAAGCAACGTCGATCCTGGCCAGTACTCTGATGAGTGCACGCTTAGGAGGAGTAGTTGCTGTAAGCTTCGACGTGCAAATGGTGCAATGGATAATGTAATTGTTAATCGGTGAGCCGTGTTCCAGTTCTCATCGAGTACGTTATATTCACTTACGCGCAAATACTCTTGAGAAACGTATGAATCCACCTCTTCTACCCTCAGC
Source organism: Ascarosepion bandense (assembly GCA_037127315.1). Taxonomy (NCBI): domain Eukaryota; kingdom Metazoa; phylum Mollusca; class Cephalopoda; order Sepiida; family Sepiidae; genus Ascarosepion; species Ascarosepion bandense. The sequence continues at coordinate 2,214,665 of JBBBDQ010000559.1, forward strand.
TATGGGTTAATTAGTAAGACTTATATCACTAAACCATTATTATCTCAACAAAGAAATTCGTAATATCTAAAAAAAGGTTTAGATATAATAGTTTAAATAACCTGCAATATATTGATAAGCAGTAGGAAATTAATAAACCAAAATATTTACAGTATTATTCTATACTACAGTATAGTATAGCACAGTATACACTTTATGCAATATCATTACATACAAAAGTATAACATCGTTTAGTATACAATGCATACAATGTCATTCTATAATGTACTGCACTACACAATTTACAATATATATTTGTGTAATGGCAATTATATTCAATTTCCTAGCCTCCTATATTAAATTTGTTATTTTTGGAAAGGCATGAATCTATCTTCCCCCCTTCACAGAAGTGGATGAAATAATAGAGTAGACAGGATAGAAGCAAGTCTAGGAAAAGGACATATCTGAACACAAAACCTAGGAAATGACACAGGAAACCACTTTACTACAAATACTTTCATGGCTTCTGCTCCGATGAACTTAGCTCACACAAATTTACTCGAGCCACAAGATTAGCAACTAGGCCCCACCCTTTTACTGTGAAACCAATAAATTGTAAACGCAAATTCTATTCCAACAGCTTTTTTTCTCGCACTTCCCGCCTGTGGAATTCCCTTCCGTTTACTTACTTTCCTGACAGCTACAATCTTCAAGAATTCAAATGTTAAGTCAGTCATCTATCTCATTCTCTTGCATCCTCTCTCTCTCTCTCTCTCTCTCTCTCTCTCATGCTCCTTTCTCCGTCCACTCCACTCTCATCAGTATTCTCATCCTTCTCTTACCCTCTACCTGACACCCCCTCTAACCTGTCACGCTTTAAAATAGCTTTCCTCCTATGTAACCGTTTGGTTGGGGCGTCACGATTATTAAAAAAAATTAAAAAGATTTAGAATGTGTGGAGAGCCATAACCTCCTATGTCCTGTCCACAAGCTTTCTTAGGAAGAACCGTGACAAAACAAAATGTATAGTACCAATCACGTTTATATACTTTAAAATAACCTATCACTTAAGAATATTCCAAGAATAGCATAGTATTGTTATATAAGTTATCTAGAGTGGATCAAACTCACTTTTTTTTTTTTTTACAAATTGTTCTTCATGCGTGGAAATTACGCTACGATAAGCCCATCCCCAAATATTTTAATTCAAGAGATTCTTCTTCGATATGACGCGTCGCTTGAGGACCTGGGTGATCATGGCTTTCACAATATTATATCCTTTTCAGATCTCAGTAAGGTTTGTCTTTCCAACATTTCTACTCTAAGTTCTCTCATTTATACATGCTTGTTAGGGAGGTTATACAGTCAGTTAAGTACCGTACGTGATGAAACGCTTGGGCGATCATGTCTCGAAACAGACATGACTTACTGGGCAGAAGATTATCCCGCAGTAGGTTGCCATTGCTTTCTGCGGTAGACTGGTTGCCGACCAAGGCTATAGAACCCAGTCTGTCCTGCTATTTAACCCATAACTGGAAGGAAGAGACGGATTAATACCTTTCCCAAGGGTATTTGCGCGTAAGTGAATGCAAGGAATTCAACTAGAATTCGAACTCGGTTCCCCGATGCGTCTAATATTTCGATTTTGTTTGTAAGTTCTGCTCTGAACGTCAAATTATTCAAGCATTGTTTCCTCATCTCAAAACTTTCAGCTGTCTATTTATATATTTAACATAAGCGTCATTTTGATTCCACTTTCCTTTAAAATTTCTCGTTTTTTTTGCGTTTTAACACCATGGTATTATAAGCACCTTTCCCTAAACAAACTGTAATGGAGCCGATCCTAAATTGGCATCTCCATTTCAGTCACTTTCTCCCCGACGCAGCTTGGCTTTCCTCTGACATTTCTACAAATATTTTTATAGCAACTACTCTGACAAGCTTTTTCCCTTAGTGCACCGACTACATGAATTTATGTGTGCTACTAGATTGGCATCTAGGTTCCACCCGTTTACTGTTGAAATAGTTAAATGTAACAGATACTTCTACTCCAACAGTTACTTTTCTCGCACTTCCCGCTTCGAGAATTCCCTTCCGTTTACACGCTTCCTTGATAATAACAATATTAAAAAATTTAAATGTTTCATCAGTCGCCATTTTTTATCTTATTGAATCCCGTTCATCTTTTTTTCTTTCCTCAATCCACCCCAAACTCAGTTTTTTTTTTCATTCTCACTTCCTGCAATTCCCTGTGTACTTGTGGCATTTTCGCTTCGTTTAAAGTCAAAACATTTACAAAACATATTTTTTGTCAACTCAAGTATTTTCTTCATTTGTGATGAGATTATATAGCGTATCGTAATATCAACAAATGTAAATATACAATGTTACGGAAAGTACCGAAGATTAACGAAATGGTTTTAACAACCGACATATTTAATTTATTTGTTTGAGCATTATTTTTAATCGATACTCGTAGTTGTGTAGATATTCGGCTTTAAATCAAACAGTATATTTATTTATATATTTATTTCTAACAGCCCGATTATTTACGATAAATTTTGTTACAAAAATGTGTCATTCAGCGGGATTCGAACCTGCCACTAATTGAATGACACATATAATACCAAATATTATGTGAAGTCAGAGAAAAATCAGAAACAATTAAGTGTTGTCATCAATAGACTGACTCTAATCGGAACCGGAAATTTAAAGTTTTCAAAACTCAGTTTTTTCCATTCTCACTTCCTGTAATTCACTGTGTACTAAAGGCATTTTCGCTTTGTTTAAATTCAAAATATTTAAAAAACATATTTTTTGTCAACTCAAGTGTTTTCTTCATTTGTGATGATATTATTTAGTATTCTCTTCCATATACGAGGACTGATATTACGTAGCAGTTCGGCATTTTTTTCCTTAGATTTTTCTGATTATTGATAATTTGCTTAGCTTTTAGAGAGCATCTTTCGCCATTACAACGCTCCTTCCGTTTGCGGTAACTCATTTTCAATCCTCTGTTAAAACAATTCTAAAATAGTTAATATTATTTTGCTTGCTTGATTCAAAAAATTTTAATTTGTAGCCTGCATGTTGGACTGTTCCCTAGACTCACCATCATACATTGCTTGATTCCAAATGATGGATATTCCTTTCTTCTTGCTTCCTTGATTATTTGTATAGGACTTCGAGTAGTTTTCTTTCCGTGTCAGCTATCAGCATAGTATCAACCGTATATCTCATGTTGTTAAAATTGTTTCCATCGATTATACATCGTGGTAGAATCTCCAGTTATTTTACGATAGACTTGGGTGTCGGTGTAAAGGTTGAATACATACGATGAGAAAACACCTTATCGTCTTACGTCTCTTTATATTTTTATCTATTTAATTTTCTATTTGTATGCAGGTGGGTTTCTTCCAGGATAATTTCTGGATTATTCTAACATATTTCCCAAATGGATCAAGTGCAGGAATAGATAATGTGAATGAGAGTCAAATGAGTAACGAATTTTAACCCCAGCATCGACTTTTGTGGCCCCAACTACTGCAAAAACCGCAAGGTAGATTCAAGCGGACCGTTAATAGATAAGAATTTTTAGATAGACGTTAAAAGATTGAATATTATGTTACTTTATATACCTTTGTTTATCACATTTTTCTAACCTACTCGTCTTTATTTTTCATTCTCCCCCCCCCCCCCCACATTATTTCGGTCTTTTTCCTTCTTTAGGGACATCTGCATTAACAGTATTGCTGCTTATAATAGAGAAAGTGAGAATGGACAACAATTGAATCAGCAGCAGCGCTATTAACATCCGGATGTGTGAAGAATAAGTTGAAAGAGATGAAAAAAGAAACACTCCCTCAATGGTAGCTGTGATACACTCGTTTTATAAATCTGTTTGATTTAGATTTTTTACGGTTTATCAACTCTTTGTGTGTTATTTAAAGCCGAAATATAATTTGAATTATAAGAATATTTCTTTTTTTGCGATTAAATATTTTATTATCAATGTCTTTATAACAATTATTTTTCTATTTACAAGTTCAACTATTTAACCCATAGCTGAAGGAAGAATATTAATCACTAGTTCTATCGTAGAAAAAATACTTGGAAGTATTTAACAGATGAACCTTTTCAAGTCTAGGATCAAGCAACATCTGTCCTGCATATGCTCATAATATTCACCTTCTTTCTACTCCCTCCATGTCATTCCAACAATCAGATTAAGTAATCCCCTACCTTGAGTAACTCTTGAGCCTCTTATTGTGTGAAGGATAGCGTAAAAATAATTTCGCTCTTTTCGAGCTCTCCAGTTCTCAACTTCTCTTTTCACTTTCTTTTTTCTTTTCAAATATTTCCAGTTGCATTTCTATGAATCTTCACAGATGCAAAAATCTGCTGATGAACACACATTTGCCTACCTATGTCAAGACTTATGAATATTTTAGATAACGAATTAACCTTGTAAATGTGACTTTTCCCGACTCTCTGTTTAAGAAAAATGCAAACTTGACCAATAAAATCGTTTGAGGAAAAACCTATCCAACCACGAATATGATTAAAGGGGTGATAACTCTTTAACAGGCATCATTACATTTCTTTCTGATCATTTTAGCTTATTCTTTTTTATCACTAAATGATTTACCGCTTCACTGAAACTAATTAGCTTCTCTTGCGATGCAGTTACTGCCATTCATCTTGTTCTGTACGTTATTCGGTCCGACTTATCGCTTAAAGAAAGGTTTTTACTCTTGTATTTAAAAAAAGCTGAAACAGATATAATGCATGAGATGCCATCATTTAGCAACCACTTGTGATCGGAATGGTAAAACAAGCGACGATAAATCTCGTTACGGCTTTGCTAAGAGACATTTATCTTAGATCCCCAAGTGCAGATATGATTTCATTAGAAACGACCGGCAGTGCATTAGGTGGCTTTGAGGCCGTGTAGCGAAGAAAATAACAAAATCACTCAGATCTCTTCTGAACCAGGAACACAGAATTAAAGTGATTACAACGACGGAACAGCCATTCACTTCTTTTAGTAGAACCTGACGATATGCGTTCTTTTCCTGAAGACTTTACTTATGCATGGATGCATCGAGGTACGAATTCCGAGAAAATATACATAGAACTACATTTCATTTATTTGTTTTTTTTTTAAATCGTTTCACCCCAAGCAAGGCATTCCACTGCCACTATTGCGCTTGGGGCTACATAGGGGAAGGTAAATAGAAAGAGTGGTTAGATATAGGAAATGTCAGAAGGGGGGTGATAGATAGTTTGAAGGATGGGAAGAGTGTTTGAAACAATGGAAAAAAGTTAGCTTTTTAGGAGGTGTCTATTGACCTTAAACTCCTGAAGATTGTAGCCGTCGGGGAAGCAGTCATGTGGAAGGGAATTCCACAGTCGGGAAGTACGAGAAAAGAAACTGTTGGATTAGAAGTTGCGGTTACATTTTATCGGTTTCACAGTAAAAGTGTGGGATCTAGTTGCTAATCTAGTATCTCGTGCAAATTCGAACCTAGGGGGCACCAGTGATCTAAGTTCATCGAAGCAGAAGCCATGAAAGTATTTATAAAAGAGACACAGGGAAGCCACGTCGCGCCAATGAGAGAGAGACTGCAGGCGGTCTGCCAAGTCAGTCTCGTTCACATTTTTTGTTTGAAGATTATTTTTAATCGATACCCCTATTTGAGTAGATATTCTGTTTTAATCATATAGTATATTTATATATACATTTCTGTCGGCCTGATTATTTACGATAAATTTTGTTAGGAAAATATATGTCATTCGGCAGGATTCGAATCTGCGACTATCAGCATAGGGAAAAACCACCAACCGATCTGGTGCGTCTTAGACCGCTCGAAAACGAATGATTCCACAGTCTAATAGAACGTAAATCAAGGATTATATACAATACAATTTTTGATTATACGTAAATGACAATGTCTGCTCTGAAAGCGTATCGTAATATCAACAAATGTAAATATACAATGTTACGGAAAGTACCGAAGATTAACGAAATGGTTTTAACAACAGACATATTTAATTTATTTGTTTGAGCATTATTTTTAATCGTAGTTGTGTAGATATTCGGCTTTAAATCAAACAGTATATTTGTTTATATATTTATTTATAACAACCTGATTATTTACGATAAATTTTGTTACAAAAATGTGTCATTCAGCGGGATTCGAACCTGCCACCAATTGAATGACACATATAATACCAAATATTATGTGAAGTCAGAGAAAAATCAGAAACAATAAAGTGTTGTCATCAATAGACTGACTCTAATCGGAACTGGAAATTTAAAGTTTTCAAAACTCAGTTTTTTCCATTCTCACTTCCTGTAATTCACTGTGTACTAAAGGCATTTTCGCTTTGTTTAAATTCAAAATATTTAAAAAACATTTTTTGTCAACTCAAGTGTTTTCTTCATTTGTGATGATATTATTTAGTATTCACTTCCATATACGAGGACTGATATTACGTAGCAGTTCGGCATTTTTTTCCTTAGATTTTTTTGATTATTGATAATTTGCTTAGCTTTTAGAGAGCATCTTTCGCCATTACAACGCTCCTTCCGTTTGCGGTAACTCATTTTCAATCCTCTGTTAAAACAATTCTAAAATAGTTAATATTATTTTGCTTGCTTGATTTTAAATTTTTAATTTGTAGCCTGCATGTTGGACTGGTCCTCAGGCTCACAACCATACATTGTTTGATTCCAAATGATAGATAGTCCTTTTTTCCTGCTTTCGTTGATTATTTGTCTAGGACTTCGAGTAGTTTTCTTTCCGTGTCAGCTATCAGCCTAGTATCAACCGTATATCTCATGTTGTCAAAATTGTTTCCATCGATTATACATCGTGGTAGAATCTCCAGTTATTTTAAGATAGACTTGGGTGTCGGTGTAAAAATTGAATATATCCGGTGAGAAAACACTTTATCTAACATCACTTTCTATTTTTATCTATTTAATTTTCGATTCGTATGCAGGAGGGTTGCTTCCAGGATAATTTCTGGATTATTCTAACAGATTCCCCAAGTAGATCAAGTGCAGGAATAGATAATGCGAATGGGAGTCAAATGAGTAACGAATTTTAACCCCAACATCGACTTTTGTGGCCCCAACTACCGCAACAGCCGCAACGTAAATATAAGAGGAATGTTGATAGATATAATCTAAACTTATTTATAAATGGAACTTTATAAATGAAATATATATATATATATATATATATATATATATATATATATATATATATAAACTTATTTATAAATGGAACTTTGTCTCGGTGTGTCTGTGTGTGTCTGTGTGTGTGTGTGTCGGTTACCTATAGACTCCGAAACGGCTGAAACAATTTTCTTGAAAATTTACACAGTTGTACTCTAAGCGTCTGCGAGTGTTCTTAGTTAGGTTTTGTGTCGATGTACCCCCGATAAATATTGAAAATCGATAATCGAAAAAATCGGTTTATAGAAGGAGTGCTCCGATTTTAATCAAATTTGATACACTCATAGGCAAAGACATAAGAAACGATATTCAGAAGTTTCAAGGTTGCAGTTCTTACAATAGTGCAGAAAATCGATAATATATATATATAAAAGGCAAGATGTTTGTGTGTGTCTGTGTGTATCTGTCTGTATGTTCTTTATACAAATCCACAATTTTTATCCGATTCTCATCAAACTTCACACAAATATTCTTTAGGCTGAGTCTGAGTTCCAAGAACATATATTAGTTTTAAAGCTTTCATTACACCCGAGCAACGCCGAGCTATACTGCTAGTAATATCTATTTTCAAGTATACGAAAATCAACGGTTTATATGCTGATGACACAACTATTTACTTATGTCTTCATAATAAGTTTGGCCCATTCGATAAGTTCAAATTGGCAACTGATCTAAAAAAAAATTACCTACAATCTGTTGTTAAGAGAGGCAAGTATCGGCTTGTTGATTTTAAAGTCTACAAACGAAACTGCTCTCTTTTAAGCATTTGAGAAAACCCTTTTTGCCTTCCATCAGTATAGCTGATTCTAACCTCCAGGGACTAACCTTTTCCGTTGACATGAAGTTTTCTGCCCTCCTCACATGTTGGTTAAGTACCCGAGCAGATCGGGGTTTCTACTCTTAGTTGGCTGCCAGTCTAGGAGAAAGACAAGTCTGAATTTGAAAGCAGTTGTTAGTGCAGCCAGCAATATCACCCCTTACTGAAACCACAGTAGATCCAGGTAGTGCAAAAAATGTGGTTACCCTACTGCACTAGGAATTTAAAGGTTTAGCACAAACGACCGACTGATAATATCGGTAACGCATGCTTAAATTTCTGACCTGTGATCATTTATTTTTTTCAAATTTCCAATGTCTATTGACTTACTAAACTTTTGAAACCAATTTTAAGTTGTGAATTCCAAAGATAAATGGTTAATCATCAATTTTACTTTATTTCCTTGGGATTCAAAATATTTCTTTGCACAGCAAAATGTGGATATTAACGAAAACTAAAATCTGCATATTTGCTAAAATCCACAGCTTTCTGTGCAAAGAAATATTTCAAATCCACTCCTTTCTGTTCTTGCTTCATTCTGACGTCCCCAAGTCGTAACTCACGTCTTTAGCTGACCTTTTGCTGATGACCATATATTCTGTCTTTTTACAATTGGTGGTTTTCGTCTCCCTTTCTTTTTTTACGTTGTCTAGAATTTTCTTTCGGTTTTTTTTTTCTTTGTCTACCAGCAACACAATGTCATCTGTGTACCTTACATTGTTAAGATTGTGTCCGCCAGTAATAAATCCTGTTTAGATTTATAGTTCTCGTAGAATCGCTTCGCTGTTTGGATGATTCTTGACTCATTTCGCCAGACATTCAGTGTCAGAATGGTTCTCATTTAGTGATGTAGAAACATAGCATTTGGGAATCTGTATCTGTATTTATTTTCAATTATTATTTTTCTTCGTTTCGATGAGATAAAAATGTTTACGATGAGACCAGAATTGCTCTTTTAGTCTGAAATTATATTAGTAGAATAGAAAAATGTATTATCTTCCGTGTGCCGAAGGAGGACTGGCAGAATGTACAAGATTCAGGAATTTATTTTTTTCAGATTCGCTGGTTGATCGACAGTCAAGGCAACTGAAGACCAGTACATACAAACTAAGGTAATATTACGAGTGTTGGCAAAGCTATCACAAACAATAAGGGAAACAGAAAGTAATGTGATGTGTGCGGCCGGGTAAATGCAGGCTGAGTTAGTGTTAGCAATCGCCATCAAAGCCTCGGCTGCAATTTCAATATTGAATGAACACCGCTCTGCACATATTAATAAGGCGACAACGGAACGTCGAATCACTTTTCATTAGTTCATGCCATATACGATTTCTATTTCTCTTTACTTTCTGTTTAAAACTCCCTTTCTCTATCATACTTTTATCGTTCTCTTTCTTTTTCCTTTCTTTCTTTTACTTTTCTTTCTTTTTCCTTTCTTTCTTTTTTTCTTTCTTCCCCCTTTATATGCCCATCTCTCTCGCTACAAAAACATTCTTTTTCTATTTCTTGCTGTAACAGTTACTTCATGGGTTAGGTCTGGACGTTTTTGTTACCTTCCTTTATTTTTCCCCATGTTCTCCTTTCTCCGGAATGTGCGTTGCGGTACAGTTGACATCGGCTCGGAACGAGAAATCGGGGAGCCGAGTTCGAATTTCTGTTGAATTCTTTGCATTCACTTACGCGCAAATACCCGTTGGAAAGGTATTAATCTGTCTCTTCCTTCCAGTTATGGGTTAAATAACAAGATAATTAAGGTCCTGTAGCCTTGGATAGCAATCAATCTACCGCAGAAAGTAATGGCAAACTACTGCGGGATAATCTTTTGCCCAGTCAGTCATGTCTCTTTGGAGATGATCGCCCAAGAGTGTATCACGTATGGAATTTGACTGACTCCTTTCCCCCAATTTTTCTCTTTCTTTCCTCTCCTTCTTCAATCTTTTTCTCTCACGCGCACTTTATATAACGCTGCTTCTATCCTTCCCTGTTAAAAACAAGCCTCTCTTTTTCTCGGAACGAGAAACCGCAGAGCCGAGTTCGAATTCCAGTTGAATCAATTGTATTCACTTACGCGCAAATACCCTTGGGAAAGGTACTAATCCGTCTCTTCCTTCCAGTTATGGGTTAAATAGCAGGACAGACTGGGTTCTATAGCCTTGGTCGGCAACCAGTCTACCGCAGAAAGCAATGGCAACCTGCTGCGGGATAATCTTTCGAGACATGATCGCCCAAGCGTGTATTGCGTATGGCACTTAACTGACTGACTGATCGTATCTAGCACCCAACGTATTACATTTCACGCCCTTTCTGCCTTTATCTGGTTTCACCAGTTCTTCTCTTTCAATATTTCTCTTTCTTCTTTTTCCCTTATATATACCTCTGACTATATACCTTCTCCATCATCAGCATTTTTGTCTTTCCCTATTTCCTTTCGTAACAAAAACTCCATGTATCGCTTCTGCTACTCTCGGAGAGCTGAGTTCAAATTCCAATCAGTTTTATCATATTCACTTACGCATTCAATTACCTGTAGAAGTCCAGAGCGTACAACGACTGAAACGTCATGAAGATGAGGACAACAGCTCAAATAATGCAAATAGTATAAATAACCTGCAAACCCGTAAAAAATACATATTTTCACTGTTCCTAGATTTATTTTTCTCCAGACTAATGGTTTTCTCTTTTCAGACAATCTTTCTCATACCAAATCTTTTCTTTCTCACTCATATATTCCTTTCAATTATTACATCTTTTCCGATGACCATCTTCATTTTTGTTTTTGTTTCTAACACAGTCGATATATTATTCGACCTTCTTCAGGAGTGTGTTGAAACGTCGTGAATATGGCAAGAAAGATGAGAACAACAGTTTGAACAATGTAAATAATTAAATCTCAAAAATATAGACAAGTATGAGTTGAATATATAGATCGGAATCCGAAAATATGAATAGAATGAGTAAAGAACAGGTAGGAAAAAAGTGTATTTAATTTAACATGATTCACTTTAACAAGCTGCTTCAGAGAAGAAAAGAATGATTTAAAAATCTGTTTTTAAAAATCCAAGAGACGGTATGTTGATTGAGGTAAGGTTTCATTGGTCAGATACGTGTCACGTGTGATAAAGCAATTGATGAATATTAAATGTTGAAGAAAATACTTGTGTCTGTTTAAGTATGTGTGCTAACGCGTAATAAAAACATTAGATGTTTATTATGAATGTAAGTATATGTAAGCGAAAATAATGCGTGTCAAGCGTATTTAAACTATAGACAAATTAAGTGTGTATATATGTCGGTAACGATAGTATGCGTGAATAACAAAATGCATTTCCGTTCAGAATACAAAACAAGTATTGAATACACATGTCAATGGAACGATTTTCCTTTTTTAAATAAAATGAGAGACTCATGTACGAATGTGTGTATGAGAGTAATAATGTGTGAATCTCACTCTTCTCGTCTCTCTCTTTCTCTCTCTCTCTCTCTCTCTCTCTCTTACACACACACACACACACACACACCCATATAGCATTTCTGAAAAACCGATTGGCTCCCCGCGAAAAGAAATCTTCTTCTTTCTTCTTTTATGTGCCATGTCCTTTCAGGACGTAGGCGATCATGGCTTTCCACATCTCCCTGTCCCTGGTGTCTCTTAGCACGCTTTCTCCTGTTGCGCCGTACAACCCTCGTTCCGTCATCCACCTGATCAGGTCCTTCCACTGCTTTCCTCTGTCTCTTTTTCCCTCTATCTGGCCTGTTAGTAACAGGTTCTCCAAGCCCTCCTTCCTCATTGCATGTCCCAGGAACTTTAGTTGTCTCTTCTTGATGCTCACTATTAATTTCCTTTTCGTCTCCATCCTTTCCAAAACCTCGTTATTGCTCACATGCTCGGTCCATGATATCCGCAGCATCCTTCTGTAGAACCATATTTCAGCTGCTTCAAGTTTTTCTTTCATCTTCGAAGATATTGTCCAACATTCACTGCCATATTGAAGAACCGACATCACATAGCAATCCAGTACTCTCCTCTTTGTTTCTAGTGAAATTGTCCTGTTTCGTAATACTTTACTCATCTTCTGGAAAAGAAATCACGGTTCCAGAAACTGTTGATATGATATCTTCCGTGTTATTTATTTTCTGTTAGAGATTAGCTAATGAGATATCACTCACGAATTTTTTTCGCTCTGAGTTTTCTTACTCTGACAGTAAATTGGTAAATTGTCCAAGACACTTCATAAATGGTAACGAAATTAGTGAAAGTGAATCTGGTTTTGCAAGAGCTGGTAATGAGGCATTTCACCGATAAGTTAGTCAGTCAGTTAAATACATAGACATAAAATAAGTGATACATGCTTCTGACTGGGCAGAATATTTTTTCCCGCAGTAGGTGACCCTTACTTTTTGTTGTAGACTGGTTGCCAACCAAGACTACAGAACCAAAACTGTCCTGTTATTTAAACCATAGCTAGAGGGAAGAAATCGATTAATACCTTTCCCACGGGTATTTACTAGTAAGTTAATGCAAGGAATTCAACTGGAATTCGAACTCGGTTCTCTGATTTCTCGTTTCAAGCCGATATCCACTGCGCCAAAACGCACATTCCACCTTACAAAACTACCCAGGTTTCAAAACCTTAACATGTTTAATAGATCATTACATTGCTCGTCTCGAAATCCTACCTGTTTTGCTTATGCCTCAGTGTATTTGTTCTGTATTGGCCCGTAAGGCGATGACTAACAATGCAAGAATTATATATATATATATATATATATATATATATATATATATATATATATATATAAGTGGACATTGAAGTCTACGCCCAGAGATGACAGTCTGTTTCATGCTAATATATTAGTATATTTATATATGCTCTATCTCTGATACTCTGATATTGAATACTGTAACCTGTTCATATAGCATACATTAAAACTATATATATATATATATATATATATATATATATATGTATGAATCTAACCTAGAGCCAACCGACCTACCTAGGTGTCACCTAACGGATCGTCAGGGTTTAAAAATAAATTTATTGCTATATATATATATATATATATATATATAATTAACCAAATGAAGGAGAACGAAGTTTGTAGTTTGCACGTGTTCTAAAGTAATAATTAATAATAAATATATATATAATTAATGTATATTTGGGGAGCAATCATTCTTTTAAGCCATGTTTCGTTGAATATATATGAATATATATGCATGGATATCAGTAAATATACGTACTGTAATGCACGAAAGTACACACACACGCACACACATACACACACACATACACACACACACACACATATATATATATATATAAACATCCTTCTTGTGTTCATAAAACAGTGCTCGTTGTAATATAACCGAGATATATATTTATAAATATACATATTATCCTACGTCTATGGCTCGACTCGGAGTTTCATGCACTATGCAATCATCATGTGCATGTTATGAACTGAATAATTCTAGATTTTAATTTTTATTTTTGGTTCTTGCATTGATCATGCTCGTTATAAATTATAAATCTGTGATACTATTTTTTTTAGTTATTATGAGTATAATTTAATTTGGTTTAGACTGAAATTTAAACATGAAATCTGAAATTGAAATGATAAAAGTTACAATCATATCAAAGGCTAAATTTTACCAGGGGTAGATGTTGTACGTGTAGTTCAAGGGGGACCACTTGTAGTTTATCATTTTCGAGGGATGATGATCTATGTTAATCCGGGTTTATGTATTTGAGCAGGTATTTATTTCTATGTCTGCATGTGTCATCAATTCACTTCTTTTATTTAGTAAATTGGGGTTATTTAGTTGTTTCAAGAGAACAACTTTTTCTAAAAGGCATCAATTGCATCTGTTTTCTTTTCCATAAAATTTGATTTTTGCGATGACATCCAAGGTAGCAACTGAATTTATTTTGTTTTTTAATTGCCAAAAATACATTATATTATATATATTTATATATTATTTTATATTTTATATTAAAAGACAACAAAAACAATTCAGTTATTAAATGAATTGGCCGATATTAAATGTCTTTAAGACCATCTCATCACCAATTTCAACTCATGCATGAAACTTTTAGTCATCTCCTGAAGAATCAGAAACCTCTCTATTGTTTATCAAAACGATATAAATCAACATTAAATTAGCACACAAAAATTGGTATACCTTCAAAACAAAACAATCTTAGATTGTTTGATCATCTGAAATAAGAGATATATTTTTAATTACTTTTCATCTGTTTCATGCCTTAATTCCATTATGCCTCCATTCCATTATTCTAAGCTGATCCACTATTCAGTCATTAAAAGCGACTTCTGCCGAAACAAATTTATACTCTATACCCAAGACGATCGTTTATCACAGACAATGTCACAGACGCCTCACTGTTAAGAATAGCTCATCTATATACTGTCATAACTATAAATATTATCTTGGAAATTGAAGTGTATCTCTAAATATTATATTTTTCATTTCCTCGGTCCATTGATATTCATGTCAACTTAAAGGTGCTTTGTAAAAAAATATTGCAGCTTAAAGTGATCCGAAAATGCGAGTCCATAAGAGACGAGTATGTTTAATGCTGATCACAACTACAGGAGATTAATTGTAGCGAGAAAAGCCTCGGTTTTATCGCTTTTTGTCTTTCCTTTTAACTTATGTATTACCACCTGATCAATAAAACCTTTCCCTGGGAAAGTCACCAGCGTGTTTACAAGGAGATGAGAGGTGGGTTTGAATGAGAAGCGAGAGGAAATTGAAACTGATCTCATAGTAACCTTAGCAACTATTCTGCATTTTCATTGGACAAAGATAGGCAAGTAATGTCTTGGTATAATGTTAAAATTTCGTTGACATCGCTTGTGTAACGCGTACATGGCGCCTGGCCAAGATCTCTGTGTAAATGTTTCCAAATATTTTAATGGAATGATTGTATGTCGATGCGTGTGTTTGTGCCTGGGTAAATGATTTTAATAAAATAGATCAGTTCACATACACATACACATATGTGTGTGTGTGTGTGTGTGTGTGTGTGTGTGTGTGTGAATATTCTCAGATATAATCTGTTGTGAAAGACAATTGAACTGAAAGAAAGAGACAAGAGGGAAACTTTTTTTTTTTTTTTATTGCCTTGATAAAGTCCGTCGGAGGACGAAAAGCTTCGGCTAAAACTAAAGTGAGTTTTCCTCTTGTCTCGTTCCCTGAAGAAATTTATCAAGGCAAGATAAACGCATTTTGTCTATGGATTGTTGGCATTCCTCTTGTTTTTGTTTTTTTTTTTTATTTATATAGGCTTTAAAGATATATTTTGTTCATATTGTAATTTTTACAAATATACATTTGTATGGGTATATTTCAGATACTTATCCAACATAGCACGCGCACACACACACACACACACACACACACACACACACACACACACACACACACACACACACACACTGATAACACGCTAAAATTTCTCCTTGCTATATGCGCCGATAGCTTAGGGAGTAGGCACTCTGACTGACGCTAAATCAGTTGAGTTTCGATCCCGGCTGGAAGCAAGTGGATGTCTAACCATTATGACGAGCTGCCTAGTGGATGTCTAGCCATCAAATCAGGCTTTTATGTGGATGACTTATACATATATATCTATCAGAGAGTTTATTCCGCCTATCAACTCCTTCTTGGTCATTTATTACCGGAATTTTATTTTCTTATGAGTATTTTTTCCGTAAATGTATTCCTGGCATTTTTTCCCCCAAATAATAATTTTATGGTAATTTTTATTATTTTTCTATGAAAATCTATCGCTGGTAATTTTTAAAAAATATATTATGTATTATATATTTTCATGTTTTGACCCAAGTTTGTGGATTCACTCTTTGCCCATAGCAGGGATTATTAGCCCAGGTCAAGGTGGACCTGGGACAACAGCAATTAAGAGGTGGCTCCACGTTCCTCAAAACTTTTCAATCAGAGGCCTTTCTGCTGGGTAAACTACACACACACACACACACACACATATATATATATATATATATATATATATATATATACAAGCGTTTCTATGCATACATATACTTACATTTAAAATGAACGTCTATCACTTTATTACACGTGACACGTATCTGACTAATGGAATCAAGTCCTACTCAACATTAGAGCATTCTGTCTCTTTGTTGTTTTTTATTTAATTTGTGTCTTATAAGCACATCACTGAAGAAGCTTAATAAAGCAAAATATGTTAGATTAAAACACTTTTCCTTCTTGTTCTTGACTTATTCTTTCATATATATATATATATGTATATATATATATATATAGCATAATGATGATCCACGTATACTGTCTTAAATATGTATAGGAAAGAATATTAAAACGTTACTAATTCAACGTTTAGTAACGTAGTAACGTAATGTTACTATAAACGTTACGTTACTAATTCAAATTTTAAAATTATTTGTTTCTGATGAAGAACCGGGGGCGGTCAGAAATATAAAATATAATAGTAGAAATAAACAAATACTGTCAAAAAACACCTTTTCAAACCCAAAACGTTTAAATATTCTTTCCTATATATATATATATATATATATATATATATATATATATATATATATATATTATTTATTCATAAATTATAACATGGATATGTTACAATATCACTACAAAAGTAACCATTTTGTTTCAACACTTTTGTGTCTTTTCAAGTGATGTGATGGTTCTTAAAATAATGGTTTAAAAGTCTGAAAACGAACGTGGCCCCTTTAATCAGGGAGGTATTATTGTATATGTAATGTGGACCAATCAGGGTGAAGCAACTTCTCATTTGGAAAATATGCGGGCAGGCTTAAGGTTAATTTTGGTGGGTATTGTTATTAATATTTGTTTAAAGTCATATTATTATTAATAGATATAAGTATTAATTAATTATATTATTAATTGATCATATTATTATTATTAATAGATATAAGTATTAATTAATTAATAATTAATAATAATAATATGACTTCAAACAAATATTAATAACAATACCCACCAAAATTAACCTTAAGCCTGCCCGCATATTTTCCAAATGAGAAGTTGCTTCACCCTGATTGGTCCACATCGTATATACAATAATACCTCCCTGATTAAAGGGCTACGCTCGTTTTCAGACTTTTAAACCATTATTTTAAGAACCATCACATCACTTGAAAAGACACAAAAGTGTTGAAACAAAATGGCTACTTTTGTAGTGATATTGTAACATATCCATGTTATAATTTATGAATAAATAATATTATTAGCTCTACTTTTGTATTGAGCACTTTCTTAAAAATAGTGTTTCTTTTGACAAGGAATATTATTTCAACAAGACTTATATATATATATATATATATATATATATATATATATATTTCTCGTAGAAATTTCTCGTAGAAATGGCCATACAACGAATTTGAACATCGGAATTTGTTTTATTTTTTATATATTTATATATTCAACGTATTCTTATAATTATAATCAACGTTTCTATTTTATACCACCCTCTTTCTACATATGTGATTTCATAAAAAAACAACGCTTAAGTCCGATAAAATTCTAAAGAACGAAATGCGTCACACAAATTTTTCCACTTAGTCATTAATTTATTTAGTATATAATGAATCAATCAAGAAATGTTCAGTGGACTTTTCTCATTTAACCGATTCTCGAATTTCGCGTAAATCTCATAATAAAGTCAAACCTGATAATTACTATATCGTATCAAACGATCTGACACTGATGATCAGTATTACACGAAACTCTGGATTTGGTGACATAAGTCCATTGAACATATGTTGAATTTTTAATACTGTTGCTATTGTTATGTAATGAGTACATATTTTGCAAAAGGTTCTGCTTACCTTGAAATTAGATTTTTCAATTCTTGTAATTTTTACTTATTTTTTTTTAATCATATCACCCCAAGCACGTCATTCCACTGCCACTATAGCGCAAGGGGTTACATAGACCGATTGGGTATAGGAAATATCAGAAGGAGTGTGATAGATGAGTAAGGAGGTACATAGGAAGAGTGTTTGGGAGAATGGGCGCGAGTTAGTGTGTTAGGGGGTGTCTATTGACCTTACATTTAAACTCCTGGAGGTTGTAGCCGTCGGGGAAGCAAGCATGCGGAAGGGAATTCCACAGGCGGGAAGTGCGAGAAAAGAAGCTGTTGGAGTAGAAATTGCGGTTACATTTCATTGGTTTCACTGTAAAAGGGTGGGACCTAGCTGCCAATCCAGTATCTCGTGCAAATTCGTACCTAGGAGACACCAGTGATCTAAGTTCATCAGAGCAGAAGCCGTGAAAGTACTTATAGAAGAGGCACAGGGAAGCCATGTCACGCCGGTGAGAGAGTGACTGCAGGCGATCAGCCAAGTCGGTATCGCTCACATTACAGATTCTCCGCTGTATTTTGTCAAGAACCCCGAGGAGAATAGCAGGGGCACCCGACTAGATGTGGCAGTAGCATTCAATACACGGGCGGACGGTAGATTTATATATCTGCAGGATGGATTCATACGGAAAGAACTTCCGAGCCCTGCACAGAGAGCCGACTTTCATAGCAGCAGATTTAGCAATGGATTCGACGTAGTCATTCCACTTGAGGTACGGTGAGAATGTCAGGCCAAGCAGGCGTAGTGTTTTACTCTCTGTGAGGCAAGCTGATTCTTTTTTTTTTTTTTTTTTTTTTTTTTTTTTTTGTATACACATTTTCTTCTGGGTCCCAACCAGAGATCTAAGGTCAGAAATAGCTTCATAATATTATACACTAATCATTTTTGGAAATAAAATAAGCAACAAAAAAATTATATAACACACATTTTACATGGATAAAGCTCTTCGTAATGTATGAACATTATTTGTTAGTACCATTTTTTTGTATTTCTTTAAGGCATGAGTTACCAGGAATCCCTTCAGTGAGTCTATCAGAAATTTTTCTAATCAATCCGAGGGCACCTATTGCAACTTGAATTATTGATATCCTCAGGCGCTACACTTTTTGAATTTCCACTGCAAGACCCTTGTATTTTGATAGCTTTTTGTAGATCTTCAAAGAAACATTACAACTTGAGGGTTTGCCATGTTAATAAGAAAACACATTCTGTGTTTGTGATCTTTGATGTCGACGTCTGGGAGTTTGACTGCTCTGTCCACGTATGTTGTACATTTTTTAGAGGTCCTATCTGTGTATCTGGGTCTGAGTAATGTTCATACCAGTTTTTTAGTTTCCTTTCCTTAAAAGTTGCCTATTTTCCAGAACAGATATTGGCACACTATATCATGCCGAGGTTTATATTCAGTTTGTTCTAACATTGTGCAACATGATACAAGATGGCCGATTGTTTCTGCATCAGTCAGTTAAGTGTCATGCGTGAGACACGCTTTGGGCAATCATATCTCGAAAAAGTCATGACTGACTGGACAGAAAATTATCCCGCAGTAGGTTGCCATTGATTTCTGCGGTAGACTGGTTGCCGACCAAGGCTACAGAACCCAATTTGTCCTATTATTTAACCCATAACTGGAAGGAAAAAACAGATTAATACCTTTCCCAAAGGTATTTGTGCGTAAGTGAATGCCAGGAATTCATCTGGAATTCGAACTCGGCTCCCCGATTTGTCGTTCCGAATTGATATCTACTGTAACTCAATTTTTCAGTATGTGTGCTTAGTAATTTCTAATTAGCGCACATTGATCCTTCAGTCTCAGTTCATAACGCTTTTCTTCTTCTTCTTCTTCTTCTTCTTCTTCTTCTTCTTCTTCTTCTTCTTCTTCTTCCATGTATTATTATTATTATTATTATTATTATTATATAAATAAATAAAAAAGCACCCCCACTATATTGTTGCTATACTCGAAATGTTCTTTAATGATGGCATATAAAAATAAATGGTACTAGGCATGACGGTAAACTGCATCCAGCAGCAAGGCCTCTGATTGAGAGGTTGTGAGAAGCATGGAACCACCTCTTAATTGCTGTTGTACTCAAGTCCACCCTGATCTGAAATGGTAACACCTGTTAGAGTCCCAGCTATGGACAAATAGTCAACCCCCTAAACTGGGGTCAAAACACGATGAAAGTATAAAAATACACTTTTATAGAAATATATACATAAAAATAGACTTTTATAGAAAAATATACATTTTTGAACGAAATGTTTGAATACAAAACTAGAAGACATTTTCAGTTTTCTATAATAAAAAGGAATAAAAATAAAAATTTTCATTAAAATCTGACTAAATCAACCTTCTCACTATAACCGAACATTTAAAAAATAGAAAAGAAAAATGCCTTAAAACCCAACCTTTTCGGCATTACATAACCCACAGAGGTTGAGATGTCATTAAACAAAACTCAAAACTCAAACTCAAATAAAAGTAAAAGTGCTCAGATTAGTTTGGACAGTTGATATTCAAATTTCGTTCGCAAACCAACAAATCACCCGGAGCTTTAAAAAGAACCTTCATCGCTTCCTCAACTATACTTGAATAAATGTGTGATTAACCTTTGTCGTGATTATAAAGTGTATAATTTCTAAACGCATCAAATACTGCAGTGTATGGATCTGTTCTTCACCTCTTGCTATGTTTCTATCCTTTTACAACTCACACAAAAATCATTGAGAAGATACCTGATTCCAGTGAATCCATTTCTATAGCAGTACCTCCCTGAGTGCATTTAGGTGGGGAGTTTCGTAATTGGTCCTTGGTCTATGTATACTAGCATGGGCAGCCCCAGATTAAATAGGGCTTTGTATCAGACCAGGCCATCGTGGGAAAACTAACAAATAACAGTTCAAGAAGAAGAACACTTGGTGCCCGGAATTCCTATCCTGCGGTAGTACCTCCCACATTGTACTAAAGTCGGAGAAATACCAGCGCCAGCTTGATAATGGTCACGAGTACTGTGCAATTATTTGTCCATATGTAATAGTATGGGTATCCCACATTATAAACACGTTCGTGTCTCATTCTCCCTTCGTGGGAAGGTTGGATCATGGTGTAGTAAATGTTATCCAGCTCTGTAATGCCTTATTCATTGACTTGAGACTTTTTAAATTATCAGATGTCCTATCATAGATTTGATTAGTCTTTTATGTGGCTTTCCTTTATTTTTCTTTTTTTTTTCTTTTTTTTTTTTTTGGCTTGAGGTGATATGGTTATAAAAAGAATTACAATCACCGCACCAGCTCGCCATATTGTTTGTTACATCTGCCGCATGTACACACATGTCAATTCTTTTATTTCAGAAGCGGTCTCATAAAAAGACTAGCCGTCCCTAACTTGATACTCACAATCCTTTTTGTTTATTTATCCAGATTATTTCCTCATTAATTATGTACTGTGTCATCTATGCTCAGGACAGTCCACTGATCCTTTTGTGTTGACGTTACGGACTGAAAACATTGAGGAGCTAATAAATATTAACTGAAATACAAAGATGAAACTTTTTCATCATTCTGCGAACGCAATTAGACGACTATATTTGTATTTTTTTCTCCCAGCGTTTGAGGCAGTACGTTCTTCTACTCTCTCTCTCTCTCTCTCTCTCTCTCTCTCTCTCTCTCTCTCTCTCTCTCTCTGTGTGTGAGTTGCATTCGACGGTCGGTAAGGATCACCAATAACATTGTCACTGCTTTTTTTACGAATGATGTAGTGTCTGAAATATAGTAATAAAACATCAGAGATGAGGCTACTATTTTCCTTTGATCTTTTTTGTATCTCCCCATTCAGTTAGCGTAGCCATTACTGGCGCTCTGACTAGGATTGGTATGCCGTGTCCAAATTCCTGCCGAAATCGCTGCGTTCATTAACACACAAATCTAAATATATGAATCCATCTCCTTTCTTATAACTAGGAGTTAATAGAAGAATAGACTGAGCTCTCTTGCTATGGCTAGCAGCTGGTCTATGAGAACAACACTGAACTCAGCAGCTTTTGAGCGTTGGACTAGAAATTTCACCTCATAAAACGTATTTGCTATGAATACCACAGCAACAATACTTAGTGTGATGAAACTCTGATCCTATGCACGATAGGAAGGTTCCAAGGTTCACATGCAACATGAGCATTCAGATCGTTAGAGATTGTAAAACAAAAACGACATTAAAAGATAACGTTCGGGTATATTTAGCTTGTAAGTATTTATTCAAACTAGTTTGGTTTCAACAGAACCGACAAAATCAGTGGGATTCATTTTTATTGTATTCTTCCAATTTTCAAATGTTGCGTTGAGCATTGTGCACGAAGATGTGATCAAAATGGCTGAAGATATTTTTTTTCTTATTACTTTTTTTATGCGCTTTTGTAAAGATTTAAGTTTGCAGAATAACTACTTAATAAGCGAGACAGATTATGCTCCATAGCCTATTCCAAACTTTCAGCTTTCCAAAGAATACCACCAAGT
The DNA here is from genome assembly GCA_037127315.1 of Ascarosepion bandense. Lineage (NCBI taxonomy): Eukaryota > Metazoa > Mollusca > Cephalopoda > Sepiida > Sepiidae > Ascarosepion > Ascarosepion bandense. Next base: position 2,237,155 of record JBBBDQ010000559.1, read on the forward strand.
AAAGAAAGGAATTCTAACTACCATACAAGGACAACATTAGTTCTCGAAAATGATGCAATGGTATAAGTTACTAGAACAAAAACAGCCCTTGTTGGGTCTTTTTAAACAAATATACAAATATATATATATATATATATATTCTAAACATGTTGTTAAATGTAAGAGACAATGAATGTCTATTATGTTTAATCATGAGCCGTTCTAAACGTCGTATTTTTGCTTTAATTTCAGTTGAAAATAAAGACAAAAATTCTCCAACATTTGGATATTTTTTTATTAATTTAGTTCTAAGCTTTCGTCTCACATTTTCATTTTAATTTCAACTGAAATTGAAGCCAAAATACGACGTTTAGAACGGTTCATGATTAAACATAATAGACATTCATTGTCTCTTATATCTAACAGTATATGTTTAGAAAATTATTTGCTGCCTCGATTCACTATATATATATATATATATATATATATATATATATATATATATATATATATAACGTTTAATGTTTCGTTTTTAATGCACTCAGTGTAGAATAAAGTATCAATTCCGTCGGCTGAATAATATATAAATGATACATTGTCATAGGGAATTAATATATTTACTTATCCGCCTCATATATTTGTGTGTGTGAGTGCGAGAGGGGGAGAGAGAGAGGTAGAGAGAGAGAGAGGTGGAAAAGAAGGAGAAAAAGAAAGGATTAATGATTGCTTGACTACCTGCTAAACCTGGTTCATGGATGATGAGTTTGAAACGGAACTCCTCCGCGTTGACCCGACTCATTCACATCTCTCCCCTCATTTGACAAGCGGAGATTGTCTAATTTGTCCTGATGATGAATGTACAAACAAGGAAATCTACCAAAATTGTTCTTGGAAACATATTCCTTTAGTTACAACTTGGAAATGATTGATGCAACTGATTTCCGCTTCATCTCATGTTTAATCTCCAGACGCAGGCGCACAAGGCTTTCATCTTACCTGTCTGTTTCTCTTTTCTCAAAACATGCAACTCTGAAAAACTGTTACTAACAATAAAAAAACATTTTAGATATTAATTCAACAAACCTCACATTGGTACAATGAGATATAAAAAGAATATCCAGTAAAGAACAAAATCACGAATAATGATAGGAAGGAACAACTCGTTACTGCGCATGCTCATACTAAATAAGTATTTATTCAAGGCTATTCTATTTCCCTATAGTGTAATCTTGATGTATTATTGCTTCTTTATATTTTAGATACACAATTTCAGCAAAATTAGTCCAAATTAAATATCTAGATAGAAACAGATGACAGGATGACACATAAATCAGAAGGAAAATCGGAATAGAGAAAGATGCTTTTCAGAAACTAAGCAATGTGTTAAAGGATCGCAAAATTATATTCTATACGCCAATGAAATCCTGGGCAATTTCCTCAATGTTAAAGAGGGGATTTTGAGTAATAGAGATGTGGTTCTATAGAAGAACGTTGGAAATAATTTAGACAGAACCTGTAACGAGAGGACATTTTTAAAAAGCGCAGAAATTAAAAAGAAACTTCTACTAACAATCGATAAAAACAAAATAATAGCTATAAAAGGAAGTTGATTGAAATTGGCTAATCTGTACGTCTAGACAGGATGTGCGTTGTGGTACAATGGATATCGATTCGGAACGAGAAATCGGGGAGCTGAATTCGAATTCCAGTTAAATTCCTTGCACTCACTTACGCGCAAATAACTTTGGGAAAGGTATTACTCCGTCTTCTCCCTCCAATTATGGGTTAAATAACAGGACAAATTGGGTTCTATAGCCTTGACTGGCAATTAATCTAACGCAGAAAGTAATGGCAGCCTATTGCAGGATAATCATTTACCATGTCGTTCGTGTCTCTCTTTCGAGACATGATCGCCCAAGCATATGGCACTTAACTGACTGTACGTCTAGACACATCCGACAGCAGAAATATAAAATACAGACGTAAATATTAGCATTTATACATTTTCAACTTTCCTTTCAATGTATAATTATAATCGCGACTTTTTGTTTAGATTTTGTTCCTCTTCCTACATACATGTTTGCTCTTTAACAGTTCCTTATTATATCAATAATTATTTTAGTTTGATGAAATCTTTTTAAAGGACGAAACGCATTACAAACGATTTCGTTTCCATTGTGTCATAGATGACACTGAGTTTATGACAAATTGAAAAGGAAACCTGGAAAAACTATTAAGCAATAATTGGGAATAACAAGAATAAGAAACTAACGATTAACTGTAAAATGATATGACAATCAGCAAAATAGACAACCCAGAATAAGAGTTATTTACTTGGGCCATAAAAATCCAACACGTAATGAAATTAAAATATCTCATTAGTATATTAATAGATAACCGAAAGTCTGGCATAACCCATAAGGTGTATAGGAACAGAGAAAGATGTTTTGAAACAAAGCAAAATACTGAAGGATCAAACATTAATATTATATAGTCCAATAATAGCTCGACAACTGAGAAGTAGTTTGATAAAAAAAAAAAAAAAAAAAAAAAACGTTGGGGATACCATGGAGAGAGCATGTAAAAAAGATAACATTTTTAAAAGAATCGTAATTACAAGGTTACTGCCGTTAAAAAATCAGAAACCGCTGAAATTTCTGGAACACGTTATGAAGAAAGAAAACTTGGGAAATATAATGCTCAAAGTCCATAGCAAATTCCGCCCGTGCATTGAATACCGCTGCCATATCTGGTCGGGTGCCCCTGCTGTTCTCCTCGGGCTTCTCGATAAGGTTCAGAGGAGGATCCGTAATGTGATAGATACCGACTTGGCAGACCGCCTGCAGTCTCTCTCCCACCGGCGCGACGTGGCTTCCCTGTGTCTCTTCTATAAATATTTTCACGGCTTCTGCTCCGATGAACTTAGATCACTGGTGCCCCCTAAATACGAATTTGCACGAGATGCTAGATTAGCAACTAGATCCCACCCTTTTACAGTGAAACCGATAAAATGCAACCGCAACTTCTACTCCAATAGTTTTTTTTCTCGTACTTCCCGACTGTGGAATTCCCTTCCACATGACTGCTTCCCCGACGGCTACAATCTCCAGGAGTTTAAGGTCAATAGACACCTCCTAACACACTAACTCGCTTCCATTCTATCAAACACTCTTCCCATCTGCCCAACCCTCATCCTCGCTATCCTTACTCATCTGTCACCTTCCTCCTGACATTCCCTATGTCTAACCTCTACTTCTCTTTACCTTCCCCTATGTAGCCCCATGCGCAATAGTGGCAGTGGAATGCCTTGCTTGGGGTGAGATGATTAAAAAAAAATGAGCTAACTGATGGTTTCGAGCATGAAAACAAGGACAAAAACTGCTCAAAAGGTGTAAGTGTTACGTAGCTATAAAAGAAAAGACGGACAGTTCTGGAGAGTTATGATTTCCTGATAGGAAACGACAGATGGAAGACGAAGATTATGACCATATCAGATAACGATCTACTATCAGAAACTGAATCCATTGTATTTCCAATCTGATTCTCACCAGGAACCTAATGGCTTCGACAGAAAACTTTCATTTTTATAGTCAGAAAAACAGCGGTTTTCCTGACATTCATTTTCTCTTTACACTTCTCATAATTTTCAATTAGTTTTTATTTTCTTTCACACTTTTAAACCTTTTGTCTTTCATAAGCTGACAAGATTGGGCATAAATATGCATTACTATTGTTTATTTCATATCCGAGTTTCAACTATAATAGGTTCGAACGAATGAAAAATGGAGGATGAAAAAGAAATCTATTAGGTCTTTACAGATTGCTTTGTTTACGTTTTGGATACGAAACTGAGCACTTATGTGTTTTCGAGAAAAATAATCGAAATGAATAAATGTGCTTTCATTAAAAGGAAATATATATATTTATAATTCCTGCCACGCACATGGAGAGAGAGAGAGAGACAATAGCAAGGCAGCGTCGGTTCAGTCCATAAGAGAGGTAATAGCGAGGTAGCGGCAGCGTCGGCTCTGCTTCATAAGAAAGGGAATATCGAGGCAGCGTCGGCTCAGTTCATAAGAGAGACAATAGCGAGGTAGCGTCAACTCAGTTCATAAGAGAAACCATAGGGAGGCATCGTCGACTCACTTTATTAGAGAGACAATAGCGAGGCAGCGTCGGCTCAGTTCATAAAAGAGGCAATAGCAAGGCAGCGTCGGCTCCATTCATAAGAGAGGCAATACCGAGGCAGCATCGGCTCAGTTCATAAGAGGGACAATAGCGAGATAACGTCGGCTCAGTTCATAGGAGAGACCATAGGGAGGCATCGTCGGCTCACTTTATTAGAGAGACAATAGCGAGGCAGAGTCGGCTCAGTTCATAAAAGGGACAATAGCGAGGCAGCGTCGGCTCAGTTCATAAAAGAGACCATAGGAAGGCATCGTCGGCCCTGTTCATACGAGAAGCAATAACGAGACAGTTATAAAACTTTACTACATGTTATGAAAGCACTTACCGCGTGTTTGCTCTTTAACAGTTCCTTATGACTTTTTTTACAATAATTATGTCGCCGAGTAGTGAAGAATACATATATATATATATATATATATATATATATATATATACACTCTATTATAATAAAGGCCTTTGTGCATTATATATATATATATATATATATATATATATATATATATATATATATATATAGCGGCGGTAAAAATCCAGGAAGGATTAGTAATATCAGTTGGTTTCTCATTCTCTGTTTATAATGGGTTGGAGAATGCATGTCTTAAAATGACATGTTGAAAATGTCTATTTCCCCACTGTTTTATCTGAATTTACACACAGACACACACACACACACACACACACACACACACACACACACACACACACACATATATATATATATATATATATAACGATGATAAAACGTAGCAATGCCTCCATCAAACCAGTCATCGAATAAAATTCAGTAATCAGATATGATTTATGTGTCGAAGCATCATCAGCCCGCTTTTATATATATATTTTATCTATCGGGGGTATGACTAAGTAAATTTCATCTGACTCAAGTCTTCAAAGATGTTTAACTACTGCCTTTCTGCTTCCTGCTTTCCCTGCCTGCTGGAAGTTCTCCTCAGGCGTTCCTGTATTTAAGAATTTTGGTGAACCGTCGGACCCATCCAACTATCGTCCTATCAGTCTTCTACCGATATTCGGGAAAGTATTCGAGGCCATAATCAATGCTGAAATAGTGCAACATCTTACTGCCCACAAACTCTTCTCTGACAGGCAATATGGCTTTCGCTTTGCCAGGTCCACGGCCGACTTGCTAACAACTGTAACGGAGTACATGCTCCAGGCCCTTGATGAGTCTGACGAGGCTCGCGCGGTTGCTCTGGACATCTCCAAGGCTTTCGACAGGGTTTGGCACTCTGGCCTCCTATGCAAGCTACGGGGTTACGGTATTACCGGTCGCCTGCTTGACCTAATCCAATCTTTTTTAAATAACCGCAAAATGAAGGTCGTTTTGAATGAGCATGCCTCTTCATCCTACAGCACAAATGATGGTGTCTCACAGAGCTCTATCCTGGGCCCGACGCTCTTCCTTATTTTCATCAACGACGTCCCAGATGAGATCAGTTCCCAAGTAGGCATCTACGCAGACGACACCACAATATACTCCCGCACCAGTAAGAAACCTGTTGACATAATCTCGCTGCTGACCTTGAACGGGAGCTACACTTTGTGGTGAATTGGGGCAAGAAGTGGCTTGTCAACTTCAATGCGTCAAAGACTAAGCTGTTGTCTGTCAACCATCACAGGCAACCTCTCCTGCCTCCCATAAGCATGGACCAAGCGATTCTCCCTGAGAGCAACACACTACGCCTCCTCGGCCTTACCCTCTCCTCAGACCTCAAATGGAACCACTATATTGATTCCATAGCTAAATATACTGCTAAGAAGGATGGGTCACTATGCCGATCCAGGATGTTTTTTCCGCCTGAATCCATCCTGCATATATACAAGTCAACCATCTGTCCATGCATGGAGTACTGCTGCCATTTATGGTCAGGCGCCCCTGCCGTTCTCCTCAGTGTTCTGGACAGGCTCCAAAGGAGAGTCTGGAATGTGATAGGTACTGATCTGGCGGCTCGACTGCAGCCACTTCCCCACCGTCGAAATGTGGCCTCCCTTTGTCTGTTCTATAAATACTTTCATGACTTCTGCTCGGACGAACGTAAGGTCACTGGTGCCTCCTCAACAGGTGTTTACTCGTGCAACCTGATTGGCAAGTGGGTCCCACCCATTTACAGTTAGGTTAGCCAAATGCAGACGAGAATTCTACTCCTGCAGTTTCTTCTCTCGCACTTCCCGCCTGTGGAACTCGCTCCCATATTCTTGCTTTCCTGACAGCTACAACCTCCAGAAATTTAAATGCAATGTCAATACTCATCTATTAACCACTGAACTCTAGCTCCCTCCCCACCCCCGTATATCCTCCCCTTTCTCTCCACCTATGTACCTGTCATCGCACCTGAATTCTCGGCTTTCTATTGCTCCTTTCTAACTAGTTTGTACTCCTCACTCTTTTCTAATTAATATTTTTACAGTTATGTAGCCCCCTGCACATCAGTGGCATTTCTGCCTTGCTCGGGGTGAAATGATTAAAAAAAAAATGTGGCACTGACTCAAGTATCCAACAATTACTACAACACTCACTTTAAAACATCCCTTTCTGTCGCTTCTGTTAATAACTGACCAATGTTATAACATCTTAACTTAAACAGAAGTCATTTTGGCATCAGTTTTGAGTTGGTCATCCAATTATTAAAACGTTAATTTACAATGTATTCACCCACTGTTTCTTTAAGTATTAGTTTGGGGTGATTATTTTCATGACAATCAATTTCCATACACTCTTTCTAATAGTCATTTTATTTTATCTGTCTTCATGTCATGCACTGAGTTAAGATAGTTAACTGTCACCACGGGAACATAAAAAAAAAGTGAGAAATGGGTGGCAAGAGAAAACGAATCAAGAAACTGATGCCAAAACGTGTTGTCGCGAATGGCGTCAAGAAACCTAAAGGCCATTCGAAGAAAGGGTGGCTATTCATTTATGCTATTAAATGCTACTTCCGTTTAACTGCGTTTCCGGTTTCCATTCCAGCTTTCAGTCATGTTTCTTTCTATTTGTTCCTGGTGGTGATACGTGACCTGGGCCCAAACATCAACAAATGGTGCCTGCTGCAAATATTATGAAAGCAATAATAACAAACTACAAATCCAAATGGATTCTTAGATTTTGTGGTGAATCTTTAAAGTTTAATTTATTTCTTGTTGAGGCATGAAATGGTGACAAACAAAACCTGATATAATGTATTCGAAAACAACTGCTTGAAATGTGTCCTAAATAGTCGCAAGTAAATTTATGCAACCATTTCATCACTGACGGTCTCATATGTAATCTGCTTCTTGTATGTGCCATGTTCCTTCATATTCTGACGTAAATTTATACTTCGGGGTACCACACGTTGGTGTGATCGGACGCGAGTCAGACGCCCAGCCGACGACCACCCGCCGGTACATAGTTGAGAGACTGCTAGTACATAGATGAGAGACTGCTTGGAAATACCAGGTGTTGTAAGCTTTGATAAGCTAGTGGTGTAATTGATGACAGCTCCCAATCTAGTCGGATTCGTTATATTCACTTACTTCGGAAAGGTATAAATATATTGAACCCATTTCTCTCTGCGGTCATTGCGGTTTCCCAGTTCAAATTTACCAATCGTTTCTATTTGCCTCTCTTTACCAACTTAGGCATTCGGGTCTTTCATGATGATTCTGATTTCCTGTGACTTACACTGAGCCTTGGCATTATCCAATATCGAGCAGAATGATTCAAAATCTTCTTCGTTACTTTGTGTTGTTCGTGCGTATACCACTATAATAGCTGTGTCGAGGTGCTTCCATTTTTGCTTAACCACACGAACTCTATCAAATATCTGCAATTGTTTTAGATTTTGATTCAGATTCAAGCCGGACTCCTTTTCGCTATTTTCACCGCCTGCGTATAAAATTCTGTGGTTGTCGCTGACAAAGTCTCCATTGATTGGCTACCTCATTTCGCATATACCTAAAATGTTGGTGTCTAATTTGATAATCTCTTGTTTTAAATTTTCCAGTTGTCCGCCGTAATTCCAAAAGTTATTTTCTCTCTCGATATTTCCATGAAACATGATCAGATGAGATATGTTCTTTTTTTCCACCAGTCCAGACATTCACAGCTAGAACCCACCACGCCATGTACACAGAAGCGAATCATTATCATTTTCTTTATATTCCATCAGCAAGGAAAAAGTTCCGTCCATACATCTTCTCCAGAACACCTACTTTGTGGAACAGTCTACCAACATGATGCTTCCTTGAATTATGCTTACGGCTACATCACATTGAAACACCAGTTTTCATGAGATCATCGAAGCTAAGCAAAGTCGAGCCTAGTCAGTAGATAGGTGACCGCTTGGGAATACCAGGCGCTGTAAGGTTGGATATGTGGGTGGTGTAAAGAGTAAGGACTCGGAATTGTTAATCAGAGAGCCGAGTTCCAATTCCAGATGGTTCGTTATATTCACTTACGTGCAGATACCCTAGGGAAAGATATGAGTCAACCACTTTTCCCCATTTATGGGTTAATAAGTAAAACTACTTTTATTAAAATATTATTATTATTATTATCTAAAAAAGAAAAGAGTACAATCCTTAAATATTTACTGGCTTTAAATAACTTGTACAGGATCGATAAACCGTAACAACGAATCAATTAATCAACCCGATAACTACAATGGTAACCACAGTCAATCTTTATCTATCCTACATATCATCATAATACACAATCGCTTTTTACATCAATGCAACAACCTAATTCAGTTACAACCTCCCTTGAGTGGCTCTTGGGTTTTGTATTTGGTGAACATTTAGTAAAAACAAAATGGTGATAGACTGGGGAAAGTGGAAAGTATTTGTGAGAAAAATGGCAAGATGAAAAAGAGTTGGTTGTGGTTTGGAGCCACCGACTAATTAGTGGGATGTACCTGACCAGAACTGTGAGATTTACCGGCAGGTAGCGAAATAAGGAGATTACAGATGAAAATCAATAGAACTTTTGGTCGGCTTTATCATATTATCGTGAGCGTCTCTTCCATATTGCCTGACTATCGAACACCTCCACAGGGCAAACGGTCCCCGAACTATACCGGGCGACAAGGGAAGTAGATTAGGGAGAGTATAAGTCTGCGGCAAGGAAAGGTGAAAAACGTCAGGAAAGATGAATAACTGAATAGGAAAAGATATTCGACAGAAGAGACTCTTCGTGAAAGCGAGAGGAAAAAAAGAGAGAAAGAGTGAAAAATGTTTAAAAGATATATATATATATATATATATATATATAGAGAGAGAGAGAGAGAGAGAGAGAGAGAGAGGAAGAGAACGTAATAAAGTGAATAAGATAATTATGAGACATATATAGTTATAAAGAGACAAAGCGAAATAAAGATATAGAGTGAACAAAAATAGACCAAGAGAGCGAGACAGAAATAGATAGATAGATAGATAGATAGATAGATAGATAGATAGATAGATAGATAGATAGATAGATATGAACTGACTGAAGATAGATAGATAGATAGATAGATAGATAGATAGATAGATAGATAGATATGAACTGACTGAAGATAAGATAGATAGATAGATAGATAGATAGATAGATAGATAGATAGATAGATATGAACTGACTGAATGATGATGAAGATAGATAGATAGATAGATAGATAGATAGATAGATAGATAGATATGAACTGACTGAAGATAGATAGATAGATAGATAGATAGATAGATAGATAGATAGATATGAACTGACTGAAGATAGATAGATAGATAGATAGATAGATAGATAGATAGATATGAACTGACTGAAGATAGATAGATAGATAGATAGATAGATAGATAGATATGATAGATAGAATGATAGATAGATAGATAGATAGATAGATAGATAGATAGATAGATAGATAGATAGATAGATATGAACTGACTGAGATAGATAGATAGATAGATAGATAGATAGATAGATAGATAGATAGATAGAAGTAAAGGATTCATACACAGCAAGACATGCATTAAAATAGAGATAAACAGATTGAGAAAAGGAGACGGGGATATGGAACATTCAGATAGAACGATAGACAAAAAAAAGGATATGAAGAAGTGGGAAACGATAGAGATATAGAGAACGAAACAGCTAGAAGAACAAAATTAGAAAGTGTCTGAGTCAGACTACTTTAAATCAGGTCACCTGGTTTTCGTCCATTTTCCAGTGGTGGAAACTCATAGATTATAATTTTTAACCCCTTTATATGACAAGCCTCACTGCCATAATGGCAGCTTCCGCTTCCGACAGAAATATCAGCAGGGGCATCGCCATCAGTATACACGTCATCACTATCAATTTATTCGTAGATAGTTTTGTTTGAAAGTGAAGTCCACTGTTAAATTAAGTAAAGTAAAATAAAGAAAAATGTAATATATTCTATGGTACCTTAGACTTTATGAATTTATGCGCAGTATTAGATTAGATGTGCGTTGTGGTGCAGTGGATATCGGCTTGGGAAGAGAAATCGGGGAGCCGCGTTCGAATTCCGGTTGAATTCCTTGCATTCGTTTACGTGCAAACACCCTTGGGAAAGGTATTAATCCGTCTCTCTAGTTATGGATTAAATAACAGGACGGAATAGGTGCTGCAGCCTTGGCTGGCAACCAATCTACAGCAGAAAGTAATGGCCACCTACTGCGGGATAATCTTCAGTCAGGTCTCTCTCGAGACATGATCGCGCAATGTGTATCACATATGACACTTCACTGACTAGATTGGCGGTAAGTATTCATCATTTTACAACTGAAATGGCTAGATGTAAGTGTTTCTTCTCTTGCACTTCTCTCTTGCGGAACTCTTTTCCAACTTCTTGCTTTGATTTTCAAAAACTTAAATGTAATTTAACTTTCACTTTTACTCCCGGTTATCTTTTCGGATGTGCGTTGTGGCGCGTTGTGGTGCATTGGATATCGGCTCGGAACGAGAAATCAGAGAGCCGAGTTCGAATTCCAGCCGAATTCATTGTATTCACTTACGCGCAAATACCCTTGGAAAAGGTATTAATCCGTCTATTCCTTCCAGTTATGGGTTAAATAACAGGACAGATTGGGTTCTATAGCCTTGGTCGGCAACCAGTCTACCGCAGAAAGCAATGGCAACCTACTGCGGGATAATCTTCTGCCCAGTCAGTCATGTCTATTTCGAGACATGATCGCCCAAGAGTGTATTACGTATGGCACTTAACTGAGTGCTGTGGTGCAGTGGATATCGGCTCGGAACGACAAATCGGGAAACCGATTTCAAATTCCAGTTGAATTCCTTGTATCATTTACGCGCAAATAGCCTTGGAAAAGGTATTAATGCGTCTCTTCACTCCAGTTATGGGTTAAATAACAGAACAGGTTGGGTTCTCTAGCCTTAACAACCAGTCTACCGCAGAACGCAATGGCAAGCTACTGCGGGATAATCTTCTGCCCAGTCAGTTCTGCATGATCTCCCAAGCGTGTATCACGTATGGCACTTAACTGACTGACTGACCTCTTGCTCACCAGTACCATTTCTGCTTTGCTTGGGGTGATAATTTAAAATAAAACGTGATTTCTGTTAAAGATTTTCACAATTTCGAAAACTGTTTCTCAATAACAGTACAACGACTTGTTATTCTTTTGAGAAACAAGGGTTCTCTAGCTATGGAAAATGTTTATATCCGAAATTAAAAGGATAAATAATATATATCATTATTTATACTTATTTACAATATAAGGAGCAACTGTAACTGTAAAATAAAATCACACAACTTAAATCGTAAATATTTCTACTATAGATATGATTAACTGATATTCACATATTAATGATATGAATATAAGAATATATTAATAGTTTTCCTAAGTTAACAGAAATTTTATTGTGAAATGATTAACTCACGCAACAAAGTCTTGTATTTCTCCTACCGATCTGTTAAAGCGTTTCTGATAAGTTACTAGACTATTCTCTTGCATTATGCTCAGTAATGCAATCCACATTCAGATTAATTGGTGGATTTATTTTTTACGGCTTATCAACCTTTCCCAGGTTATTTAACGCATAATTTCTTTTGAAAATTGCAATACATTCTTTTGGTCTCAAAAATCATTTACCGATGCAAGTCCTACTAATGAACTCATAGCTGTGGGGATAAAAGATGGATTTTTATCTTTCCCATGTATATTGCGCGTACGTGAAAATATGGCATAATATGTGTGTATGCGCATGTATGTGTATATGCGTGTATAAGTGTGTATGGAATTGAATGTATGTGTGTGTATGTGTATGTATGTATATATGTGTTCATAATCGAAGAATTGTGTGTGTGTATGTGTATGTATGTATGTGTGTACTTCTATATGTATGTATAATTGTAAATTAATTTTTTTTTTCACCTAGCGATGTCTTTATTTAGTTTAAATCAATTGACCTAATTTTTTTTTTTTTAATTTATTTTAAATCCTATATCTTTTTATTCCCTTTAAAAATAATTATGCCTTTTTAAGTAAGGGCCTTTTTCTAATACTTCAACGTCTTTGGAAAGTTAGGTTTTTGAATATGTCCAGCGTCTGTAATATATAAAAAAAATTTTCTTTCTTTTCTTTTCTTTTTCCCTCCCTTCCTTCCTTTATCTCTCTTATCTCCCACCTTTTTTCCGTGTTGCTTAACCTTACATCAATTCAACACGGCCGTCTGTTAATTTTTAAGTTACAATTCTCTTTCCTTTTTTTGCGAACCCAGACGATGTCAATTTTTTCTTTTCTTGGTTATTTGTTTTTATTTTGTTTTATCTTTTTCTTTTTTCTTTTTCTTTTTTATTTTCTTTTTTAATTTCTTTGCAAATCTATTTAAAAAGGAAAATTAGACTGATTTTTCTCCAGTTTCTGAAAGGATTTTTCTGTTGCTGAGGTGATGTGTTATCCCCCGTGGGGATTTTCATATCGAAATGGTCATTCAACATCATTGAATTAATCCTTTTTTAATTTATATTTGCTCTGTAATATTTTATTACAAGGAGCTCTCTTCCTGTATCATTTTTTAATATTAAAATAAAATTTTTAATATTAATTAGGATCGGGTTTTTGGAATTTACCTTTCTGCTTTTTTCACTTAGATTAAAGTATCTGAATTAAAATATATATATAGTTAGAGAAACGAGTGCACTCTTATTCTCACAATCTTACTTTTTTTCCATACAATATTACTTTCTTTTTTACGATTTTATGCAGTTGCTAACACGTACTGTACATAAATATACATTAATGCACTCGAAAATAGGAATACTTACCTGTTTGCCTGTCCATTAATTATTTAAGACAGACAGAACAAATGACTAAACTCTTCCGTTAGATTCATCGGCTTAGGACGATTTAAATATTTAATCAGCTTAGAATGGCGGGAAAAAACAAGTAATTGGTACCGGTTCTCATTTATCTCAGGTCATGCAGGTGAAGCAGATATTTTAGGAAAAAATGTTTCTTTTTATTTTTGTAATGGCTCAGTTTCTGGGACATCTAATGAGGAAGGGAGGCATAGAGAATCTGATACACTCTTGGACAAATAGTGGGAAGAGAGACAGGGGAAGCAACGCGTGACATATCTGATGAACTTGAGCAAATGGATGAAAGAGGAGAGTTTGGTGGTAACAAGAGAAAGGTTTTTAAGAGCTGAAAGGGATATGAAGATCTGGAAGGTCATGATCGCCAACGTTCTGAAGAGATATGGCACAAACAAGAATAGCTGTTAAGGGATTGCTTTTATTTAAACTAGAACACCCATAAACCTCATAGCACCGCATTACAAATTTACGAACTGCGTCTGCTATTCGGTGACTGTTATCGTCGCTTAGCAATGTTTTAGATCAACACATGGTAATATCAACTTTGATAGTGCATGTCTTTATGTCAACGTCCCAGTAATCTCTCTCAAGATGGCTCATGTGAGCCAAAACCTTGAAACCAGCATAACAAAAAATGTCCAAATGTTGGACAGATTTTGTCTTTATTTTCACTTGAAATTAAAGCCAAAATACGATTTTTTAGAATGGTTCATGATTAAACATAATGTACATTCATGGTCTGTTATATTTAACGATATATGTTTAGAAAATTGTCTGATACCTCGATACAATATATATATATATATATATATATATATATATATATATATATATATATATTCTAGCAGTATAGCCCGGTGATGCTCGGATGTAATGAAAGCTTTAAAACTAACCCATGGTCCTGGAGCTCAGACTCTTTGGACGTTGGCACGAAAGACTAAAAGCAATAGTTGTTTCCAGTTAAAGCGAAACCGTAGACTGAAAGAAAAATGAATGGATGTAAGTCAAATTTTGATTTCCTGGTATCGATGTCAAATAAGTTTTTTTCGTCGTAAACTGAATTTTGAAGGCTAAATAAGTCCTTTGAGTAAATGGTATCATGACTGAGACTAAGAACTACAATTATAGCTACTTAGAGCCAAACCCGAAGCAAAAACTAAAATAAAAGGGCTGAAAAAATACAGACATACAGGCAGATAAACAGACACACACACAAACATCATGCCTTATATATATATATATATATATATATATATATATATATATATATATTATAGATTTTCTGCACTATTATAAGAACTGCAACCTTGAAACTTTTGAATATCGTTTCTTATGTCTTTGTCTATGAGTGTATCAAATTTAATTAAAATCGGACCACTCTATAACCCGATTGTTACGATTATCGATTTTCGATATTTATCAGGGGTACCTCGACACAAAACCTAGCTAAGAACACTCGCAGACGCTTCTAGTACAACTGTGTAAATTTTCAAGAGAATCGGTTCTGCCGTTTTGGAGTCTATAGGTAACGGATACACACACACAGACAAACACACACACCGAGACAAAGTTCCATTGATATATATATATATATATATATATATATATATATATATATATATATATATATTTCATTTATAAACGTGTTATTTCGCTACCTTGGTTTCCACCACGAGTGGTTTCTTCAGGCGATTTTTAAAAACTAATTAAATATTTTTTTTATTAAAAATCGCCTGAAGAAACCACTCATGGTGGAAACCAAGGTAGCGAAATAACTCATTTATAAATGAAAAGTATTCAAAAGTTCTACAATATAATTGTATAGAACACTTTTTAATACAAATGTGCACTGTTCTAACCCTATTAGGACCAAAAACTAAGTATTAAACAATCAATATATATATAATCCAAAAAAGGAAGTATATATAGGTAAAATCTCAAAAATCAGATCCTATTAATATTAATTTTATTAATATTAAAAATGATCCAGATGAAGGGCTCGATGTAAATAGTGTATATATATATATATATATATATATATATGTGTGTGTGTGTGTGTGTGTGTGTGTGTGTGTGTGTGTGTGTGTGTGTAACCTTGTGCAAATTAATTTAAACGATATTTGTTATTAGCTTCTTACAAAACAAGCTCAAAATATTATTTACTAGACTCTATAGAAAAGAATTAATAATAAACTTGTTCAATTTAAAACCATTGGGTACACAAATGGAAGCTATTAACATCAGCATAATGTTTCTCTGGATTGCGGAAAGAGGATATTTTCCTTGAAAATCAATTCTGAAACATGTCTCATGCTGTACAACCCTGTATACTTAATCAACACAGAAGTGACCGGTAAAAAGTGTAGCAGTATAGATAACACTAAAAGAGAAAAAAACTATTGGCTGAAAGAGAAAAGCTTAGAAAAGGCGATGGAAAGTCTCTATTATTGATCGTGAGGCTAGCATTTGGAAATCGTCTTGTAATGAGGGTGTGCTGGTCAGTGTCAAATGAATCCCGTGCCTGGGATGTGGAAGGGCAGTTGTTTGACGATAAGCAAAAGCACCTCAGAACCGGTAGCGCCATCTTAACCTAATCAGTAGCCTAACAAATGACGCTGACGTGTCACCGAAAGAAAAATATAAAGGTGTTTCTTTTTTTTTTTTTATCAGAAAATATTTGCAGGAAAGTCTGTGTTTCATTAAGCCCGCAGGAAAACATATGTAGACCTGAATATATTACGTAGATACAAATATTTCGAACACTTCTAAACAACAAAATTTATTTATATAAATTCATAAAATTAATTTTCGTTCATCAAAGCTGTTTATCTTATTTTCTTTGACCTTTAGCTGCCATTCAGCTAAATTATGACTTTTATCATAAAATAACGAATCTAGTCTTTATTTTGGTTTTACCATTGTTTAAACATTTACATTGTTTAAACAGCCACTCATAGTAAAATGCGTATGAGTTGATTTTCTAAGTACCGCTTAGATGTGGCACAAGGCCGAAATTATGGAATATCAACTGAAAGTTGAACTCACTACTAGTGAGAATTACCCCTTATAAACAGATGATACAGTACTGATAGTAGACACGGAACTGAAAGTTGAACTCGCTACTAGTGAGAATTACCCCTTATAAACAGATGATACAGTGCTGATAGTAGACACGGAACTGAAAGTTGAACTCGCTACTAGTGAGAATTACCCCTTATAAACAGATGATACAGTGCTGATAGTAGACACGGAACTGAAAGTTGAACTCGCTACTAGTGAGAATTACCCCTTATAAACAGATGATACAGTGCTGATAGTAGACACGGAACTGAAAGTTGAACTCGCTACTAGTGAGAATTACCCCTTATAAACAGATGATACAGTGCTGATAGTAGACACGGAAAGGAAACTACAAGAACTCCTATATAAGGTAGTTGAAGAAAACGAAAAGGACTGCATATAAACTACAAGGAAACTGAATACATGATCATCAGTAAAAAAAAAAAGGGGCCCATTGCTAACCATTACACCAAGTCGAGGTGCCCAGATGAAATACGAATGAAATGTGTGAAATGAACGTAAAAATTATCAATTACGTGAAGATTATGAGGAAACTGAGGAGTGATAACGATTGACTCTAGACTTGTGTTCAGGAAAACATCCAGGCGGGAATGTGGTTCACAAACTAGCGGTTCTCGGGAAGAAGCTCTCTGTGTAGAACTTCCTTCTTACAAATGGAATCTGCTTCTTCTATGTGCCGTGTCCCTTCAGGACGAAGGCAATAATGGCCTTCCACATCTCCCTATTTCGCTATCTCTTAATAGGCTTTTTCCTGTTACTCCACCCAAACCCTGCTCTACCATGCAATTTCGCAAGCTTATTATGTTGCACGTTGCTTTTTCTATCTTTCCCTCTATCTGACCTGTGAGTATCAGTTTCTCCAAGCCCTCGTTCTTCATTATCTGTCCAAGAACTTCAGCTATCTTTTCCTGGCGTTAAATATTAGTTTCCTTTTCTTTTCAATCCTCTCTAAAATCTCATCGTTGCCCACATGTTCGTTCCATGGTATCCTCAGCATCCTCCTGTAGAACAACATTTTTGTTGCTTCAAGTCTTTATCTTTGGTGAGATTGTCCAGTATACACTGCCATATTGAAAGACAGACATCAGATAACAAACACGTAATCTCTTCTTTTTTTCCAGCGAAAATTTCCTGTCTCTCAATATTCTACTCGGCTTTTGAAATGCATCCTTTGCCATACCAATACGCCTTCGGGTCTGCGCATTCTGTCCTCTTTTAGAATACTTTCCGTGTATTTAAATGCTTCTACTTGCTTAATTTTATTATCCCCAGCTTGTAGTTGGCATATTGGGCCCCTTTTTTTTACTGATGATCATGTATTCAGTTTTCTTTTAGTTTATATGCAGTCCTTTCTTTTCGTTTTCTTCAACTACCTTATATAGGAGTTCTTGTAGTTTCCTTTCCGTGTCTACTATCAGCACTGTATCATCTGTTCAGATGTTACCCGCCAATGACGAATCCTGATATGACTTCTACGGTTCTCAGAATTGTCTCGCTGTATAAGTTGAATAGACCCGGTGATAAGACACATCCTTGACTTACGCCTCTCTCTATTTTGTATATCTGCTGAACTCGTTCCCTGTCTGAATGCAGGCGGTTTGCTGCCAGTAGAGGTTCACGTTTACTATAATGCCTTTCTCAAATATGTCGTGGTTGCTGAGCATTTCTATCAAGTCTTTGTAAGGTACTTTGTCGAATGCCTTTGCGTAGTCTATGAAACACATCTAAACGTCCTTTTTTATTTGTATTGCCCTTTCTAATAACATTCTAAGCATAAATATCACATTCCAGTGTCCTTGACCAAACCACAGTGCTTTTGTCCTATCGCTGGACTAATTCTGCTGCGTGTTCTATTCATTAGGATTCGAATGGACAGGAATAAGAGTGACTCGAAGAATGATTAAAGAATGGAACTCATTTGAACATGAAAATACCTATAGACATTGCGACTTTTCGACATTGTGGGAAGACGATGCCGCATGGAAAATAAGTTATTTCTCAAAAGGCCGCGAAAACATTTTGACTGAATTTATTCTTTAAAATGAGTGACTAGACACGAAGTGTTGCTTACAATGAAATAATGAACAATTACATTTAAAACCTCACATATAAAAATCTTTTAATATGAGTAAGGACATAAAAGCATTTATTTGTTTGAACATGATTTTTAATAGATACTTGTATTTGAGTAGATACTCTGTCTAGAGCCGAACATTTGTGTTTATAAGGGGTAATTCGGCTTCGTTTGCACTGCCGAATGACATATTTTCATAACAAAATTACTCAAAAATATTCAAGACGGTAGATATATAAGCATATTGTTTAATTAAAAACAGAGTATCAACTCAAATACTAGTATTACTATTAAAAATAATATTCAACAAATAAATTAAATATGTTGTTTCTTAATCCATTTCGTTAATCTTCTGAAATTCTGTAACATAAAAGCATTTAATTTTCAGATAATCCGTTATTTTCTACAACATGTGTAAATGCGTTAAAATGTATGAATTACGTTGTGTTTTGATTCTAAATTAAAAACTTACGCATTAAAAATTCTATAACTAACTCATATAAATGACATATGCGAAAGAGAGTTTTAAAGGTGCTTGTACATAAGAGGAGACAAGAGAAAGCAATGCATGACTTACTTGATGGATGGCGGAGCGGGGGTGGTGCGCAATAACAGAAGGAGTGTTAAGAACTACAAGGGATATTAAGATGGGGAGAGCCATGATCCCCTACGTATTGAAGGCACACAGCACATAGAAAGAGAAGTATAAACACTGTATATTATTTTCTGTTTATAAGGTATGATCTCATCGAAAACCATTAAGGAAAGAAAATAAAAAGTTTCTTTGAAGAAAGAGAAAATACAAAAACCTTGCCAAAATTCTTTTAAAAGTGTATGTCATTGATTTGAAGGCCCATTCGTACATTTTTTCTGCTCTCAAATATGTGAACCCATATTGTTTAGATTAGTGCTTCTCTACGCACGTTACACAAAAATCTACAACTGTTTTATTCCTGACCATAGATCATCCACCAATTTTTTATCGATCTGTCCGGCGATTAAGAAAAAAATCTTGAAATTAAACTATTTACCTTCGTCTCAGGTTATCGATGTTAACACATCGATAACCTGAGACGAATTCTCTCCCCGTTTGGTCAATCTGTGGTGTGGTTTCCGGGCTCTGTTGAAATGGGCTGTCAGCCGCGGTCACCTATTGTGGATCCGGTAATAAAAAAAAATCATGTTTTATTAACTGATCACATTTTCCGTATTAAGTTGAGCCGAGTAGATATCACTGAAAACGTTTTTCTAATTAACTTTTCCAACAGAAAATAAAATTACAACTTACTGTATGTATTTCAGTTCATCCAAGATTAAACATTGTAACTGGAATGCAGTAAATAATCATATATAAAGATCATTTTTGAGGCTATATCACTTCAGGACTAGGGCGATCATACTTCTCCACACGTTTTTTTTTTTTTCTCAAATCATCTGCGAATTGCCATGCATTTTTGGGGAAAATACTGAAGTAAGTTCCCAGTTTTAAATTCATCATTTTGCAATCTAACCTTGGTTAGAAAGCCTTATCTATCCTGGTAATTTAACGGATGACCAAGAGTCAGGAAAGGCGAACTTACGTCTTTCCCAAGGAGAATTGTGTGGAAGTATAGATTACTACAGATCAACATAGGTTACTATTGTTCAAACAGTACACTACACAGGCTCCGTAGTATTATCCATATTTTAGAAAATAGATCTGGCTTAGAATTTCTCAGCACCCACCATATATATATATATATATATATATATATATATATATGTGTGTGTGTGTGTGTGTGTGTGTGTGCGGTAGAAATACCTCGACCATATATACCCCCAGAAATACCTCCCACATAAGATATTAGTGGCAATGGTTTCTTCATCTAGCCCATGTCTTACTGTTATGTGGGCGGTGTTTTGCCGCAAACTGTATAAATTGTATATTATTGGTATGTTTTTGGATGCGAAAACAAATTAATGCTCTTCTGTGTATAAGCTTTTTTTCATTTGTATTTGTCTCTCTGCATCGAGTCTTTTTATTTTATTTTATTTTATTTATTTATTTATTTATTTTTTTTTTTTTTTTTTTTTTTGCTTAACTAAAACAGACATTCCATTTTTACGCCTTTTGGCTCATAGGGTTCTCATCAGGAAACGATACTCTGGCACTATACATTACCGTTAGAAGTGATTTTCCTCGCAAACGATCGCTGAACCGGAAGATGATGTCGATTACCTACGCATGACCGGATCTGAGACCATCTTGAAAAAGAACAAATGTGAAAACTCGGAAATAATTTCACCCTCCTGTTTGCGCTATCGTTGATTTTTGTAAATTTTCTTGGATTTTTTTAAAATTTCTATTTTGTTCATTCTTTTTATTTCGCTTTCATTAAAAAGGCGCCTTTATTTAAATGTAACGAAACAAAGAAGCAGATTTAGTATACAGTGGAATAACTAATAAAATATGATTGTATTAATAAATACGTGGACTGACCAAAAGTTACCAGACTCTCCTTATGATAACGTAACTGAAATGTGCAAAATGAATCCGCTTGGTACAGATTGACTTTGTTTGAACTCATGCATACTATATTATAACGTTTTCTATCACTTCCGTTTATTTATAGTACTTTGAAAGGAAAGTGTATAGAGTGTGGTTGCTTCGCCACACCACACAGGTTCCATCAGTGACCATGACTTGTGCATGTTTTGGCAAAGCACAACCATTCTACAAGTCTAACAGCCATTCTCCAGTTTTAACAACCGTCATATTCCCCACATCTCGCCCCTTGTGTTTTTCCTCTTTTCAAAAATCAAATCCAACTTGAAATTTCAAAATGCCGAGAAAACCCAAGAGAATTCGATGAGATAGCAACTCACTATCCCTTAAAAACAGTTCTAAGAATGTTTCTGTCAATGAAAACGCGGCTGGATATAGTTTGCGGCTTCAGAGAAGGACTATTTCGAAGGAGATACAATGTCGATTGTTATGTGTTGTAGTTTTCTCTTTATAGCACCACTGCTGATATTTTTTCATTAAACTTCGTACATCTCGTTAGAATTTCCTAAACAGATACTTTTGCCTTTAAATAATACGTGAAAGAAAATCTGTATTAGACCTTAAAATAATACAAATTTTAAACTTAAGCAAAATAAACATGTGTAATTTTACTCTTATGCAAAGTAATATAGAAAATATATATTAATTATGTCTAATTTTTGGGAACACAATATTGTGAAGAGATAGATCGGCAGTATAACAAGTAACTGTCGGATACAATTTAGGAAATTTACTGAAAATGGCACGATACCTAATATATAATAATAACTGGCTGTTCGCTTTCGAACACACCTGTCTATTCGGGCGGCTATCCAATCCCTAATGCAGTCACCTGCTTCTCACACATACATTTGCACTCGTTTGACACCCTCGAAGTCCGCTAACTATGACAAGCAGATTTTTAGTTATAGTTTTTTTCAGAAGGCGTACAATTAGTCGCGATCAACAGTTTGAACAAGTACCTGTATGCACAAATCCTCAGTCACGATTACTTGTGACTTCGTGCATGTTAGCACATCAATAATCTGAGACGAATTCAAACACTCCCCAGATATTCCAAATTTTGTGCTTACTTGATTTTGGTGTCTCTAGTTCTTGGACTGTTCCTTTTGTTGGCAGTATGAATTGGAAATATTATATTGAATCCAGTGCTAGATCTGACTCTAAGAAACTTGGTTCAGGGTGTCGTGATAGATAATTTTTCACTCTTGAATCTATCTTACATATTAATAGATCTACATTCGTCCATGTCTTGGATATTGCTGCCACATATGAGCCGGTACTTCTGCTGCATATCTAGTGGTTCTTGATAAAATCAAAAGAAGAAACAGCAATATTGATAGTCTTGATTTTGTATCTAGGCTTTAGTCACTCGCCCACCGCCGTAAAGTAGTGTCCCTGTACCTTTTTCATAAATACTTTTATGGTAATCGTTCGGGTAAACTCTTTGCTATTGATACATAGCCTTTTGGATTCAAAAACACTACTGAATTGGCGGCAAAGTCCCATCAATTCACAGGTGAGCTTGTTAAATGTAACCGTAAGTTTTATAAAAAAAAAAAACAATTTTCTCGCACCCCTCGCTTGTGGGACTCCATGCTTTCAAGCCAACTTTGATCTTCAAAAATTTAAGTGCAATGCCAATCGTTATCTACGGCCTTCTTGATTCCTCTTCTGTTGTTCTCAATCTTTAATGATGTTTCCCTTTTTTTATTATTCTTCCACACTCAGTAAACCCTTGTGACTGACTGGCTCTACTTCCTTGCTTGTAGTAAAATGATTTAAAAAATGCATTTTGTCTTTAATTAGAAGTTTTTTTCAGATTGTCTTATATATTTACCATTTAGTTACATTCGTATCTAACTAACATGCATTTATATATGTTTTTTCTATGAGATGCGCGTGAAAGTAAATGCATCGTTGAGAAAGACAGAAAATGGTAAAAATAAAATAAAACAACGTTAACGATGAAGAATTATTTATAGATGCAAAGAATTAAGAAATGTATAAAGGTATATGGTTAAAACTCAGAAATTCTTTAGAGACATAAAGCAAAAAAAAGGAAGATATTTACGCATATTTTGACGGAACATTCCAAGACAATATATTTCACTACAAATCCAAAGGATTATTTCTAAATCTAAGAATTTTATAGTTCCTTCCGTTTTACGCGTTGACATTAATTTTTATCACATTCGCCATTATATTTATAAGTTTCTCGTCCTCTTTCATAAGATTCTTTTCTTGTCCATCTCCGTACTAAAGACTTCCACCATATTTTCTGCCTTTCTCTTTCATAACATTCTTTTCTTGTCCACCTCCGTACTAAAGACTTCCACCATATTTTCTGCCTTTCTTTTTCATAACATTCTTTTCTTGTCCACCTCCTTACTAAAGACTTCCACCATATTTTCTACCTGTCTCTTCACTTACACTATTTCTTTTTTTCTCTTCTGTATTCTCCTTTTCCTTTTCCTTCTCGCTTAACGAATTCATATGTCGCTTCACACCCTTTATCTCTTCTTTTGTTCCTCCATTTCCCACCTCCAGCTGCCATGCTATCTAATACTACAAACGACTCTCATTACTATGTATAAATTTCTTCGTGAGTAATTTTTTTTTAATCATATCACCCCGAGCAAGGCGGTAAGGCCACTGGTGTGCAGGGGGTTACGTAAGAGTGAATAGATTGGAAAAGAGAAAGCCGGAAACCAAGTCCTAAACAGGGAACAAGGGATGAGCCTCTACACCTGTTCAATAGACGTGGGTGGAGTGTGAACCGGGCGATAGTTCAGTCTATCTACTCCAATTGAATTTTCAACCTAAAATTGTGTATTGCTTCCATATTCATTTTGGTACTGCTAAATTCTTACTTTCCAGCCTTGAGAGTTGATTTTTAAGCACCGCTTAGCTGTGGCATAAGGCCGAAAGAATGGGGTACCCAGTGAGGATCGAAATCATTACTCAGTTGTAATAGGTTCTAACAAGACAGGCTTGCTACCCATTACACCACGCCGAGGTAGGGGGGACTCTTGAGGGAAGTCTTAAGTTTTTATACTGCAGTTTTTTTTTTTTGTTTTTGTTTTTTTTTTTGTTTTTTTGAGACACAATATTGAATGTTAATTCTACACTGTTGCTATTTCAATGATAAATGTTCGGATGAGCACTCCATTCTTTAGTTACACCACATGATATATTTACAGTCAGTACACGCCATAGTAATCCTACGAATTTGAATTACCTTCATTTCTTCCGTATTTCAAACATAAGAAGAAAGTACGACTTTTCCTGCGAACTGTCAGTTTGTGAAACAGGCTCCTGACCAATAAAATGATAACAACTTCAAGTCAAGGGTCAATTGTTATATATCCGTTTCATCGTC
Organism: Ascarosepion bandense; assembly: GCA_037127315.1. Taxonomy (NCBI): domain Eukaryota; kingdom Metazoa; phylum Mollusca; class Cephalopoda; order Sepiida; family Sepiidae; genus Ascarosepion; species Ascarosepion bandense. The sequence goes on from JBBBDQ010000559.1 coordinate 2,261,733, forward strand.
ATATTCACCATTTCTTATCCCTCCCCGTTCATTCATATAATACACCTCATTCATTATTGCTACTTTAATATTAATCCTCTATTTTGAGTGTTCCCTCAAGCCTTATGAGTGTATTCTAGTTTGAAAAAATTATTATTCTGTCCATTCAGTTTTAATCCACAAAGAGGATTTTTCGTTTAGTGTAAAGTAATGGAGAGAGGCTTGGAATGATAAATCGAAGAGCCGAGTTCAAATTCCAGTTGAGTTCATTTCACTTATACGCAGTTGCCCTTGGGAAAAGTATAAATATATCTCCCCCTCCCAGTTCATCTATGCATTTTAAAAACAGTAGGACAGATTGGACCCTATATTCTTGATTGACAACACGTCTACAACAGAAAGATATAGCAAACTACTACGAAAATTTTTTCTGCCTCATCAGTCATGAATTGAATGAGACACGATTGTTTAAGTGTGTATCACGTATGGTACTTAATTGACTAACTTAATCTACAAAGACTGTCTAACCTGTGCGTTTTATCAGAGTACGTATTCGCGAAAATTATTATGTGTTTCCCTTCAATATTGCATCAAATGCTGGACAATCAGATCAAAGTTTAAGAAAAGACCAGAAGAAACTGAAATGTGGTTCTACAGAAGGATGCTGAGGATGCCATGGACCGAACCTTCTAGCAATTGACGAGGTTTTGGAGCGAGTGTAAATGAAAAGGTAACTGTTACTTAATATCAGGAAGAGATAGTTGAAGTTTCTGGGACATGTAATGAAGGAAGGCGGGCTTGGAGAATTTGATAATCACAGAACAGATAGAGAGGAAAAGGATACGGGAGAAAGCAAAACGTGACCTATTTGATGGGCTTAAGCAAATGAATAGCAGAGCAGGGTTTAGGAGGAGCAACAAGAGAAAGAGTGTTAAAAGCTAAAAGGGGATAGGGAAACGTGAAAGGCCATGATTGCCTACGTCCTGAAAGGAACACTACACGTAGAAGAAGATATTAATATATATGTTGATGAATTAAATAATTTTCATCTGAAATATCTATATTATTCGTCTGTATCTAGTTTCGGGTGCTACAATGGCTAGTGGAATATTGAAATTCTCGCATTTTCAAGTATTTTTTATAATCATATTGCTCCAAGCAAGGCAGTCCATTGCCACTAGTGCGCAGGGGGTTACATAGAAGAAACTTTACGAGAAATAGTGACAGGTTACAGGGCGTCTCAGAAAATGGGTAAGAAGAGGGTTAAGATATTGAGAGTGGAGTGGACGGAGAAAGAAGCATGAGAGAGTGGATGCAAGTTAACCAGATAGATGACTATTGACTTTACACTTAAACTCCTGGAGATCGATGCTGTCGGGGAAGCAAGTAAACGGAAGGGAATTTTCACAGGCGGCAAGTGCGAGAAAAGAAGCTGAAGGAGTAGAATTTGAGTTTACATTTTATTGGTTTATACTAAAAGGGTGGGACCTAGTTGCTAATCTTGTGGCTCGAGCAAATTCATGCATAGGGAGAGCCAGAGAGCTAAGTTCATCAGAGCAGAAGTCGTTGTAGAAAAGACGCAGGGAAGCCACATTGCGCCGGTGAGAAAGTGACTGTATCTTGGCTTTCAAGTCGGGATCGATCACATTACAAATTCTCCGTTGTATTTTGTCAAGTACCCCTAGGTGGATAGTAGGGGCACTCGACCAGATAAGGCAGCAGTATTCAATGCGAGGGCGGATGGTAGATTTTTTTTTTAATTTGATCTTAAATTCGTTTAAGTTGTTCACATAAGTTGGGATGTGAACGGATATAAAACAATGCATCAGCACTCTACTCAAAACTGATTTAAGCATTTTAATGGCGTGACTTATTTCTTTAAATAGAGCCCAGAAACGGATAACTATCAGTTGTTGAGTATGACTCTTTCAAACGTAAAGAAAAGAAAAAATCGACGAAAAACACAACATAATTATGATCAAAACTCACCATATATCGAACCCAGGGGTCGATATGTCACAAAATCAACCCACCCACGAACTTACCTTCACATGCATACATCACCATACTTTCTATAAAATGAGAGATAAGAAAGCAATGCTCAGATCGTTGTAAACACCGTGAGTTTAATCCTCACTGGGTGACCCACACACGCTTGTATACACATCAAAGCAACTGCAATGTAGCTAGTTTGATCCTCGCTTGATGTCCCGCTGCTGTTATCATACTTACCACTGGGCTAAATATAATATAATTCCGCTTGTTCATCTGTTAGCATGCCATTACCTCATATAAATAATAGAACATTCAGACAGACATAACAAAAAGATGCTGTTTGATCGAAATTAAAAAAAGAAAGTCCCCTGCGCACCAGTGGCGGTCCTGCCTTGCTGGGGGGGGGAGATTATTTTTTAAAAAAAAGAGAGATGCTATTAACGCTTTCGCGCATTTAATATCTGTTCCAGAGAAAAATAAAACCTTGCTATTTTTTATCTTTTCATTTGTATCTCCTTTAAATAACGAGCTGCATTTAAATTTATGATTATTATTGTAATAATTGGTTCAAACTATCGCCCGGTTCACACTCCACCCTCGTCTATTGAACAGGTGAAGAGGCTCATCCCTTGTTTCCTGTTTAGGATGCGGTTTCCGGTTTTCTCTTTTCCAATATTCTCACTTTTTTTTCTTTTCTTTTTTTTTCAATTGGAGTAGATAGACTAAACTATTGCCCAGTTCACACTCCACCCACGTCTATTGAACAGGTGAAGAGGCTCATCTCTTGTTTCCTGTTTAGGATGCGGTTTCCGGCTTTCTCTTTTCCAATCTTTTCACTCTTACGTAGCCCCCTGCACATCAGTGGCGTTACCGCCTTGCTCGGGGTGATATGATTAAAAAAAAAAAAATATTCAGCTCAAATATTTACCGAAACAACAGAATACTTTTTATAATTTTTTTACAGTCGTTGAATTTGCAAGGAGCTTATTCAATCATTAACCTAAGGTTTGTGATTAGGGAGAAAATCAAAAGATAAAAAACAGTGAATATTTCTAAAGTATTAGTGAATATCAAAAGACGTACAAACGCACGTAGATTGCCATATAAACAGAAAATAGATGCGCGCATGCGCAAGTTGAACGGAGGTAGCCAGCGAAAACTAATTACCAAAACAGTAATGCAAAAAGCATGGACACTTTCATATAAAAGTCATATAGGGCCTTGTCAATAGGGAAATGCTACACACTCATATAATAAACTCTGCCTTTACGCACAAAAACACACAACTAAACGTCTAATTCTAGTGTCACCAATGCTCCCACCTCCCTCATCAATACGACAGTCCTCGTTAAGCGAAAGAAAAATCCCCTTTTAATGGGCGGTTGAGTCGGATTTGTAGCCTAGAACTGGATTAAGGAACACACCAGAGAAAAAGTTGGGCCAATTGAAAATGGAAACGGAGAAAATAACTGGCTGACAGATTAAAGCGAACTGGGGGAAACAGAACTAAAAATGACAGTGGAGAGGGTGAACAACAGGAATAAGGGGAGATAACCACACAGAAAATAAGATTAATTATTTATTTATTACCGAGCGTATTTTTCTTTTTATGTATGTACACATGCAGCAGTGTGTATGGAGTGTGGATGTGGGTGTGTTTAGGGAAGTTTCGTTGAGAAAGTATTTTACTTCACGAAAGAAATATGGCTTACCTTATTTCATGGTCATCTCAATAATCTCTCTGTCTCTCTCTGTCTCTCTCTGTCTCTCTCTCTTTCTCTATCACTCTCTCTATATAAAAATATATAATATGTGTGTGTGTGTGTGTGTGCGTGTGTGTGGATTGATATAATATTGTATATTGAAAACAAATACTGAATTTCATATTAAAAATACACTTAAACCTGAAAAACGGCCAACTAAATTGGTTGAGCTATTATGTATCGTTTAAGGTGTATCTCGGGAACAATCATATATACAAGATTATAGTTTTAGTATTATGTGTGTATATATATATATATATATATCCCTCGATTAGTACGCTAAAATTTTATATACCAAAATTTGATTAGTGCATACATAATACTTGATTAGTGCGGTAAAACATTCTTTATTTTAACCATAACAATTGAACATTGATTTTTTTTTATAGTTAACGGTTCACACATTAACCGCACACATCGAGGTATTCCTATATATGTAATGTAATGTTCGGATGTAAACATATCAGAAAATATATTTTAGGATCACACAAACCCGGATGAAAGTCTTTACAATTCTTGAAAACTCCTCCCTTATTTTGAAATTTCAGTTATTTTACACTTCTGAAAATCACTGTTGTGCGTTTGAAAAAAAAAACGTTAGAGAATAGAATCAGTTGATATAAAACGCCTGAAGATTCCGACAAGTTGAAACCAAGTTTGCGTAATCAAGTGACTTCCAAAAAAAATATATATTTAAAAGCTCTACACTAGAAGATTTATTTTAAATACAACTGTAGACTGGTCTAATTTAATTCTGACCAATAACGAGTTAATATTATATATATATATATATATGTGTGTGTGTGTGTGTGTGTGTGTGTGTGTGTGTGTGTGTGTGTGTGTGTGTGTGTGCTTTCTCGCACTTCCCAATCGTGGAAGTCTCTTCCTCCGTGTTTTCTAGTGAAGCTTGATCAAGTCTTGATGTCAGTCGTTATCTCCTTATTAATTTCTGTTCTAATATTGGTCTTGCTCCTTAATCATTTTCCTTTTTCTTATATTCTTTCATACTCAGTTAACCTTCTGCGTCTTACTGGTTTTCATGACATATATATATATATATATATATATATATATATATATATATGCAATAGTAACTCCACTATATATATATACATATATATATATATATATAATAATAACAATAATAACTCCACTATCAATAACAATAAGCCTACCAAAATAACTGTAACTGCCGAAAAAAATGTAATCTGCTCATTTAACAGTAAATTCATGACCGAAAGTATAATTTACAAAGTTATCATCCATTCTGACGGTGATGCTAAATATTATTTTGGCTCATTTGTAAATCGATGGAAATACTGGTTCTATAACCATAAATTAACTTAAAATAATGATAAATACAAGAATAGTACTATCCTCTCCAAATATTTTTGGCAATTAAAAAACAAAAGCCAAATTATTACCTGGGACAGTATCACGAAAACCAAAAGCTTATAATGGAATAAAAAATACATGTAGACACACACACACACACACACACACACACATATATATATATATATATATATATATATATATATATATATATATATATATAGCTATTCTTTCTTTAACTACCACAGAGAAGCTCTCCTACCTTCCATGGATCGCGCTCGTCTTCCTGAAAAGCAATACATTGTGCCTCCTCGGCCTCACTCTCTCAGCCTATCTCAAGTAGAATGACTATATAGAATCTACTGCTAAGAAGGTTGGATTACTGTGCCAAGCCAGGAATTTTTTCTTCTCAGAAACCATCTTGCAGATTTGTAATCTACCATTCGTCCGTGCATTGAACAGTGTTGTCACATCTGTTTGGCTGGTCTTGCTATATATATATATATATATATATATGCAAACTTATCACTATACTCGTTTCGAAAAATCCTCCGCGTATATACGCGGAAGGAAAAAATGGTTGTAAAAAAAAGAAAGAGCTAAGCACATGAGCATCAGTCAAAGCGATTTGGACCGAGCCAGTACGTAGCCCAAAGAAAACCCCAAGACGAGTGTAATCAATAACAAAAAAGCGCTCAATACTTAAGCAGAGCAGACTATATATATATATATATATATATATATATATATATATATAAAGCGCCTGGAAAGCCGAAAATTATGGAACATTTTTACATTCCTTATCTTCAGCCAAAAGGAAATATGTATGAATATTGGAAAAATTCAATCAAAATTTAATAAAATCTTTCTTGTCGGTCGTTTTTAACAAAACTTGTTTAAATGAAAGATTGCTAACTAAATATACATTAATATATATATATATATATATATATATATATATATATATATATATATATATATACACTATTATTATTGTTATAATTATTTTTAACGTAAGTTGCCACTATTGTATTTGAAGCTTTTTATTTTTTTCTTATTTTTTTCTGACATGACTTTTACAACATTTTTACTCATATCAGCTGTGAAGATCACAAAATTTCTCAGTCGTTTCAAAATTAATATTATATTGTATCAAAGCTCTCCTTTGATCCTTTTATTAAATTTTAAATTAAATATATTATTTTCATTTTTCAGACTCATCAAGAAAGGACAAGACCAAAAGAATCTCGTTAACTATGACGAACTTGACGAGACTTATGGCGAGGATGAAGCACCCCCAGGGCCACGGAAGACAATACCCATGCCCGGGCCGCTACCTCCTGTTCCTGCCCCCAAGTGCATCTGTTTCGAGTACAAACAACGATACTTGATTGCCATGCTTAGCAGTCTAGGATTTCTTATATCATTTGGTATCCGATGCAACATGGGGGTTGCTATTGTGATGATGGTAAACAATGACACCGATACGGATTCAAGCACAAACACTACAGAAGTCCGCGTAAGTAAAATATTGACTAATCTTTGTGAATAACTGGGTGTAGTGGCGAGGGTACGTAAATGATATCTAATTTGATATCAAACAATTTTCATGGAACAGTTATATGCATGTATTAGGTTGTCAGACACGAAATGACGTAATTTTCAGTTGGTGCAGTGGATATCGGCTCGGTACGAGAAGTCGGGGAGCCGAGTTCGAATTCCGTTTGAATTTATTGCATTATTCACATATGCGCAAATACCCGAAATATGAGTCCGTCGTTTCTTCTTCCAGCTTTGGGTTAAATAGCAGGGCAGATTAGATTCTGTAGCCTTGGTTGTCAACAAGTCCACCGAAGAAAGTAATGGCTACCGAAGAAAGTAATGGCAACTACTACGGAAAAATCTTTTGCTCACTCAGTCATATCGATTTCGAGACATGATCACCCAGGCATTTATCACGTATGGCACTTAAGTGACTGACTAACTGCTGATCCAGGCCTCGAGTTTGCGATGCCCAATTAGAAATGCACATTAATTGTTGTTAACAATGTGCATTGTTTTTAACAGGTGCAAATATTTACAAATATTATTCTGGCACAAGGCAATACTTATGCAGTCTTATTAGACTAATTTGCTAATAATTGTCTCCAGTCTGTGTGAAGGCATTCTTTGACAATATTTTCTAAACGTACTTTGGCAATAGCATGTGCGTTGTTGTGCATTGGATATCGACTCGGAACGAGAAATCGGGGAGCCGAGTTCGAATTCCAGCCGAATTCATAGCATTCACTTACGCGCAAATATCCTTGGGAAAGGTATTAATCCGTCTCTTCCTTCCAGTTATGGGTTAAATAACAGGACAGATTGGGTTCTAGAGCCTTTGTCGGCAACCAGTCTACCGCAGAAAGCAATGGCAACCTACTGCGGGATAATCTTCTGCCCAGTCAGTCATGTCTCTTTCGAGACATGATCGCCCAAGCGTGTATCACGTATGGCAGTTAACTGACTGACTTTGGCAATGAGTTTCAAATAAGGATCATTCCAGATTCTAAAACCACATCTCATCATCAGGAATCCATGACGTCGTTATGCGTGTTTCTGTCCGTGTACACAATGCGAGTTTCTGTCGAGAACAGGAAAGGCCATGGAAAGGTCAAGATGGCAATAAAGAATAAACACTGTCTCCGACTGAAAATCTCGCCAAAGTAATTCATTTGATATTCATCTTTTGTATTTTCCTTCATTTCCTCCGACATATTTTTAACTTTTTATTTCATTTTATTTATTTATTTATTTTTGTTTACTTTCTTTGTTACTTTTTTTTTTTTATTTGGTAATAATTGGTAATTTCATTTTTTTTTTTGTTCTTTTTTTCTGTTTTCTTTCAAAGAAGAAAATTTTTCGCCTTAAGGCGCGATTAACTTTCTTTTTCATTCTCTTTCGTGATTTCTGACCCTCTTCATCTATTTCCAAAGTTACTTCTCATCACAATAATTCATGGATTCCCATCGAATCCTCACGTCTCTCTCATTTTTTTCATATAATTTGTGACATTCCTTACCCGATCTTTCTTTCCAGAATTCTTTAATATTTCTTTACTTTTTCTATCATGCATCTTTAATATACCGCCACTGATATCTATTTTATTACTTTTATTAATCTCTCTCTTTCTCAAAAGATCCTATTGTCTAAATTGCATTTTTCCTCTCTTTTTTTCGTAATTTTTTTTTTCACTCTTTTTCATTTTATATTTCTTTCTTTCTGTGTTTCATTTGACTTATTCTATACTCGTTTGAAGCATCTCTCTCATACAATAGACTTCTCCCTTTCTCTATAACTTCGTTACCGTCTTTTATTTTTCTGTCTTATTTCTATCTTATTTTCCTTATTCTTCCTTTCATTATCCTTTTATTCCTTCCTGAAACCCTTTCTTTCTTTCTCCATTCGTTTTCACAGCTTCCCCTTTGCATGGATATCCTTATTTCCCTCTCTTATTTATTTGTTGTTTCTGTCATATATGTTTGGATTCTCCATCTTTGTTTTGCTTCTTTTAACATGATGGGCTTGAATGAGTGGATGGTGGAGCGGGGTTTGGAAAAAAATATCAAGTGGACAATTATTGAGAGCGACAAAGTGGAAGTCCAAGCTCGCCTACCACCTGAGAAGACACGGCACATGAAGAATAAAAAAAGAAATCTTAATATTTGTTTATTTTTTATCTTGTTCCTGTGCCCTTCGTTCTTTCTTTCTTTCTTTCTTTCTTTCTTTCATTCTTTTTTCTTTCTTTTTTTCTATCTTTCTTTATTCCATTTTTTATTCATTTCTTGCTTTCTTCTTTTCTTTTTCTTTCTTTCTTTCTTTCTTTCTTTCTTTCTTTCGTTCTTTCTTTCTTTCTTTCTAAATCCATTATTCTTTTCTTTCTTCCTTTTTCTGTATTCTTTTCTTTAATTTATATATTTATTTATTTATTCCTGTCTTTCTTTCTTTCTTTCTTTTTTCTTCGTTTCTTTCTTTCTTTTTTCTATATTCTTTTCTCTTTTTTATTAATTTATCTCTTTATTCCTTTCTTTATTTTTTTTATTCTATAATTTCTTTCTTTCTTTCTTCTTCTTTGTTTTTTCTTTATTCTTTATTCCTTTCTTTCTTTTTCTTTTTTCTGTATTCTTTTTTCTTTCTTTACTAATTTATTTATTTATACCTTTCTTTCTTTGTTTCTTTCTTTCTTTATCTCATTCTTTCTTTCTTTCTTTCTTTATTCATTACTTTCTTTTTTCTTTCTTATTCTTTAATTTCCATCTTTTCGCTATATTGCCTTTAATTTTTTTAATTATTCGTGTTTTTATTTCCATTTTCCTTCCGAATTGATATCGTTTTCTTTCCTTACAGTATTTCTTCCTTTTTAATGCTCCCCCACATCGCTCACCTAGTTATCGTTTTCTCTTTTTATTTATTCCTTTTTTATCTCGTTTTTCCTTTCATACGCTCTTTTTCTCTCATTCATTTTTCTCTTTCTCTTCTTACTTCCCGCCAACTTTATCTTATTTCTTTCTGCTTTCCATCATTGTTGTTATAACTTTTCATAAGCACTTGTGTCTTTCGTTTGAAAAGTTTGTGAACGTAAAACGATTAAAGCGAAAACAATTGACTTTCTTGAAAAAGGTCGCAGCAAGACAGAAATATATGTTCATGCACAGATAAAAACACACAAACACGCACGCACACACGCGCACACATATATAGTGTATCAAAAATACTTTTACAAACACTGGGACAGTTTCCTGAGGCCAAAACACGAACAAAATCCATATAAACATAATCCTGAAAATCCTTCGTTTTTTAGTTAAGCTTAAAGGCAGTTTACGGTCAGTCAGTTAAGTGCCATGCGCAATACACGCTTCGGGCGATCATGTCTCTTTCGAGACATGACTGACTGGGCAGAAGATTATCCTGCAGTAGGTTGCCATTGCTTTCTGCGGTAGACTGGTTGCCGACCAAGGCTATAGAACCCAATCTGTCCTGTTATTTAACCCATAACTGGAAGGAATAGACGGATTAAATACCTTTCCCAAGGGTATTTGCGCGGAAGTGAATGCAAGGAATTCAACTGGAATTCGAACTCTGTTTCCCGATTTCTCGTTCCGAGCCGATATCCACTGCGCCACAACGCACATCCTCGGTTTACGGTAGATTGCGTTATTATATAGACTAGGTTACTTTTGTCAATCCTGTACATTTGTGGTTAGTCTGTCTTCAACGTTTAACGTGTGTAGGAGTGAGCTGAGATGTGTGACAGAGAGTGAGTCAACACATACACACGTTTAAAGGGTTCAAAATTCCTGGCACCTGAACAAGGCCGAAACGTCATGTTTTACGTTTCTTTCTTTTTTAATTTCTATTAAGAAATTTTTAAAACAGAATTTCTACTTCCAGTAAACGTGGCAATATTAAATTAAATTTGGATTAACTTGAAACAGCGGAATAAAACTGGCGTATTTGTTTACCGGTAGCGAAATATGATCTAAACATAAGTTAGGCCGTTTAATTTGGGTCATCAGAAGACAATGGAAATGAACGAAATAATATTTTTAATAAAATAATATTGAAGTAAATTGGAACGGCGAGGTAAAACTAGTGTATTTGTTTACCGGTAGCAAAATCTGATCTAAACATAAGTTGTGCTGTTTAATTTAGGTCATAGAAATGAAGGAAATAATTTTTTGCAGGTGAAATCGAAATAGCGCTCATTAAGCCAGACACTCGTGTTAAGTGCATAGTGACCTGGCTTATAACCCTCCGGGTACCCTATATAAGCGGTTAGTAATGCTGAAGAAAAGAAGACTCGGATTACGACCGTGGAAGCGTACAGTTGTGTGTGAGATCGGGATCCGCCACCCCTCGCTGAAGTAAGAGTCCTGACAAGTCAGAAACAAGGACTTTAAAAAATATTATCGTTACAGCAGTCGCATTGAAAAAAAACCGCTGAGTATATGAAACTTAATGTTCGTCACTAGCACAACAATCGGGATTGCATCATCCGTTCAGCACCTTTGAAGGCACCGTGGTCCTAGCGTTTTATTTGAGAAGAATTGACTCCGTGAAAAGAGTTTCGAAAACATTGTTGAAAAGAGTTATATATCTTCTGAGACGATTTAACAGCAAGTGAACCATACACACATTCTCTCTCTCTGTCTGGACTCCAATGTGTGAGTTGTTACGCTAAAAGGGTGTTACTGTCTGTAACCTTTTTCTTTTTCTATTCTTTTCTTGTATATAAACGACATTAACAGTGCAATAGGACCATGGAGCGGAAATGTTAAATATACTGTCCCGTGACCAGGATAACCACCCCCGGGGACAGAAAGTGGTTAAAGATGTCCTCCCTTTAACATTGTCATGATATTCATATTGTGAATAGACAGGTATGTTTTTACATGCGGCCGCGCAAATGGTAAGGGCACATTTGCTGTTGTTTATCGTCGAGTTAGTGAGACAAGATCCATGGAATCACAAACTATGGTAATAAGTACTTTTGGATTGTAACTTGGATTGTACATTTAACATCATCCCCCATAAGCTTTAAACTTAACAACTCAAAAATGAAGGATTTGCGGACATATGTTTATCTGGACTTTTTCCGTGTTTTAGTGTGAGGAACACGCTCCCAAAATGTGTATATTTTTGACACACCTTCTGAGAAAAACACGTACATACTTAAACAAGAAAATAATAAACAGAAACTAAAAATCCTCGAAGCAATCTACATTAAACAATTTAAACCTGGTTTGAATACAATCAATTTTGATATTTCCAATAACGTACTCAAATGCCTGTAATCCGATCAGGGACCACAACGCCATTATTTTGTCACTGTCTTCGGCCATCCGCCACGGTAGGGATGGACTTATATTTTCAATCCAATTCTCTTTATTGTTAATAACTTAAATGTTCTATGTTTACTGTGTGTTAATATTTACTCTTTGATAATGGCATATGTGAGCCGAAAGATTAGACCCGATAAAAAAATCAACAATTACTGTGGTTTTTTGTTGTCTTTCAACGACATCACCATCAAGTATATCAGACGGTATGAACGGGTCCTACACAAAATTAATAGACAAAACTTGTCTATATTATTCAATGAATGCATTAATGAAAAAATGCTGCCAAAATACACACAATATATATATATATATATATATATTGTTTAAAGTTACTTATATTAATAGTGAAATATTGTTCAATGTTGGAACTAGTGAATCTATAGACCTCATATATGATAGATAGATAGATAGATAGATAGATAGATAGATAGATAGATAGATAGATAGATAGTGAACACGGACATTAACGCCGTTATATATGGGTTGTCTGGAAAGTTTATGCTGATTTTTATTCGTTCATGTTCCAACACATCAACTTTATCGACAGATATATGCTTACAGTTCGGTTTAGAGCACACTTCACACTTGAGAAAGAAAGTTTAAAATGACTTAATTCGTTTCAGTTTTGCATCCCTATGAAATTGGCAGATTATTAAGTTCATGTTAGACACTTGATGCCTCTTTTTATTATCGCAAAGTGAAAAATGCTACGCAAGCAACAAGAAAAAAGATATGTGTTGTGTATAGTGAAGGTGCTTTAGCTGACAGAACTGTACGGAAGTGGATCGTTAAGTTTTGAGTTATTGATTGTAGTCTTATTGATTGAAGAACGCTCAGACAGAACCCCCCACCACCACCACCACTATTTTTGCCAATGGCAATGCACCATTTTTAAGCCTGTTGTGACAGACGATGAAAAATGGATCGTTTACAACAATGTTCAGCGAAAAAGAACCTGGGGTAAGCGACATGAGCCAACGTTAGCCACCCCAAAAATCAGGTCGGCATCCTAAGCAAATCATGTTATGCATCTGGTGGGACTGGAAAAGAATCCTTTACTATGGGTTTCTGCCAAGTAATCAATGATTCCGAAAAGTACTGTTCGCCACTGGACGAATAAAAAGCAGCAGTTCAAGAAAAATGCCCAGAATTGGCGAACATGAACGGTATTGTTTTTAATCAGGATAATACCAGACCTCACATTTGTTTGGCAAACCGTCAAAAATAGTTGCAGATTGGTTCGGATATGTTACAGCACCAGCCATATTCACCAAACATTACTCCTTCGGATTTTCGTTTATCCAGGTCCTCACTGAATCTCACTGTTAAAGATTTAATTTTTTGGATGACATAAAAAAAATCACCTACATTCTGAAAAACCACCAAAATTCTGAGTAGATGGAATTTTAAATTGAGGGGAAAATGGATAAAGTTTGTGTAAGAAAATGGTTAATATTGAATAAATATTTAATGGCATAATTTGTTTTCTGCTTTAAGTTTAATTTAAAATCTGCATAAACTTTCCGAGCCACACAATATATAGAGGCTCTGATTGGTAAATTGTCGCTATTTGATACTTTTAATTTCGACGTGATCAGGGGAAAAGTGAAAGATCCTCGAAAGACCTTATTCGATTTGTTTCAATTAATTTGCACAAGAATATATATATATATATATATATATATATATATATATATATATATATATATTTGTGTGTGTGTGTGTGTGTGTGTGTGTGTGGTATACGTTCGGAAAATCTGATTCTGAAAATGGTTTTAACTATTTTTTTTTATTTCCTAACTTCCGATGATAAAATTAATACTCATCTCCATCGTACAACTGGTTCGTAACGTCAAAGTTTTGTGTCACGTGATGCGTATCTTTCTTTATGATTATTTCAATTATGAACGCCTTACGAAGTGACTAACGTAAGGATATTTAGACACCGCAAGTATTGGCCACGAAAGAAAGAAAGAAAGAAAGAAAGAAAGAAAGAAAGAAAGAAAGAATTTTCGAAGAAAAGTGATTAAGAAAATTTGTACGATAAAGAAAAAATGGCATAAAAGAAAGTCACGAGAAAGAAAGAAAATAAGAAAGAAAAGGGATTAAGAAAAGAAGAGGAACTATAAAGAAAGAAATAAAAGAAATTCACGAGGAAGAAAGAAATAGATAACAATGAAAAGAAAGAAAGAAAGAAAGAAAGAAACCTGGAAATTCCATAGTTGTAACATGTAAACAACAAGGAAATTTCAAGGGAAAATGAGGACAATTAATTTAGGATAAAAAAAATAACAGTTGAAGTTTTTGTAACATATAATGAGAAATGGGGGCTTGGAGAATCTGGCACTCACAAGACATATTGAAGGACATCGAGAATCATCTAGTACCCCTGCGTAATAAGCTTGAGTAAACAGAACGCAAATGGGGCATGAGAGAACATTAAGGAAGCAAACATAGCTTAGAGCTACAAAGCTTAGGGTGTAATGGAGAGCCTTGGTCGCCCGCATCTTGATGCGATACCTCACAACGAAAAAAAAAGAAGGTATCATTGCACTGACAATCACATTGTAAATAGAAAGAACTGACAATTCGATATTCCTTTATCGCTTCTGGTGATGATTGAGAAACAAAACACTCCGGTGTAAGTGCAATAGACAAGAAAATAAATTACCATAAACTGACGAGGGCAAGAACGAAGCTAAACAAAGTGACAAAAGAAGTAAGAGATCGATTCCCTTGTCGCTTGGTCACCAATTGAAACTCACCGTGCGTTACGTCAGCGTATGGTTATCGATCTGGTTTTTATCCTGTCATTGGGGACAACAAGTCTCTTCTATTTGTCATTATCAAACCCTCCCTTCACTGCTTACATTATTACACTTAATATTGGTTTTCCAGCCGTAGATTAAGTTATTATAGCTTATCCATAGAAACAGATGTGACGAATGGTAGGCAGCACACGCACACAAACTTTTGTTTTATTCATTCAATATCTTCAGAGCAGATTTGTGTAGGTGTGCAGTGATTGATAGGTAAGTATTTTTTTTTATTTTTTTTTTTTTAATCATATCACCCCAAGCAAGGCGATAACGCCACTGATGCGCAGGGGGCTACATAAGAGTAAAAAGATTGGAAAAGAGAAAGCCGGAAACCGCATCCTAAACAGGAGACAAGGGATGAGCCTCTTCACCTGTTCAATAGATGTGGGTGGAGTGTGAACCGGGCGATAGTTTAGTCTATCTACTCCAATTGAAAAAAAAATAAAGAAAAGAGTGAAAAGATTGGAAAAGAGAAAACCGGAAACTGCATCCTAAACAGGAAACAAGGGATGAGCCTCTTCACCTGTTCAATAGATATGGGTGGAGTGTGGAAAAAGAAAAGAGAAATATGCTGATACAATAAATTTTTTATATATAAGCATACATTTGTTTACAGAACTGACTCAAGCGTTTAAAATCACATCAGCAAAAATATATAATAGACACCTCCCCCACCACCTAACAAACAAAAAACAACACAAAACTAAATTTAAATAAAAATAAATGTGTACAGAATTAATAAAAAATCATGGGTACGAGTTCATTTTGAACATTGTTCTTCTTTTATGCGCCGTCTCCCTTTAAGAATTGAGTGATCATAGCTCAGCACAACTGTTTGTCAAATAAATTATTGTTATGTCTCCAAAACCCTGACTTGCTAATCACTTAATCGGGAACGCTAAGTAGATTATACGTTGTTTTCCCCACGTCACTCTTGTCATCTATCTGCCCTGTGAGTATTAAAATTTCAAAACACTCTTTTCTCTTTACGCTCTCAAGGAAATTCAACTATTTATTCCTAATGTATGTTAGATATCGGTCAGTTAAGTGCCATACGTGATACACGCTTGGGCGATCATGTCTTGAAAGAGACATGACTGACTGGGCAGAAGATTATCCCGCAGTAGACTGCCATTACTTTCTGCGGTAGCCAATGTTATAGAACCCAATCTGTCCTGTTATTTAACCTATAAATGGAGGGAAGAGAAGGATTAATACCTTTAACAAGAGTATTTGTGCGTAAATGAATGCAATGAATTGAACTGGAATTCGAACGCGGCTCCCCGATTTCTCGTTCCGAGCCGATATCTACTGCACCACAACGCACGTCCGATGCTAAAGTATAAGTGTCCTTTTTATTTAATTTTTCTCTAAAACATTTTCGTTGCACACGTTTTCAGTCCGCACCTGACGATTGCACCGTAGATGAAACGTTAGTTGAGCTAACAGTGACGAACCCAATGTTTATTTATGAGTCGTGTGAGTTTTATCTCTGTTTTTATAAAACGAGCATTGTTTTATTAACGCAACACTGCTGCTATATATGGTCAAGAACTGTTTGAAATTCTCTTTCTTATATCGATAGAGTTCAAGAGCATCTGAGCGTTCTTGTGGGTGACAAAGCATTTTCCGCCCTACAACCTCTTTCTCACCGACAAAATGCAACAGGCCCTATCTCTATTGCTGTTTCCATGAAAAGTTTCCAAACAAACGACATGTCTTAGTTTCACCAGTTTTAGCCTTCACGGCTTTGAACGGCCGTGCCACACACATTGTAGCGAACCACCATCATTCTGTTCGTAGTACATTAGTGAGGTGTAAGTTCTACCCGAGCAGCTTCTTCTCACAAACTGCTGCTTCCAAACGCATGCTTACCCGACCACTGCAATCTAAACCTGCTCAAGTCCAGGGTTTATCGTTATCTTCCACATATACCTCCATAAACTGTGCTTTTGTAACTCTCTACTACGAGTGACTTTTGGGCTTTGTACATGATAAATATCCTTGTAAAGAAAAATTAAATCAGCTCAACGTTGAACTTTTGGCTCCGTTTATGTAGTACTTTTGAATAAAATAACCATTGGAAAAGAAAGAAATTATTCGTCCTTTACCTTTTCGCATTGTCATATATCTTGAATAATATCTCCTCACTGGCAGAAAGGATAATGAACATGTGACAAAATTGGTAAACTGCGCACCAAAGACCACCGTTACGCTCAGACAAGATAGATAGATAGATAGACTGAGATAGATAGATAGATAGATAGATAGATAGATAGATAGATAGATAGATAGATAGATAGACTGAGATAGATGTTTCCTAAGCGTAGTTTAGATGTGATCAGTCAGTCAGTTGCCATACGTGAAACACGCTTGGGCGATCATGTCTCGAAAGAGACATGACTGACTGGGCAGAAGATTATCCCGCAGTAGGTTGCCATTGCTTTCTGTAGTAGACTGGTTTCCAGCCAAGGCTCTAGAACCCAGTCTGTCCTGTTATTTAACCCATAACTGGAAGGAAGAGACGGATTAATACCTTTCCCATTGGTATTTGCGCGTAAGTGAATGCAATGAATTCAACAGGAATTCGAACGCGGCTTCCCAATTTCTCGTTCCGAGTTGATATCTACTGCACCACAACGCACATCCAGATGTGATACAAGGCCGAAAGTATGAAGAACCCAGAGAGGATTGAACTTACTACTTGATCCAGCCAAAAAAAAAAATGTCGAGGTTCCCAGTTAGATAAATAGATATAAACAGACTTAGATAGATAGATAGATAGATAGATAGATAGATAGATAGATAGATAGATAGATAGATAGATACTGTGGTCAGGATCACGGTCTCTATGAGTGCACATGCGCGGAAGAAACCTATTTTAAACTTCGCCTCGTCAAGCGGAAAAGACAAAAACGAGGGAAATTACCTATCTTAGAATTCGGTCTTTAATAGAAGCAGTTTGGCTCTTTGATTAGTCCGGAAAAAAGACATTAAACTGTTTCTCAATTCTTCGTTCTGTCTACCATACTTTCATGGTCATCACATCTCTCCCATTCCAATCCACCAAATTGTCTTTCGTTATTTACTTTTTACGTTCATGTCTGTTTACCTAATTTTCTTTTTTACCTTCATTGTTCTTTTTTTTTATACTTCGTTCAGTTTCTAGTCATAAATCTCTTTCTGTTTCTCTCCTTCTCTCTCTCTTTCTCTCTCTCTTTATCGCTCTCGCTCTCGCTCTCTCTCTCTCTCTCTCTCTCTCTCTCTCTCTCTCTGTTTGTGTGTCGATAGTAATTGTTCATCTCTTTTCGTTTTTCTTTGCCAGAAGATTGAAAAAATATTCATTACTCTGTTATTGAGCCAACATGCTCAAGTTGTTACTAGCAGTATAGCCCGGCGTTACTCGGGTGTAATGAAAGCTTTAAAACTAATCCATGGTCCTGGAGCTCAGACTCTTTGGACGTTGGCACGAAAGACTAAAAAGCAAAACTTGTTTCCAGTTAAAGCGAAACCTTAGACTGAAAGAAAAATGAATGGATGTAAGTCAAATTTTGATTTCCTGGTATCGATATCAAATAAGTTTCTTTCGTCGTAAACTGAATTTTGAAGACTAAATAAGTCCTCTGAGTAAATGGTATCATGGCTGAGACTAAGAACTACAATTATAACTTACTTAGAGCCAAACCCGAAGCAAAAACTAAAATAAAAGGGCTGAAAAAAATACAGACATACAGGCAGATAAACAGACACACACACAAACATCTTGCCTTTTATAAATATATATTATCTATTTTCTGCACTAGTGTAAGAACTGCAACCTTGAAACTTCTGAATATCGTTTCTTATGTCTTTGTCTATGAGTGTATCAAATTTGATTAAAATCGGACCACTCCTTCTATAACCAGATTTTTTCGATAATAGATTTTCGATATTTATCGGGGGTACCTCGACACAAAACCTAGCTAAGAACACTCGTTGATGCTTACAGTACAACTGTGTAAATTTTCAAGAAAATCGGTTCAGCCGTTTCGGAGTCTATAGGTAACGGACACACGCACACACAGACACACACACACCGACAAAGTTCCATTTATAAATAAGTTTAGATAAATGTTCATAACGTTTCAGCCGTTCTACCCTCAGACGACATATGAGTCTCTCTGGTGAGTTTAATCCCCGTGTCTGGTGGGGATGTAAAGTTACATAATCTTAATTCAGGGAAAAACGGACAAGCGACACAGTTAATTATGCTACTTTTGGGTGTATTTTATTGTGCAGTGGATATCGACATAAAACGCGAAATCAGAGAGCCGAGTTCGATTTCCAGTTGAATTTGTTGCATTCACTTACGCACAACTACCTTTATGAACAATATTTGTCTATTTTCTGAGAAAAGCTAGTATTTACAGTATTTACATTATTCGGACTATTTTCCTCATTTTTGTTGCTATTTGTACGACGTTTCAGCCGTTGTACGCTCCGGCTATCTAATCGAAGCATTACTACGCAAGGAATGAAGATCAAATACCCCGTGTGATAAAGAGTTCGGTTTGAAATTTCTATGTCATATGAAAGGTATTAATCCGTCGCTTCTAACTTCAGCTATGGGTTAAACAGCAGGGTAGATTGGCTTCTATATCCTTGCTTGGTAACCAGCCTAACACAAAAAGTAATGGCAATTTCTTGCGGAAAAATTTTCTGCCCAGTAGGTTATATATGTTTCGAGACGTGGACGCCCAAGCGTGTAACACGTATGGTACTTAACTGACTGAATATTAAAGGAGTCTAATGTAGTCGGGATCATTGAGTAAAAACAAAAGATCCTTTCCTTCGTTGCATCATATCTGCTTCGCCAGGGTTACATACAGTTTTTAATTCCGAGTTTTTCTTCTCCTAGTTCGGTTGCCACTGAAGGCTATAGAGCCCAATCTGTCCTGCTATTTGCCTATTGCAGTGAGAGAAGAGATGTGTTTCTAACTTCTATTAACTGTTAGGAAATATCCCGAAGCCTAGAAATCGGAATGAGAACTATACACATGGACTGAATAAAGGTTTGGGCTCGAAATTACGGGTACGACGACAGACATCTGAAGATGTTCGGAAAGTAGAATGACTGAAACTATGTAAGTATAGCAAGCAAGGCAAGCATGACTAGAAAAGCATATTAAAATGATAAATATGGAGTAATGGATTTCGGCTCAGATTGAGGAATCTGGGAGCATTCAGTTATTTTTTTAAAAGGTCTGAATCCATTTCTTGTCCCCGCCCCAGCTATGGGTAAATAAGCAAGGCAGACTGATTCTATAGTCTTGGGTGACAACCGGTCTAGGAGAAGGAAAAACTGACGCATAAGACGTTATTTGTGCTAACGGCGAGGAAAAAATGTATACTTATGAGTCGTATAAGTCTGAAATTTGTTATTATACAACGAACAATGTTTAATCAACAAACACTGAGGCCATATATGGTCAGGAGCTTTCCAGAATTCTCCTTCCAGTCTTGATAGATTTCAAAAGCGTCTACGCGTTCTTGTAGAAAGAAAGAATAGGTATTAAGGAAAGAAAATATACGATAGAAAAAGAGATAAAAGAAAGAAAGAAAGAAAGAAAGAAAGAAAGAGAGAGAGAAATATTAAGGAAGACGTACCATAGAGAAAAAGATAAAGAAAAGAAATTAGAAAGAAAAAAAGAAAGAAAAAAAGAAAGAAAGAATATTAAGGAAAGAAGGCGTACGAGAAAGAAAGAAAGAAAGAAAGAAAGAAAGAAAGAAAGAAAGAAAGAAAAAATAAATATTAAGGAAAGAAGACGTACGATGGAGAAAGAGATAAAGAAAAAATTCATAAGAAAGAAAGAAAGAAAGAAAGAAAGAAAGAAAGAAAGAATAGTTATTAAGGAAAGAAGATGAAGAAAAAGAAAAAGAAAAGAAATCCATGATAAAGGAAGAAAGAACGAAAGAAAGAATAGATTTTAAGAAAAGAAGATATACGGTTGAAGAAAGAGAGAGAGAGTAAAGGAACTTTTCTGAAAAAAAAAAAAAGAAAAAACGAAAGAAGGAAGGAATAGGCATTAAAAAAGAAGATCTACGATAAAGAAATTCATGAGAAGAGAAAACAGCAGAAAAAGGTGTAACATTTAAGCAACAAAGAATAAGAAAAATGGGAACAAAGAGAACAGTTTAGAATAACAAACAAAAAAAAGTAGTGGTTTTTGTTACATAAAATGAGAAACTGGGTCTTTGAGAATCTGACACTCACAAGACCTATTAAAGGTAAAAGATACATCTGGAAGTAATGAGTACACTGCATAATAAGCTTGAGTAAACGGAACGCAAATAGGACAAGAGATAATATTAAGGGAGAAAACATAGAGCTACAAAACATTGGCAGTTATGGAGGGCTTTGTGATTGAAAAACAAAATACTCCGGTGTAAGTGCAATAGACAAGAAATTACCATAAACTGACGAGGGCAAGAACGAAGCTAAACAAAGTGACAAAAGAAGTAAGAGATCGATTCCCTTGTCGCTTGGTCACCAATTGAAACTCACCGTGCGTTACGTCAGCGTATGGTTATCGATCTGGTTTTTATCCTGTCATTGGGGACAACAAGTCTCTTCTATTTGTCATTAACAAACCCTCCCTTCACTGCTTACATTATTACACTTAAGACAATTTTTGCAACCAAATTACATCTTACATCTGGCCACCTAACTCCGCAGACTACAACCCCCTTGGTTAATATGTGTAGGGTGCATTTCAACAACAAACTGATGTCAAGGATTACGGAAGCATTTACCAACTTAAACAACGAGACTCTCCAGATGAGTTGCAGAAGATTCCGAAGTTGCCTGAAGACCAATAGAGATTTTAATGAATAAATTCACTTTTTAATATTTCAAGGTATTTTTGAATAATTTTGCTAATTATATCTGTTAAAATGAGATGCCAATGTTATTTTACTTTTTGCGTAATTTAGACGGTAATTTATCCATCGCATGCAGCTGTATGTGACTTGCCAGAGCTACATCCGGTTTATGGATTCAGAGCGATCCTTCTTAATTTGGATGACAATTTATCCATCGCATTATCTATCTATCTATCTATCTATCTATCTATCTATCTATCTTCTCCCTTTCTTCCTCACTCTTTCAATTACTCTTACCTTTATATCAAAAAACGTATGCGTTTCTTTTTTGTTTTGTATTATTTTGATTTGTTTTTCAATTTCTACGTGTGCCTTTCTTTCGGCTTTTCTTTCTCTTTCTCTTTCTCTTTCTCTTTTTTTTTTCTTTCTTTTGCAGCTTCTTTTTTTTTTTCAATCTCTCTTTCCTATTCAATTTTCTGTTACATATATTCTTTGTTCTAACTTCGACAACACGCTAACTCTTTATCTGAGTTCCCGCCTTCCTCTGTCATCGGCCACATACCATTATCCACTTTATGTGCTTCTTTTCTTTGTTTTCCTTTTTGCTACGCTGCCAATTACCCAGCTCCGCCTTCACTGGAAAGTCTAAAAAGGTTCACATTGCTTTTGGCCTTGGTGATCAACCCGTAAACACAGCGTAATTACCGGACCATATAGACTCATCATTCTTACGACTGTATTACTGTCCAATTACCCATCGGTGAAAGCAATCCGTAAACGCCGGAAATCAAAGTTGTATTTACTCGACGGCAACCTCAGTGACGGAGAAGAACTAAACGCTGACAAAAGGGGGGGGGGTGAGATTGATTCAAATCACAAATAACACGAAAAAAAAAAGAAAAAAGAACAGCTTAGAAACAAATGGAAGATAACCAAACACTCCAAATTCAACCCGAAAGTTTTCATTTATCGTTATTTACTGAGTAGTGTTTGGCAAAAAGCTACACACGTGAAGCACCCAATAATCAAATTACCTATATGTCTTGAAAAATAATATCACTTCCAATCGATAGCACATGGCCTGGCTGAGCAGTACTTTTATTCTTATGAAGATGCCAAAAAATAGATCGACTCGTGGTTAGCCTCAAAAAACGTGTCGCTTTTCTGACACGGAATTGAAATGCTGATAGAAAGATTGGAAAAAGTAGTGGCTTACGACGGACAATATATAAGGTGACATGTTTCTTACTAATTTTTGTAAATAAAACATTCGGTCAGTTAAATGCCACATATGATACACGCATGAGCGGTCATGTCTCCAAAGAGACATGACTGACTCGGCCGAAGATTATTCCGCAGTTTGTTGACTTTACTTTCTGCGGTAGGCTGGTTGCTGACCAAGGCTATAGAACTCAATCTGTCCTGTTATTTAACCCATAAATGGAGGGAAGAGACGGATTAATACCTTTCCCAACGGTATTTGCACGTAAGTGAATGCAAGAAATTCACCTGGAATTCGAACTTGGCTCCCCAAGTTGTCGTTCCGAGCCGATATCCACTGCACCACAAAGCAAATCCCAAATAATACAATACTTTTCATAAAAAAAAACATCGAGAACTTATTCAAGGTCCTAATATATATATATATATATATATATATATATATGTGTGTGTGTGTGTGTGTGTGTGTGTGTGTGTGTGTGTGCGTGCGTGTGATTAAATAAATTGTGAACATTGTGTCTGTTTATTTTTAATAAAATCCGGTTTAAGCTTTTTAATGAATATTGCCTTGAGGCAATTAATTGAATCAGGTATTAATATTGTAGTAATGTTCTAAAATGTTTATAAAAAGAACAGTTTTTCCATTCTTTAAAACGTACATGACCATGACATTACAACATAAAAATTTCATTTAGGATAATTTTCGCGTTCTAATGAACGCTAAGCAATTTGTCAACCGTTATATTGGAAGTAAGAAGAAAATTTACAGTATTTTGTAGCAACATAGTTTTGTGGTTATTTTTTTATACCACAACTCACACTGCTGAAGATGATCCATGAAGAGGATTGAAAGTTCTTGGGAATATCGAGAAATGAGTGATAAAATCATCTGTGAAAGTTATAGCTCATTTGTTGCATCTTTCAATTACAATGCGCGAAAGATTGTCCGTAAGTTATAAATTGCAAACATCCGTGAGTATGTTTGCAATTTATTTAATCTGACATGTCCAAAAGAAAATTTGCTGCCTAAATATAGATAGATAGATAGATAGATAGATAGATAGATAGATACATACATACATACATACATACATACATACATACATACATACGGAAGCGAGCATTGTATATTTCAGTGGTTCTTTGTATTTGGGAATTAGTCTTGACAATCCATCAGCATGGCCAGATGTTTTGGTTGACACGTACTTCATTCTAAAATTGTAATTTAACAGGATCCTACCACATCTCCGTTGGTTGTGTGCGTAGGCAGACAGTTCTTTGAGCCAAAAATGGTGAATAATGGCTTGTGGTCTGTCTGTAGAGTGACATGGCGATCGTAAATATAGCGGTGGAACTTTGCGACTGCGAATATAATCCCAAGTGCTTGTTTTTTAATCTGCGAATAATTTATGTATTTATAATCAATAATTTTGAACATTCATCATCTACTTGAATTTAAAGATATGCGTCGCTTAGGATAATTTCTATAAAATATCCGACCACCGCTAAATTGCAAAAAAACTTCTTCCGGCTCCGGAAATAGGTAATGAAAACTTTTGTGGGCATCGTTAAAACCCGTGGAAAAATTCCCGTAGACTAGTACCTCTTTCGGCTTATATATATATATATATATATATATATATATATATATATATATATATACTGTAGGTGAAGCCCAGTCGCTATATTCGACTTTAGTCAAAACAACCATTTTTTCGAGTTTATCAAGCTCGTCATTTATTTGTTTTAAAGATGCAAACTGTATATTTCTTTTCTTTTTGAAAACCGGTTGTTTTCTTTTAGCTCAAATTTCATTTTTAATTTGTTACACCTGCCTCGACCACCAGAAAATACATCTTTAATTTTTGTTTTCAGTTCTTTCTTTAAAGTTTCTATTTCGTTAATAGAAATGAAGTGATTAGTCAGTCAGTCAGTTAAGTGCCATACGTGATACACGCTTCGGCGATCATGTCTCGAAAGAGACATGACTGACTGGGCAGAAGATTATCCCGCAGCAGGTTGCCATTGCTTTCTGCGGTAGACTGGTTGCCGACCAAGGCTATAGAACCCAATCTGTCCTGTTATTTAACCCATAACTGGAAGGAAGAGACGGATTAATACCTTTCCCAAGGATATTTGTGCGTAAGTGAATACAATGAATTCAGCTGGAATTCGAACTCGGCTCCCCGAAGTGATTAGACTGTTCCATAATTTAAACTCCTCTATGCAATCCGTCCCAAAAAAGGTTATTTGTATTATGCATTACAGTCTTAACTTCAGCAACTTTTTTTTAAAGTGACATGTGTAATAAATTCTCCATCGAATTTTATTTTTTGCCCAATCAGACTACGATCGATTTTTTGGTAACCATTCACGTTGATTTTTCCAGTTTTCCTCCGTGTATATTCATTAGGTCGAATCCGCTATCCAATTGTAATTTGATATTTTTGTTCAGGATTTTTACCTGCACAAATTTTCTTATATTCCGACCGAAAAAATTTATTTGCATTTGTTACTTTAGCGCGATTAATCAATTATTTATCACGTATCAGGGTTTAGAGATAATTTCTTTTTCTTTCGGCTCTTTATTTTTTGACGCACCTTTTTAATGTACGGCACACTGCTTAATTCGATATCCTGAGCGTCTCGCCGAACATTTGTAAATCTCTGACAGTCTTCTGCTAGATTTTGTAAAGTGAGATTGGACTCGTTTTCAACTTTATTCAGAACCCTTCTGATTTCAGCGTCACTAGCTGAAACCAAACCTTGAACATTTAAGCATTTAAAATTGTCAGGGCTTAATTCTGCCAGTTTGAGACCCTCACACTGATTATTCACAATGTTAGCAAACGCTGGGAAATCTTCATTGTCATTTTTTTACCAAGTTCATACATTTCCATCTTTTATGAAAAAATGACGTCTTTGGGCTGAACACATCCTCAAGCAAAGCAACTTTAAACGTTAAGTCACTAGATTTCTTTGGTAATATATAATTCATAAACACTGTGTATCACTGCACCTAATTTTCTTAAAATAAGCATGGCCTTATTGTGGTCGGACCAATTTGCACAGTTCGTTTTGTAATTGTTATCATATCTACGGAAATACTACGTCTTCCTCTGGAATAAAATTAAATTCCGCTATCGCATTTACGATAGTATCTTGAGAAAAATCACTTAAATCATCGTTTCTGTTACTCGTCAACATTTTTGTTGTTGTTCTAAAAACAATTCATCGAATTTTCTGAGTCTTTGTTCGAAAAGTTTTTGCTTTTCTTGTTGATTATTTCAGATTACCAGCAGATGTTTTTCTAAATTCCTCCACTTTCACTTTTCACATATACATGTATTCTATTTTCTTTCGTATTTCATAATTCATTTGTTTTTTCTTTTACTTTTCGCGTCTTTTACTCTTCATATCCCATCTCATTCTTCCATCATATTATCCGTATCGTTGTGCTTGCAAATTTTGGCTATTGTATCTAATCAGAGGTCAAATGTCTATTATCTGAAACCATTGCAAAACATTATCTTCAATGGTAAACTACGTCGTGATTACAAACTTACATCACAGAAATAAATAAATAAACGAAATAGCAACAAATAATAATAATAATTAAATATGGTTACACAAAAAATGTGATCTGGAAAGGAAAATTCCCGGAAATCGAAAATGTCTGAAAATAAAGGATGTATTCCAAAAGAGATTTCTTATGAAAAAGTAATTTTATTAATTAGAATTTCCACAAGTATACACGAAACTGAATTTTTGCTATCTTCATAAATTCCTTCGAGTGATCTCTCTCTCTCTCTCTCTCTCTCTCTCTCTCTCTCTCTCTCTCTCTCTTTCTTATATATATACAGCTACACAGAGCCGATCACAAGAAAAAAATTATTTTTCTCAAGCTTTCTCTCTCTCTCTTTTTCTCTCTCTTTCTATCTCCCATATATAGCTACAAAAAAACGATCATAAGAGAAACATTCTCTCCCTCTCGCCCTCTCTCTCTCTCTTATATGCTACAGAGAATATCAAAGAACTCCAACTCGTTGAAACAACCAAGATTGAATGACGTAGGCATTGTGTTTATTTGCTGTTGTTAGTATAGTGAATGTTTCTGGGAATCCATCATTACAGCTGATGGGGGTAGATGCCACTTACTGTATTTAATTCTCTTCAAGTTGAACATTCAGTCATATAAATGCATCTGCTGACGAGCCTAACTTGGATTATTAAAATGAAGCAAGATTCAGTTGACTCACTGCTCATCATTACCCGTTCGAAAAACCAAGGATATTTTATAATTGACGACCGAAAATAAAATAAATGCCGCCATTTTTGGCGGCTGAATTTAAAAGATGACCTAAAGATAGAGGACTTCTTGATGTATAGGTTTCAAGAAACTAACCGAATACCTTTCCCACAAACAATGTAAGTTTTAATAGATATTCTTAATTCTCTAAATTTTCTGTATAAACAATATTTTTAGCAACATAACTATTAACTAACGTTTTTTTGCCATAATTCTAATTCCATATGAATTTCTTACTCTAGATATGGCTATACAGAATCGATCATAAGGGAAACATTTTCTAACGTTTATAACAAACATTAATTCAACAAAATGACATTAATTCAGTAAACATTCTTACTTATTTAAATGATTCGTTGCAATTCTGAGAGAAAATACATAAACACATTATTTTTACTTATTTACATAATTCAGTAAAGATTTTCTGCTCTGCCCGATCAATTTATTCTTATGTGAAATGTCAAATGACGACAATGGTTACTACAATTGCCACAGGAAATAAGATCATAGCTAATGTTTGTGGGTTCAAATTATAGATTTCTATAAAAGCGTAAATGATTTTAGAATTATTTATTTTATATCCGCTTCTAGAAATAGTTCTTTAAGATAAAAATAAGTTTGATCTTGATTTATATCAAGATTAAACTTATTTTGCGTTTTCTTCATATGCAAACTGACTGATACTTTTCTAACTTAAAACTAAAGACAGATACAAATTATTTATATACGAACATGATATATTTTTTAAAAAAAGGTTAAATGTATAGGGCACATAATAAGTAAAGAAGGCTTGGAACATTTGACACTCGTAGGAAATAGCGAAGGCAAGAGGGGAACATCGAGTAACCTACCTAAGAAGTTTGTGTAAATAAATGACAGAACAGAGACTTGGAGGATTTGCGAAGGGAGGGGGCTAAAATGTCTACACAGTTGTGAAGAGCCATAATCACCTACGTTCTGAAGTATCTTGGCACTTAGAAAAAGACACCTTTTAACATCAGCCCACTAATTGTTGTCAATATATTGTGTTTGTCTGATACATATATATATATATATATATATATATATATATATATATATATATATATATATATATGTATACCTTTCCCAAAGGTATTTTAACTGGAATTTGAATCCGGTTATCCAATTTCTCGTTCCGATCTGACAGCCACTGCACCACAACGCCCATTCATGCCAAGATTAAGTTAGATAATAATTCAGAATCAAACTTAAAACCATAACTTTTAAACTAATTATCACTGAGTATGTTCCCTGTTAGCACATCACTTATCAAAGTAATGTGACAGTTAATAAATTTGTCTTGCACGCCATTATGTTTGCGTTGAAACACTGTCGAATGTATTCTGATATTTGGCCATTAGTTTACTGATTTAAGAGATAGTTCGAGCAGATAACTTTTCAGTACTCCTGCTATTTTTATATTCATATCAATCTCTTCATCTATCTATAGCGTGTTTGCTTTCAACACTTTTTTTTAATCGTTTCGCCCCAAGCAAGGCAGTACCGCCACTGATGCGCAGGGGGTTACGTAAGAATAAAAGATTAGACAAGAGGAGAGTGAAGAGAAAGACGAACCAGTTACAGGGGGTGTTAGAGAAAGGGCAAGAGAAGAATGGAAACACATTTCCGACGGTAGAGAGAAAGGAAAAGAACAAGATATACAGGGTAATGTAGAGAGAACTGGAGTCAAGTGGATAAGAGGTGGGTATTGACATTGCATTTATATTCTTGGAGGTTGTAACCGTCAGGAAAGCAAGTATACGGAAGGGAGTTCCACAGCACAGTAAGCCGATATTTTAAAGGTTTAAAGATGAAACCCATCATTAAGACCCTTACTGGTCGCATGAAATAGGAAAACAACAGCTCGGGTGGAAAGAGTTGAGATATCATTTTCGTTCCGCTAGTAAGTAAAAAATTGTTTTATTTACAGGTTTGTTACTAAATGTCTGGGAATAATCCCAGAGTATTTACATTAACTGTGAGTTGGACGGGTCCAACTAACATCAATTTATTTTTGTTTGTATATTATTAGTGTTTTATTTGTATTTATGGTTTTATTGCCCCTCCCCTTTCTTTACATTTCATGAGGAAAATAAATTTTGGCGGACCTGAAGCAGACTACCACCACGTTTAATTTCGTTGTTTTTCATTTTTGTTTTTTTACTTTTTTCAGCGCAGTCCTATCGATTGTTACTTAAACTTTCCAATTATCAAAAGAATTTGAAAAATTACACTATTTAAACAAATTTGGCGGGGGTCAGTTTCTCATACAACGTTATAGAAATTTGATCCTCCATTTTCAATCCACTATAAGGTTGTATGAGAAACTGGTCCCCTTCTAAAAATGTTTAAATATTGAAATTTGTGCAAATTGTTTTTTGTCATTCATAAAGTTTAAGGTGTAAAAGATAATATTGCATTGAAAAAAGTCCAAAAGATTTGATAATGAACAAATT
This sequence comes from Ascarosepion bandense, assembly GCA_037127315.1. NCBI lineage: Eukaryota > Metazoa > Mollusca > Cephalopoda > Sepiida > Sepiidae > Ascarosepion > Ascarosepion bandense. Next base: position 2,291,373 of record JBBBDQ010000559.1, read on the forward strand.
TACAGGTGGCAATACTGTCGTACCGGCGACTAGTTTCAAAATGGAGGCTCGATTTAGTATAACGTTGTATGAGAAACTGATTCCCCCAGAAATATTTAAATATTGAAATTTTTCAAACTTTTTTAAGGGGGTAATCGATAGGACTGCACTGAAAAAAGTAAAAAAAAAAAAAAAATTAAACGTGGTGGTAGTCTGCTTCAGGTCTGCCTAATTTTATATATATATTTCTATGGAAAATTCTAAAAAGAAGAAATTTTTAAATTCATGGGAGAATTCTTTTTTAGGCTCCCTGAAAACATTAGGTATTTTGGTATATGGTGGAATATTTGACGATGGATGAGTTTTTATGGTGATAAGAAAATTGTATATAGTGACTGGGTCGTGTTTCTGATTAGCTATGTATAGGATAGTTACTGATGATCAGCCTCGGTTTTCTGCTCCCACCAATTTCGGCCTTGTGCCACAATTGTAGTTTTTTTTGTTGTTTTTTTTTTTACAATAAATCAATTTACATTAACTGTTAGTCCAGTTCAAGTAATATCCATTTACGTCTGCATATAACAGTTGTTTGTATTGTAAATAAAGTTTCTCTTTCTTCTTTCTATAAATATCGAGCATTTTTGTTGTTTATTTTTTTTTTTTTGCTGCATTTGTCTACATTGTTAATCTTCATATCGAAATTGTTGTCACTTGTCCCCGAACGTTAGAAATTTCTCGGTTATACACTTTGAATTTGCTACTAGTTTTTTGATTTTAGCATTCGTTAAACGTTTGCGATAGCAGGCACCAACTTCCATTTTTTTAAAGATATCTATTGTGAATAAATATATTTATAGGTATAAATACGTCTCTAACAGTCACAGTTTTGTTTTTTTCATTTCAGAGTCCCGAATTTAGCTGGACCCCCGAAACTATAGGAATAGTGGATAGTTCATTTTTCTGGGGTTATATTATCACACAAATACCAGGAGGATATCTTGCTTCACGACTTCCAGCCAACAGGTAAGACCTATTTTTTCTTCCGTATGTTTCTACAACATTCTCGATTATTGGGGATTTGACTTTTGTCTAAAGGGTAACAGACCAGAAAATGAACGCTGCAAACTGACTTCCATTTTCAGCTCAGATATTTGGGGCTCGTCTTTTTTATGTGCCGCATCCCTACAGCACGTAGGCGATTGTGACTCACCACAACTTTCTGTCCCTAGCAACCTCCTAATAAACTTTGTCTTTCTGTGTTTTGTCCTAAGCTCTCTTCCCCTATCCATTTACCCAAGCCGCGTTAAGTATGTTATGTGTTGCTTTCCTTTGTCCCTCTTGCTCTTTATATGTCCCGTGAGTATCAGATTTTCCAAGCCCTTCTCAATCATTATACGCCACAGAAACCTCACCGCCCTATTGGCTGGGGCTTCAGAATACGCCGACCTCCTCTGCAGATGGGTAACTCCAATCTCCAATTAGGCGTCCTGGGTATAACGATGAATTATAACTGGGTCCAGGGTTCGACGATATGTTGCATCCGGCAGCAAGGACTCTGATTGTGAAGTTTTGAGAAGCATGGAACCACCCTTAACTGCTGTTATTTCGGGTTCACCCTAACCCGGAGTGGTAGCACCTGTTAGGGTCCCAGCTATGGGCAAATAGTTAACCTCCAAACTGGGATCAAATACTATGGACGTAAAATAATAGATTTTTATGGTAAACATTTCAGCAGAACTTTTTCAGAGAAGAAAATATTACCAGCAATATGTTTTTAAAAAAAAATTATTGCCAATAATATACTAAGGAAGAAAAGATTTTACCAACAATACATTTTTGAAGAACAAAATATGTGTTAACAGCAATCTATTTTTGATGAATAAATATTAATACCAGCAATACATCTGACTCTCGACAAAACATTTTTTTTACAAAAATACGTCAATGAAACCTGATCTACAAACTGATTTCTTACAAAGAATGTGTATTTTATTCTTACGAATCTATTGTAACACTTTTTGTCGGCATTGAATAACTTATTGAGGCTGTAAAAGAAAATAAACCGAATGAACCGAAACAGAAACCTCAACTGTCTCTTCCAGATATTAAGTATTCCCGATATTAACTATTCGTTTCCATTTTCTCCAAAACTTCGCCGTTGCTCACATGTGTAGTGAACAAAACAAATTCAAAATTTAAAATTCAAATCTGACTCATTGATTTTGCTAAAAACAAAAAAAATGAAAAGAAAAGCATTTTTCTGGAATGTACAAACTTTACACACAAAACCCGCGAAATTTCACACCTCGATGTGAAATGTTTTTTTGGCAAATAGCAAACTAGGAAACATCTAAGAAAAAAATTCAAATAATCTTTAATTATAAAAAAAAAATTCCTTTTACGGAACCTTTTCGCGAAGTTTGTCTGTCGTCCAATGGGAAGTCCAGAATTATATCCTAGTGTGAATTCCCAAATGACCTGTTTGGATCACCAGAAAACGAAATAAAAGGACGAGACAAAATACAAGTATAATTAACACGTCTCTTGACAAACGTCAAGCGATCGTATTATTATTGCCTCTCTTTCTCTCTCATCTTCTTTTCTTCATCGTTCACTAATCTACTCAACCTGTCGGTATCCTAAAGACTGAGCAAAGACTGCCAAGACGCTCCTAACAAACAGACGCTCACATATACATACATACGTACGCAAAAACTTTTTCTAAGAATTACTACTATGAACATTTTAACGACCTTGTATAAACCAAAAAACATTACTTTTATTTGTAAAAACCTTAATTGATATATATATATGTGTGTGTGTGTGTGTGTGTGTGTGTGTGTGTGTGTGTGTGTGTGTGTGTGTGTGTGTGTGTGTGTGTGTGTGTGTGTAATGTTGCCTTCTATATAAAATTTGATTTTCTTGTTCTGCACCCCTCTTATAGTGGGCTATCTATTAACAAGGCCAAATCAAACTGATCTATTTCAACACATATGCACTTCACTATAACGGATAACCCACTATACATGTACTGTCCACGATATCGTCTGTATACTTCTGCTGAACTTTATTTCTCTTGCTTCACGTTTCTTCTTCATCTTTAAGAAGATCGTCCAGAACTCACCACCATACAGGAGGACAGATATCACATAGTAGTTTATTACTCTTTTCCTTGTTTCACGATGCAGACCAGATAATTATTAGCTAGCCACTATTAATCTGAGGAAAATTATGAAATACCCTGACGATCCTGTAAGTCATGACGGTTTCATGCGCATATATTGCACGCAAGAATTCTTCCTCTGTGGTGTCTATTCTGGAGTCATAGAAAGTTTCAAACCATCGGACATTCTTTTCCATGAGCCAAGCCGAGAGCGATCATTTCTTGACTAGCATTCTGGCATAACTTCTGCATGACAGCAAGAGTTCTCTCAATGTTTATGCCTACTCAAATAAAATAATTTTATTCAGCCCTAATTAGCAATTTTTAGCCAATCGGATGTGCGGCTTGGGAACGAGAAATCGGTGAGCCGAGTTAGAATCCCATTTGAATTCGTTACGTTCGCTTACGCGTAAATACCCTTGGAAAAGGTATTAATCCGTCTCCTCTCCCTCCAACGTTAGCTCAAATAGCAGGACATATTGAGTTCTATAAACTTGGTTGGCAACCAGTCTACTATAGACAATAATGACAACCCACTGAGAGAAAATCTTTTGTCCAGTCATGCCTCATTCGAGACATGATCGCCCAATCGTGTATCACGTATGGCACTTAACTGACTTTTTTTCTTTTTTTTTTTTTTTTTACTAGTGGTGCTTTGGCCAGTCGGAGGAGCTGATTGCATTATGCCTTTAACCGGTATTCAAAGTACTTATTCAAAACAGCGTTTGTCGTTTTCAGCCAACAGATATTTGATATCTTTCATTATATGTTAATCACGGAAGTTCATAAATCAACATTATTATCCTCACCTTAGTTGTTTTGCTCACTATATGTACGGTGGATATGTTCTTCCACCTTCCGTATTCTGCGAAATTCTCTGAAGCTATTTTATTATTCAGTGAATTATATTCGATTATTCTACAGAACTGTATGACTTGAACAACAGCGTCATTTCCGGCGAAGTTTGAGTTTGTTCGCATTCAATAACATTCAAGGGACTTTTTTTTCCTTCAGTAATAATCAGTTTTTTTACCTAAGAAGACAAAATTCTCTATGCAAATTGTTCTCATTTGATTAGCAACGAAAATTCATTTGATTTTCAAGTGTCTCAACTATGCCATTCAAATGAATCTCGGTGATATTGATATTATGACATTTCAGAATTTAAACTGAAGAAGTTAGATAAATAAAAAAGCTGAAGGTCACGAAAAGTGTGACACTGAGATCCGAAGGTGAATTGGTATGATCAATGATGCAAATCAAAGTGACATAAACGAATTATCTACTGCCGCGTTCAAATAGCAATACCGAACTAAAAAGACACTTTAATTCCGTATTACTGAAGCCTGTCTTTCAAATATCCCTAAATTAAAAAAAATAAAATAATAAAATACAAAATATTCTCAAAGGTGTCGATATATTAATTTGTTCGGAAAATAATATCCGATGTTAGACTAAACCTTTTGACTCTGACTTGAAACATTATATAATCCTCGTCTTTAATATGAAAAAAAAAAGAAATGTGTTTACTTCTTTTGCATGAGTTTGGTTTGATCAAAAGGCTCCTCAAATTACTGTCAACATTAACAGAGCATGGAGTGAAGAGTCCACTTGTAATCGGAAAGTATGGCGCTAGTTTATGAAGTTTTGCAGTGGGGATGTGAGTCTTGACGATCTAGGAGGGAGAAAATGTCCACCTGTAAATGAAAAGCAACATCTGGAAACACTACTCGGACAAAACCCATGTCAGCGTTAGAGAAATGCCTCAGATAACGGATGCCAGCATTCCAACAATATTGGACAATCTAAAAAGAATTGCTATGGTGAATAAACTCGACAAATAAGTTCAACATGAATACAGCGAATGTCAAAGAGGTCGACGTTTTTAAGTGAGAGCTGAATATATGGATGAAACCCGAAAAAATAAATCATATAAGAACGGGTTAAAAATAGGGGGTCTTAATCTAACATATTTCACTTTAACAAGCTTCTTCAGAGATTTTTTTTAAAAACGAATGATTAAAATTTTAAAAATATCCTAAGATACAATATGTTCACTGAGGTTTAATTTGATTGGTCAGATACGCGTCACGTGTAATAAAAAAATCTTCGCTACAATTTTGAACGAAATGTATTTTGTTTTGTCTTTCCCACGAATTTTAACGATACTCACATATATACACACTTAATTTATGTATAGTTTAAATACGCTTGAGACATGCAATATTTTCGTATACATACACTTACATTTAAAATAAATACCTATTAATTTTATTACACGTGGCGCACACACATAAACAGGCATAAGTTTTTTCTACATTTAAAAATGATCATTTATAGCTTTATTACACGTGACACGTATCTGACCAATGAAATCAAACCTCAATCAACATAATGTCTCTTTGGATATTTTAAAAATTAAAAAAAATTAAAATCATTCCTCTTTAAAAAAAAATCTCTGAATAAGCTTATTAAAGTGAAATATGTTAGATTATCGACACTTTTTTCCTACCTGTTCTTTACATGTTGAATCCTACCTGTTCTTTACATGTTTTCCTACCTGTTCTTTACATGTTTACATCTATACATGTTGAAGTGTGTTCGGTGTCGTATGTTTATTTGTTCGAGGCTGTATCTTCGAGATTCGAATGAACCATTTCTTGATCGAATACTGATTTGTCGAGAGAAATGGATCTTTTATGACAATCGTAAACGATCGGCTCATGACGAACGACCCAAACACTTTCTAAAAACCGAAATTTCACCAGCCGAAGTTTACGGTGACTGGCTTCGTGGTCCACAATTGGCTTTATTTATAAATAACTTTTTACTGATACTTCTTCAACTGTGAGAATAAAAAACTGTGATTGGGATAAGCTGCTTAACAAGAAAATAACACTTGAAATTATTATAGATTTCTAAAGTGAACATAAAATTGGTAGCTCTCAATATGTACACTAAAATTCCTTCAAATAAGGAAACGATAATTTCAGCCCAGGGTGTTCACCTGATAAATGATTTTGGTGGAAAGTGGCAATACCGCTATTTTACCATCATTAGTTTGATGAATATAAATAGGAACGATCTACATTCTTCGTGATAGATAGATAGATAGATAGATAGATAGATAGATAGATAGATAGATAGATAGATAGATAGATGAAAACTTTCACAGATCATTTTTTTTTAAATATATATATACATTAAAAATATGTTTAAAATGGCTTCCAGATATATTTTCCTGGCAAAGGTTTAATAACAGTAACGGATTCATTTTTTTAAATCAGAATCTTAAATTATTTTAGAAAAAAAATCTAAGGAAAAAGCCAAGATCGAAGCCAATTTGATGGCGTTATTTCCTATCTGGAACGACAGGGACATCGTTCTTGCTTTTTCTTAATCCCTCAGTAAAAAGTTAAAACAAGGCCGGTTGATTTTCTCCAGTGGGAACAAAGAAATGTTTGCAAATCAAAATGCGTCAGAAGCCGGAAAGAAATTTGTGAGACTGACAACCTAAGTTCCCAAAAGTGTCATAACAACAGACACGTGTCAAATGTGAATCAGAAATACGATTCTTAACAACGATCTCATGTGGACTGGTGAGAAATGTTATACAAATGTCTTGCCTTTTGCTGCTCCTATTTACGCGCACAAGAAAATTCCGAAGACCAGAGGCAAGGACAGAAATATACTTTATTCTCAGCCATCACTCTAATGCTCATAAAATCTCTCTCTCTCTCTCTCTCTCTCTCTCTCTCTCTCTCTCTCTCTCGCATAAAGAAAAAGAGAAAGAGATTTTATGAGCCTCTGTTATTCTAAATTGAGCGTTCTTTTATTTAATTAAAAACAGGAATTTTTAACTATTATATTTTGTTTTTAATCATTACACATTAAAGAAGACGATAACGCTAATTAGACGTGGGGTGGGGTAACTGAGAAGAACACGAGAGGAAAAAGGACAATAACATAACGAGTTTCAAGGAGAGAAAAAGTGAGGATTGACGCGGCATTTACATTTTTGAAGAGTATGTGCGTTGTGGTACAGTGGATATCGGCTCGGAAGGAGAAACCGGGGAGCCGAGTTCAAATTCCAGTTGAATCCATTGTATTCACTTACGTGCAAATACCCTCGGGAAATGTATTAATCCGTCACTTCCTTCCAGTTATGGGTTAAATAACAGGACAGATTGGGTTCTATAGCCTTGGTCGGCAACCAGTCTACCGCAGAAAGCAATGGCAACCTACTGCGGGATAATCTTCTGCCCAGTCAGTCATGTCTCTTTCGAGACATGATCGCCCAAGCGTGTATCACGTATGGCACTTAACTGACTGACTGACTGAGAGGCAGAAATATGTCATTGGAACCAAAAAATAGAGTTTTGGATTGCGATGTAATGTCTGTCCTTCTGTGAGGCAGGGAATGCTGGACGACCTCACCAAACACGAAGGAGAGGCTTGAGGCAACAGAAATGTGGTTTTACAGAAGGATGCTGAGGATACAATGAACTGAGAAACGATGTGATGTTAGAAAGGATGCAAACGAGGAGAAAACTCATACTTAACATCAAGAAGAGACAGCTGAGTTTCCTGAGACATACTTGATAGGCTTGAGCAAATGGATGGTGAAGAGGAGTTTAGGAGAGATACCATGTGGAAAAATATTGGGAGTGACAAGAGACAGAACAAAGTGTAAGTCCATGATTGTATACGTCCTTAAGGGGCACGGACCATGAAGAAGTTGCCAGGGAAGCAAAAAGCTGCAAGAAAATTCAACAAAAGAGACGTGTGAAATTAAAAAAAAAAAAGGAAAGCAGAGTAGTGTTTATTTGTTTATCTTTGTTTTTCTTTTTGTTGCGTGTGTGTGTGTGTGTGTGTGTGTGTGTGTGTGTGTGTGTGTGTGTGTGTGTGTCCTGTAAGGGTAAAGAATATAAAAGTCATTTTTTGTATATTCTTAAGATCTATCTTATGAGAAAAGGCACTTCATGAAGATGAGAAAATCGTTTTTATTGTTGTCATTTTTTCTTGGCTATTTGTTTGTATTATTAAAAAATAAAGTGATGCAGACACACACACACACACACACACACACACACACACACACACATATATATATATATATATATATATATATATATATATATTAATCGGTTATTGGTTAGAATTAGATTAAACCCGTACACAGTTGTATTAAAAAGTGCTCAAACATATATCATGTAGTGCTTTTAAATATTTTCTTTCGGAATTCAGCCGAATTACGCAATCTTGGTTTCAACTTTTTGGTATCATCAAGCGTTTTATATTAATTGATTTTCCAACGTATTTTTTTTAAATCCTTGTAAAATCAGTTAATTTAAAAACGCCTGAAGATACCGAAAGGTTGAAACGAAGCTTGTGAATTTTAATGAAATATATATATATATATATATATATATATATATACACCCACCCCCCCCCCACACACACACACACATATATATATATATATATATATATATATCCAACAAAAGCCCTATAAGGCAAATACTATTGAAAACGGCAGAAATTTTATATCGATTAATTTTAATGATCATCTTTTCCATCTTACGAATAATCATTCTAAAACAAAGAAGAAATTCCGTAAAGAATTGCCCAAAGTTCATTTCGCAAGAAGAAGAAATATGATCCCCATTTTAGATTTTCTTAAGTCATCATCAGAGTAGAAAGAGACAATTGGTGAACTTAATAACATTTTAGAAATGGTGACACGACCCGATTTTTTCCTTGTTAAGCGTTAGAAGTCCTGTGATAAAAGCGTAATTTAAAATCGTAAAATCAATGATTGTTGCAATGTAAGCAAGGTGTGACGTGTAGTTTTTATATATCTTTAAGTCATAATTGTTTTTTGTTTATTGATGATTTTTTTTCTTTCTAGTTTTTTGGTAAACGTATTTATTTAAAAAATTTAAGTCTGTTTTTACTATCAGATGTTGATATCTATCCGCCTATACGTTAGCGAATGCTGGACAATCTCCTCAAAGATGAAGGAAAAACACGAAGCAACTGAAATGTGGTTCTACAGAGGGATGCTGTGTATACCATAGACAGAACATATGTGCAATGACGAGGTTTTGTAGAGAATGGAAACGAAAAGGAAAATTATGCTTAACCCTGTAGAGCCATTCGTATCATATTTGATATAGTATTTCCCTATAAGGAAACATTTGGTATTTCCCTATAAGGAAACATTTGGTATTTCCCTATAAGGAAACATTTGGTATTCATTGACTGAGCAGTCAGTACTGCTTTCATTTGAAATTTATAAAATATTTCTCTTAAAAAATTTCTTTCAAGGCTTGTTTTCATACTGTATCAAATATGATACGAATGGCCCTAGAGGGTTAATTGAAATTTAAAGAGGAAGGAGGAGAATCTGATACTCACATGGCGGATAGAGCGATATAGGGACAGGGGTAAACAGTGCGTGACACACTTGATGGGCTTAAGCAAATGGATGGCAGACCGGGGTTTTGGGATAATTAAAAAGACAAAATCTATTAAGAGCTAGAAGGGACAGGAAGACGTGGAGAGGCATGATGGACTTCATCCTGAAGGGACATGGCACTTAAAATAATAAGAACATTCCATAAACTTTTATTCCTTTTACGTCACCGGAACGTTTTCTACAAAGGGCGTGGATATTTATCCATGCTTTTGTCGTGAAATATTCTAGTGACATATAAAAATTTTAACTTACGAAAATGTATATAAATGCACATTGCGTTTTATTTGGATATTTACCTCGCCTCCCAACTGATACGTGATGTGACACAAGATCAAATCTATGTTGGAGAACCCGAGCGCATACGCTCAGGCCAGGGCCAAAAATTACCCAGGCCAACCCGGCCTCCGCAAATCGGTTGCGCTAGCCTCAGTGGCAACCACCGATCCATCCCACTAGTGCAATTGGGTGGTGCGGCGTTAGGCATCTGTTCCCCGTGACTGGGTACTTCTCAGTATTTTATTTTTCTCATCTGTGTATCTGAGATACAACAGAGTTGCACTCAGCCTCAAGATAGAGAGATAATAATCCCTGCCTGCTATCAGCGTTTAATACGTTAATATTTATCTATTATACAGCACAAGAGCATGTTGACATAAAGTAACGGATAACGAGCTACAAGCTATGAGCATATTATTATATTACATATTAAATCACATATGGATACTTCGATATAGGATAATGTTTAGTAAGCTACACTGGTTCGATTCTCACTAGGTGCCACATACATGTGATGGTGTAAACTAAACATAGTAAACGACGAAACACACATATGTGTGTAGGTTTTATCGACGCTCATTTTGTAACAATTTATTGATATGTGGAAGTGAGTGCCAATATTAACATCTTATTTATATATATATATATATACATAAAATTTTTTGTGCTTCGCTCTCTCTCTCTCTCTCACACACACACGCACATACACACACACACACACACACACACACACACACACACATATATATATATATATATATATATATATATGCATGAACATCTACACACACAAGAACATCCACTGAAATGGTGTTCATCTATGTATATTTACATTCGGGTTTTTTTTAATCTCGTTGAAGTGACGTCTTCCTTAAGCCAGATCTGCATGTAATGCGTCTTATCCAAACGATGCTTGTCGCTCAGAGACCGCGCATGCGCGTCATTTGATGGAGTACGTCACATGACAGCTGTCACTTATCTAAATAGCGTCCAAACCACAAGGGACTCATTAGCAGAGGAGAAGTTGTTGGCGTCAACAATATACGACACGTGTGCTTCTTGCCCATCAAGACTGTATTCAAGCTCTGTTTAAAGACTGTTTCTTTTAGATGTTTTTCTTTTATGCCGTTGATTTTTTTATGTTTTAAAGAATAGTAAATGTGTTTATGCAGTTTTTTCAACTATTTACTACATTTTTTTTAGGTAAAGGAAAAGTCTGCATTTGTAATTTTCAAAGATTTCGTTTACTGTAGCATCAATTTTAGAAGGTTATCAAAAACATATCATTATACGCTGTGTAAGAAACTATACGAATATATAGCTATAGATCAAAGTAACTAGTTTTTTTTTTTATACCTGTATGGTAATACAACGAATGTTTAGAAAAAACAGAAATGTTGTAGAGCAGCTAACACTCCTCTGGCGCTCTCAAGATTGCAATGGTCTGTGGACCGAGGTAGCTTTAAAAATATAGACAAATAGCAGTCCGGGATTTAGGGGTGTCATTGACATTCTGAGATCAACTGAATGCCTCAGTCGTTCGCTTTGTCGGACCCTCTACCCTTGAGCGTAGAGAAACCCAGACAAGGCTCCACCGAAGGTTTGAGTCTCGTCTGGGGAAAAGCAGACAAGAAAATTTGTTCGAGCTTAAGGGCTCGGTGTTCCCACTTAAATGGCCTTGTGCCGCATTAAACTCGGACATCTGCCCATGTAGAGAGGTGGTTGATACTTTCGGTGTGTCATTGAAATTTTGAAACGATCAACTGCTTGCATCAATCGTTCACTTTGTTGGACTCTCTGCCTTTGAGTAGAGAGGTACCCAGACGAAGCTCTGCTGAAGGGTAGAATTTCGTCTAGGGAAAAGCAGGCAAGAATTTTTGTCCGAGTTTACGGGCTCGGTTTTACCCACGTTAATTGGCCTTGTGCCGCATCTAGCAGGAGCTTCTGCTCATGTAGGAAGGTCGTAAATAATTCGGAGTGGCATTGATATTTTGACAGGATCGACTGAGTGTGTCATTCGTTCACTTTGTCGGACTTTCTTGTTTCGGGAGGAGGAACCCAGACAAGACTCCGCCGAAGTGTAGAGTCTCGTCTGGGAAAAAGCAGACAAGAATTTTTGTCTGAGCTTACGGGCTCAGTTTTATCCACGTTAATTGGCTTTGTACCGCATCTACCTCGGGGTTCTGCCAATGTGGGGAAGGCCGTAAATAATTCGGAGTGTCATTGATGATTAGTATCGGACTGTGCTCTCTGTGACTGTAACGACTTAACATCTCTTCTCTTCTACATCTCTTTTCGTCTACTATTTTTTTGTTCTGTCTTAATGGTGCTTGTCTTATTTATATTAATATCCCTTAGCACGGATATTGTGCTGTAGATACTCAGCCGGCATCTTCTGGGTATCGTTCTGCCACCTCGGCAATACAACAGACATGTGACGAAGAAAATGCATTATTTATTATAATAGTGGTAGATAAAGATTTGTTGTTTCGACTGGCGAAATCAGTACGTCGAAAAAATAAACATACGTCAGAAACAATAGACTGACGACGAAAATATCAACAAACAAAACATTTAATCCTTCTTAGTTTACCCTTACTTAAACAGTTTTAAGATTATTCGAGAGCGTTCTTAAATTTAAAATTTTGAAAACGACATTTTTCCTCCAATTTACTTCTGTTTATAAAATCTTTACGTTTACCTTGATATAGTATCTTAGGAGACGAAACGCGTTGGTAGATAAAATTTCTTTTCTTGTATAAGTATGCTATAATTATGAGAAATTTATTGAGCCGTAAGTAGGCTTTGCGCTTCTAGGTAGATAATATATTCTGTAGTGCTGGGTGTTTGTATGCGTTTTGGAGGATTTTTGCTCGTATAGATTTCTAGGTGTTCTGCAGTTAGAAATTTATTATGTAAATCATTACATCTATTTTCATTTTTTTTTTCCGTAAAACATCAAATTGTTTATGAAATTTTATATTTCTTGCTAAGTCAAGTCTATTTTAAAACTCTTTAGTTCCTTGTGTTATGGGAGACTTTATATATATATATATATATATATATATATATATATATATATATATATATATATATTGTTTCTACACGTATTTTCTTTTAGTGTAGCATTAGTATTATAATTGTATTGAATGTAACGGACAAGGAATGTTTTGTTCAGTTTTTCTATTGTTCTTTTATTTTTCTATAGTGCTTTCAATCAATTTATCAGATATTTCCAAGGTCTGTTCCATATAAAAGTAATACTGTATAAAACACCCACACACACACACACACACACACACACATATATATATATATATATATATATATTAAAAAAGGATTAATTCAAAGATGTTGAATGGCCATTCCGATATGAAGATCCCCACGAGGGACAACACATCACCTCAGATTTTTATTTTTATTTTATTTTATTTTATTTTTTATTTTTTAATTTCTTTGCAATCTATTTATAAAGGAAAAGTAGACTAATTTTTCTCCAGTTTCTGAAAGGATTTTTCTGTTGCTGAGGTGATGTGTTGTCCCCCGTGGGGATCTTCATATCGAAATGGCCATTCAACATCTTTGAATTAATCCTTTTTTAATATATATTTGCTCTGTAATATTTTATTACATGGAGTTCTCTTCCTGTATCATTTTTTAATATTAAAATAAAATTTTTAATATTAATTAGGATCGGGTTTTTTGGAATTTACCTTCCTGCTTTTTTCCCTTGGATTGAAGTATCTGAATTAAAATATATATATATATATATATATATATATATATATATAAAACGAAGATTAACGAAATGGTTATAAACAACCGACAATTTGAAATTATTTGTTTGAACATTATTTTTGATCGGTACTCGTATTTAAGTAGACTGTTGATTATAAACAGAATATCTACTTAAATACGAGTATCGATCAAAAATAATGTTCAAACAAATAATTTTATATATAAACTATTATGGACATTATCAGATCTAAAAGTAACCGAAATCAAAATGACGAACAAGCAGGTGTATACCGAATAAATTACCGGGACTGTTCCTCCATCTACATCGGAGAAACAAGTAGAAATCTAAAAACACGTATATATGAACACAAAAGAGACATCACTAATAATAATCTAACAAATGCATTATTGATTCACAGAAATAAATTCAACCACAATTTCGATTTTAAAAATGCCACACTAATAAAAAGAGTAAACAATTTATTCAGAAGAAAAGTTCTCGAGAGCGCCGCTATCCAGTACTACCAAAACATCAATCTGCACCCCGGATTTTTCCCAATCTCACCTTTACTTATGGAAATTATACTAAAACAGACTAACATACATAATAAAAATTTCAAAGAAAACGGTTGAATTCCCTTCATTTTAACATCTCGTGACTTTGCGCTACACATGAAGGAATTCTAAAAACTAAAATATTCTGTTAATCTTTTGAAATGATTTGTGAGCGTCTTTGTGGTTGCCAACACTGTTTGTTTATAGATACGTAAATTAGAATAAAGCTCATTTCGTCTTTTTGCCTTGATAAAGTTCATCACAGGACGAAACGCGTAGGCGATTTAAAATACAGTTTTCCTCTTGTCTTTATTTTATTTTATTTAACCATATATATATACGTAAATATTATAGAGTGTATCTGTAGAAGGGATAAAATGAATAAAACGAGAAAATATTCTTAACCGACGCTTTTGTTCCTCTCAGTGACTTTATCAAGGACTCGTAAAGTCAGTCAACTGCCATACGCGATACACGCTTGGGCAATCACGTCTCGAAAGAGACATAATTGACTGGTCAGAAGATTATCCCCCATTATGTCGCCATTACTTTCTGCGGTAGACTGGTTGCTAGCCAAGGCTATAGAGCCCAATCTGCCCTGTTATATAACTGGAGAGACGAGACGGATTAATACCCTCCCCAAGGGTCCTTGAACGTAAATAAATGCAAAGAATTCAACTGAAATTCGAACTCGGCTCCTCGATTTGTCATTCTGAGTCGATATCCACTGCACTTCAACGCACAGCCAGCATCGCCGAGGACAAACGTGTCGACTAAGAATTGTTTTTCTCTTGTCTTGTTTTATTCATATATATATTAATAAAATAATGTCCAAATCGGCAGCTAAAAATTAAAGATTATAAGCGAAAATCTTAAAATATAAAATAAAGAGAGGGCTCAATAACAAAAGTCAACAGAGTCAAAATATAATATATTTTACTATTATTAATACAATAAGTTGAACAATTAGATAGTAACCAATGTTAATTTTATAAATTGAAATTCTCTTTTTTATTTTAAATTGTTCTCTGACACTGAGATTGCATAACTTTATTAAAATCTTTTTTTCGTTTTGATTTTTTCTTCCCGATGTGTGTGTATGTGTGTGTGTGTGTGTGTGTGTGTGTGTGTGTGTGTGTACGTGTGTGTGTGTACGTGTGTGCTTGTATCAGTCATGAATGTACTGATCCGACTATTTTAACAACGTCATATATGTGTGTTATCTCACGTATAACTTCATCTGCAACTGTCCTCCTAAATCATCTCTGCACATGTGCCTGTTTGTACGCATTTAGGGACCAGAGTTTTTGTATGAACAAATAAACGACTGCACCTCGCTCTCCCTTGTGGCAGGTGGAATTTCGAGAAAGAGCGAATAACTTGAAAGAATCTAAATTAGCCAAAGTGATAGAGAGGTAGGTAGTGAAATGGAAAAAGAAAGTTTATAGAAAAAACGGCAACCGGCGACGATGACAACGAGCGAGGTTTCTTTCAAAAATGGAATGACGTCAGCGGAAGTCGCCGCGGGGGTCTCGGTTTCGAATTGATGATATTCTGGCTCGGAAGCTTAGAAAACACGTCGCACACCAGGGAGTTGGAGAATTGGGGTGGGGGGAGTGACGTGAAATTATGGAAGTAGAAGCGTATATACATTTTTAAAAATCATGATGAGTTAGAAGGATTTTATTCGGTGATGGTCGAAAAAAAAACAACAACAACGCAAAATAAAGAAAATAAATAAATAACGCATTTGGAAAATGTATGGCTGCTTTGGGTTAAACAGGATCGTTGTGAGTGAGAGTGCTGCAGACTGTCTCATGCAAGTGAGAGCTTGTGTTAGAGTCAGGGAGAATAGAGTCAGAGAGAGGGTTTATATAACGTGTTTACTCTTGTAATCGTCGCACGTTTTCAACTATATTTTCTGAATCCATCTGTATCTAACACAGTTTTTCAAAGGATATATAAATTCGTAAAAAGTTTACAAATTTATATGTCCTTTCAAGAACTGTGTTCCTCAACTGTCCAAATTCGTAAACAATTAGATTGGCTATACCACCACAAAATTGACGAGAAGTTTGACCTTACACCTTTCCCACAACAGTTCCGATCTCATTTAAACACACGTCGAGATCTTCCAATACCTATCCGTGATATCCTCGTTGATAATACATACACAATAGCATCATTCACATGCAAAAGAAGATAAAAAAAATAATCGAGGCATTACTAATAAAAAAGTGAAATCCTATACTTAATAACATCAATTATGAACACGGTCACAATGTGCTTACTGTGTTCGAAACTTAACATAAACAAGATTCTATATCCATAAACTTTCCACATGTTTATTTATAAGTAAAACAAAATTAATTCTTGAAAATGGCTAAAAGTATAGCCAAAACCGGTCGAAAGTACAAAAGGTTTGGACAATTTTTATATAATTTCAGTTCCGGAAAAAAAATTTATACGAACACATGAAAAATTATATAAAAACTTAAAGATAATACCATGTCTGTCATTTATAATGAAACCTGTATGAAAGAGAGATTGTTGCCCAAATACACAATATATATATATATATATATATATATATATATATATATATTAGACATCCACATACAAGCTTGTTTCGCTGTATCACAGCTTATCAGTATGACTAGACACATCCACTTGCTTCTGGCCAGGATCGAAACTCGACCGATTTAGTGTCAGTCGGAGTCGCTACCCCCGAAGGCATAGGCGCATAGAATCAGAGAAGGAAAATTTTAACGTGTTGTATATAAGCAGTGCATACACACGCCAGTCACCGAAAGAGTAACGCTTATATTGCAGAAGTGGAAACTGTTTTTAAAATTTTATTCTCTAGAGAGCTCAATCGTAATGAGAGCATTATATATATATATATATATTATAAGTATATATATATATATATATTAATATATAATCAGAAATATACATATATAAATATATATTTCTCTCTCTCTCTCTCTCTCTCTCTCTCTCTCTCTCTCTCTCTCTCTCTCTCTCTCTCTCTCTGCACTTCGAATTCAATGATGATGGTTGCTGTGGTTGATTTCATGCCTAACCAGCCCTGTCCTTGAGCAACATCGACGCTCATAGTCAGAGACGATGAAGTCGATAGGTGTTTCTAAGCCTGGTCTTTTGGTGAAACAGGCTCTTCGGTGCGCCTAATCTGGTTTCGATGGCGAGGTTCATATCTTGCCACAGTAAGGCATATCCTTTGCAAGGCTGAAAGATTTAGTATTATTCTCCCCCACCCCCCATTATGTGATACTGGGAATAGAGCACGCTTTGAGGTTGGATTTCAAGGCGTCCCTGTACCTTTTATATTAGCCTCCTTGAAAGCAGAGTTCGTTGATTACTGCCATATAAAAGAAAACTTTCGGTAGTCTTCTGTCCTTCATTTGAATGATCTGTCCGTCCAGAGTAAACCTTATAGAAAACATTTAAAGAATACTTGATTCAAAGTATCATTACCTTAAAATAAATTAATGTTTAAACATATTAATTCCCATAGCTGTAAAAATATCGATAATGCTTTCTTTATATCATTGAAGTTATTTATGTAGGGATGCGTGTCTGTATTAAAATTAAGATTCAAGCATAAAATGTTCAAATAAATGTTTACAGATGAATGTGCGTTGTGATCCAGTAGATATCGACTCGGAACGAGAAATCGGAGAGCCGAGTTCGAATTCCAGTTGAATTCGTTGCAATCATATACACGCAAATACCATTGGGAAAGGTATTAATCCGTCTCTTCCTTCCAGTTATGGGTTAAATAACAGGACAGATTGGGTTCTATAGCCTTGGCTGGCAACCAATGTACCACAGAAAGCAATGGCAACCTACTGCGAGGTAATCTTCTGCCCAGTCAGTTATGACTCGAAAGAGACATGATCGCCCAAGCGTGTTTCACGTATGGCACTTAACTGACTGAGTTGGGGGTTGTATTCGAGAATGGGGAATAATGAAAGACAGTTCGAAAGTTAGTGGTAGGATGCATTTTAAGTGTTAAGAAGGATTTTATAGTCAGTTAAGTACCATACGTGATACACGCTTTGGGCGATCATGTCTTGAAAGAGACATAACTGACTCATGACTTCCAATCGAGGCATCAGGCTAGGAATGGAGGTTATATACCCAAGTGATTGTAATAAAGGTTTCAGTTCAAAGAAGGCCGGGGTATACAACGGCCGAAACGTCGTACAAATGGCAACGAAGATGAGGAGAATAGTCCAAATAATGTAAATACTACCTCGTCTCAGAAATATAGACAAATACTTCTTTCTTCATTATATATCCTAGACATTTGAGCTGTCACTTTCTTATGATTAAGTGTCCTTTTTTATTATCCCGCAGTAGGTTACCATTTCTTTCTGCGGTTGACTAGTTACCAGCCAAGGCTATAGAACCCATCTGTCCTATTATTTAACCAATAACTGGAGAGAAGAGGCGGATTAATACCTTTCCAAAGGGCATTTGCGTGTATATAATTGCAACGAATTCAACTGGAATTCGAACTCGGCTCTCCGATTTCTCGTTCTGAGTCGATATCTACTGGACCACAACGCACATTTATCTGAAAACATTTATTTGAACATTTTATGCTTGAAACTTAATTTTAATGCAGACACGCATCCCTACATAAATAACTTCAATGATATAAAGAAAGCATCTGTCCTATTATTTAACCCATAACTGGAGACAAGAGGCGGATTAATACCTTTCCAAAGGTATAAAGAAAGTAAAACAAGCAAGAAATGCAAAAAGTGTTCAATTCTTTAGTCTGCTGGAAAAAAAAAAAGTTTTTTCTACAAACAGTGCCTTTTCTTTGAAATGAGTCAAGGCCGTTATCCGTTGAAACGTATCATATGTAGCTCAATCATATTCTTCTTCCATGTGCCGTATTTCTTTTAGGACATGTGCGCGATCGTGGCTCTTCATAACTTCTTCTTCTTTTGTTGCTCTTAGTAAAGTTTGTCTTTTCGCTCAGTTCTAATCCCTGTTCTGAAAACCATTTACAGAATTTCCTTAAGCAGCTTACGCGCTGTCTTCGTCTGTCCCTCTTGCCTTCCGTATGCCTTATAAGTGTCAAGTTTTCGAAAATTTATTTCCTCATTTACAGTATTTACATTTTTCGGACTATTGTCCTCATCTTTGTTGACATTTGTACGATGTTTCGGCTGTTGTACGCTCCGATCTTCTTCAGGTGCTAGGAATTTCGGACCAAACCCTTTATTACAATCACTGGGGTATATGAACTCCATAACTTGCTTAATGCGTCTTCTGGAAGTCATGAGTTATCTCCCTCTAACCCTGTAAGTTACTTGTTCACCACTGCTGTAGTCTATATCCACTGGGCCATATGCTCTTAAGAACACATAGCTCAGTGAATATAAACATTGGTTAGTTTCTGTGAGTTGACCCAAAGAGTTGTGAGTTCAATACCAGGCTACAGCAGTGGTGAACAAGTAACTTATAGGGTTAGATTAAGATAACTGATAACTTCCAATCGAGGCATTAGGCAAGGAATGGTGTTCATATACCCCAGTAATTGTAATAAAGGTTTCGGTTCAAAGAAGGCCTGAGCATACAACGGCCGAAACGTCGTACAAATGGCAACAAAGATGAGGACAATAGTCCAAATAATGTAAATGCTGTAAATACTATCTCGTCACAGAAATATAGACAAATACTTGATTCCTCATTATATATCCTAGACATTTGAACTGTCTCTTTCTTATGAGTAAGTGTCCTTTTTGTTTTCACTGTCTTTAAAATTCTTAATAACTCACATATTCAGTCGTTCCTATTCTCAGCATCTTTCTGTAGAATCAAATTTCTTTTGTCTCAATTCTCTTGTCTATGTGTGATGAGATTTCTCAGTGTTTCTTTGTTTCTAATTAAATTTTCGGATTTCTTAATACTTTTCTTACCTTCTGTAATTCATCTTTTGCTATTCCAATGCGCCTTTAAAATCTCGGTGTAGCATTTTTCGTCTTTTGTTAAAACACTTCCTAGCTCTTAGTAAGGTATGTCTTTTTGCCTATCCCTCCGAGTTCATGTTTAGCCAACTGTTTACTCACGTTCGTTTTGCATGTTATTTATTGCTTTACAATGTCCTTCTTATCTTTAATATGTCCTGTGAGTGTCAATTTCTCTAATTCCTCTTTCCTCATTATGTACCCTAGAAATACAAATTGTCGCTTTCTGATTGTAAGTATGAATGTAATTTTTTCCCATTCTCTTAAAATGTCATCCCTACTCATGTGGTATTCTCAGCGTCTTTCAGTAGAATCACACAACTTTGCCTCAGTTCCTTTTTTCATCAGTGGAGAGGAAATTATCCAGCATATACTGCCATAAAGAAAGGCCGATATTCCGCACTTTTTACTATTGTCAGTTGCTTCTCCAATATTGTCTTTTTGTTATCTCTCCTGAGACTTCTTCCGCCATCAAGCTCTCTAGGTAGATTATGCGTTGTTTTCCTCTTTTCTGCAGGCCTTCTGTCTCGGGAGTAACAAATTATCCAAGTCGTTTTCTTCATTATGTGCTCTAGAAATTTCAACTGTGTTTTTCAGTGTCCTTTTTTCTTCTGTTCAATCCATGATATTCCCGGAATTCTTCTATAGAACTACATTTCTGTTGCCACTTCTCCATCTTTGAGAAAGTTTCTATAGAGTCAGAGTTAAATAGACAACAATCTCCGCTTTTACTTCGACTAATGGCTGTCAACCTGAAACAGTTTTCAGTCTCGGTATATGACTGAAATGAGAAAGTAGGTGATGTCAGCAGATTAAGGAATGTGGTACCACTAGAGAAAATCATGTGATTAGCAACTATGGCGAAGGTCTGGGTGGGCTGCTGTTTTGTTGATGGACATTTTAGAGTCACATGGAAATCATACCGCATGTTAAGTGATCTTTATATTGATTCTTGGAAAATTATTATTATTATTATTATTATTAATATTATTATTATTATTATTTCTTTATACTATTTTAATTAGAACTTTAAAAAAAACTGTCTGAACAGTCTTATTTATCATTTTTAATGCATTAGAGTTCTGAAATAAATATACAAGGAAATCCTGTAAATCCCTTGTTCCCTGTTTAGGATATGGTTTCCGGCTTTCTCTTTTCCGATCTTTTCACTATTACGTAGCCCCCTGCACATCAGTGGCGTTACCGCCTTGCTCGGGGTGATACGATTAAAAAAAAATACTTGGCAAAATCAAAAAGGCATTTGAAGAATTTTGATGTTCGGTCATTCAGTCAGATGTTGGTAAGTGATTTAGCACGTTTTAACTCCTTCACAAAAACGATTGATTGAAATTTGTCATTGGAATGTTTTTTTCTTATTTTTTCTTCTTTAAAATTAATAAGTCCAACTGATTAAAGTTAATAATTTATTATGGGTTACTACCCCAAAATTCAATAAAATTTGATTATTAGAAAATGACACATATTCGATCATCTTCTTCACAATATCGTACATGTCAGCCAGTACATTGGTTCAAATAGGATAACTGGATCTATTCGAACTTCACTCGCTTGTCGTGCACATTTATACTTCTTCAAACTTTGTGGTGGCAACTTGTCGATAACAAACAAAAATGAAACCAACTTTAGATTAAAATTCATTGCATTTAGTAATTGATTTTCAACAAAGAACTGTTCTCACCAAAATATGGCGACACCTACGAATGAGTCTGTTCAGCGCATGCGCGTTCTATTTCAGTTCTTTTAATGTAAATTCACCCTTGTTTGCAAAAGAAAAGTGCAAGGACAGTGATATTTAGAATCTATGGCCAAGATAAGTTTACAAAGTGGTTTAATGCAATAAGCCAATGGCTTGCAACGGCCAATACCAACCTTGTCACTGCAACTCACTGGCTTTAGTCAAGTACAGACCGGAAATTGGTTGTTGCATTACGCTGTATGCGTAACAATAGCTTGGTGTAAATAAAGCTTGACTACGTCTAGAGTTATTAGACGCCATGTTGAAACATGGCAGCGCAAGTGTGAAATGAACGTTGATCTTATGGGTTTGTTTACATTTTAACGGAAAGCACCGAAATGTCATCTTTGTCACTGTATGACTCAGAACGTTTTTCTCAAAAGGGGAAGGGTATGAGAGAAACTGTTGACCTTTCAGTGGTCGCATTTTATATACCGTCCGGCCGCCTCGTTGTTTTTGCCTTGAAGAGATTTACAGTTACACTGTCTGTCACCAATACATTCAGTCTACCTATGAACTGGGCTTTCATACCAACAGGTGAATCGATCAGTGACCGTGGCAGTTGGACTAACTGAACTATAAACTTTCGTCCACTAATCTTACCAATTCTAATACACACACACACACACACACACACACACACACACATATATATATATATATGTATATATATTTAAATATAAAACTTTAATCCAAAAGGAAAAGCAGGAAGATAAATCCCAAAGACCCGATCCTAATTAATATTAATTACATTAATATTAAAACTGATCAAGGTGGACGGCTCAGTATAATTAATATTTAAATTACAGAGCCATTTGAACATATATATATATATATATATATATATATATATATATATATATATATATATATATATGCGTGGGTGTGTATGTATATACCGTTTCATATAACAAGTAATAACAAGCGGATGTGCGTTATGGTGTCGGATATGCACTTTGGTGCAGTGGATATCAGCTCGGAACGGTAGAGCCGAGTTCGACTTCTAGTTGAATTCGCTGCAATTACTTAAGTACAACTACACTTTGGAAAAGTATTAATCTGTCGCTTCTTTCTCCATATGGGTTAAAAAGCAGGACAGATTGGGTTCTACAGCCTTGGTTGACAATCAGTCAAACACAGAAAGTTACGGCAACCTACGGCGGGAAAATCTTTTGCCAGTCTTTAGAAACATGATTGCTCAGGCGTGTATCACGTATGGCACTTAAATGACTCACTGATTGACTAAATGAAAAAACCGCTTCAAAAGCACAGTGCTCAATGCAAAATATAAAAGGTAGGGACAGACAAACATACAAAAAATAAAATATATAAAAATGCTTATATTTTACTGCTTTTCATGACTTCTAGTTTTATAGACACACGCGGTTTATTTGTTTGTGGTTGCTCAATCGTTAGGCAATTGAAAAGAACAGAGAACTCAATTCAAAAATAAAAATTTTAGAATTGAGTTTCAATAATATATATATATATATATATATATATATATATATATAAATGCTTAAATAAATAATTTATATATATATATATATATATATATATATATTATGGATATTATGAGTCAAAATGGAAAACCTTCTTGATGATGAGTTTCGCCGAAGTGACTTCATTTGGTCTCAGTAACCTCATGCCGAAATAAAATAAAAAAAATCTGTGTGTAAGGAAAGTACGTTGGAGATTTAGAGGATAAGAGGGATATTAGATTAAATTTCCTTATCAGATCAGATGTATATATATTTTTTTTTCTGGTAGCTTACTGGTGAAAAGGCATTTTAGAAAAGCAGATTTTTTGTGATAAAGTGTTCAGTATCAATATAAGGATATCGCGTTAATAGAATTAATGTGGAGAATTTAGTCCCTTAGCTGAGCAGTGTTATTACAATGATGCTCTCGCGAAGTGGGCATGACTTAAATACCATTGCTCAGCTAAGCAATCAGTTTCTCCACATTAATTCTATTAACGCTCTATCCTTATATTGTTATTAATGAGAAACTTGTCACTTACCTGAGCAATGGTATGTCATCAATGGTGACTTCGAAGTTTCATTAGGACACTATTTTAATAACATTGCTCAGCTAAATGACACGTTTTTCTACATTATATATATATATATATATATATATATATAATGTGTGTGTGTGTGTGTGTGTGTTTCGTGAAAATGACCGACAAGGAAGTTTAACTTCAGTTTTTATTCCATTTTTCCAGTAAGTTTGATGGCGCCATCACAATCAAAATAACCCTATCAGGTCTGTACTTGCGATCACTAATATGTTGTGTGGTTTATCATGCCGAGTACAGGCCTGTGTTTCTTGTCACAAATCAATTGTCTATGTTGGACACACTACCACTTCTTCGTGTCACATCAATCAGAGTGCAATAAAAAATTATTAACCGATAGTTTACGGGATCACCCTGAGGACATTCTGGCTGAAAGTAGAGGAGTACTTTCAATGCACTCAGGTGACGCGCGCGACTGGAAATCACTCAAGCATCTTGCTATTAAAAAAAACTAAAAAAAAACTGAGTAAATCATTCCCACTTTTACTGAAAACTTTGAAAGAATGCTCTTTTAAAAAACACAAAGTAAATTACGGTACAGTCACAACATGAGAGAGCGTAACAAAATCAGAAACATAACACCTTGAGAATGGCAACAGAAGTGGTTGAATGCGCATGGAAAAGAATTACGTAACATCTTTACATTTCATATCTCCAGCAAAAAGAAAACATGAGTAAGAATACTGAAAAAGTTAAATCAAATATTAATATACAATATATATACTATAGTCATCCGCAAACAGATCTGTTTCGCTGTATCAGAGCTCATCAGTACGGTTAGACTCCAACTGCTTTGTAACCCAGGATTGAAACCCGACCGAATCGGCGTCAGTCGGCGATTCTAACCCTGGGCTACGAGCGTTCGGAGGAAGAAGGCAGACTTTTTAGCGCGTATATCATTATATACGCCCAATAGCCATAGTGCTTTAATTCATTATTGAATGAGCGATATATATATAATCATTTAGATAAATTTCATTAAATTAAATTAAACAGACAAGGCTTTTCTGTTTAATTTTTGTTATATTTTTTCAATTTTCAGTTTTGTCATGAGATCAATCGTCCTAAAACTTTAGGGTCGACGAGACACTACATATATTGTAATTATGAGTCTTCAGCAATATCGCCTGACGCAACACACACTTCTCCAGAATGGCTTGAATTTAATTTTTTGCTTCTCCTAAACTAGTCTCCAACCAAGGCTGCATGACACAATCTTGTCCTGCTATTGTCACCTCCATAACTTGGAGGTGAATAAATTTATATTCTTTTAAGTGTATTAGTACGTACGTGAATGTAATAAACTCGACTAGAATTCGAACTCGGCTCTCCATTTCCTGATTTCCGTCCGCTATCCTTTACACCCACATACCTTCCCAACAGAAATAAAATATAACAATTAACATATAACACGCATTATATCTAAATTTTTAAATCCCAATGGGTGTTTATTAAACAGACTTGTGTTGCCAATCAGATAATTCTCTTTTATTGGTGAATTCTTTTTTGTTATTGTAGTAATATAAATTTTTTGTATTCTTGGCAGTCCATACAGTGAGGAAAAAAACATAGCACAGTATATTTTAGTATTTTATTTCTGAGATCAGATAGTGAAACACTTGTTCGGCAGAAACGAACAATAACTGGTATCACAGAGACAAAATGACACAATAATCAAAAGATATCTCATATTAACTAAAACAATGTACACCGGATGATGGTCGGAGTGAACTTGGCCAAAACATTTTGATTTTAATATTATCTATATCAAGACGAGAACAGTAGTTCAAAATATTTTAAAAAATTATGCAATTTAGCATGTTTTCTAAGTTATAAAGCAATAGAGACGATGTTGTTTTAGCTACTAAGCTTCCAATAGTTATAGTCAATCAGGCTCGTTTATCATTACCCCATGTCGTTAATAACTGAAAAATTATTATGAATACTTTAACAATTACCATAAAAAAGAATTACTGCATATATCTTTCCCGAGCTTAAAGATATCTTTTAAAATACTTTAGATATTTCAAAGGTTAGAATAGTCTGCCATAAGGCCATATCAATGAAGATAGATACACGGTACGACCAAATTGTTCTGCGATAAGTACTTTCTAACCTTTACATCTATCTATCTATCTATCTATCTATCTATCTATCTATCTATCTATCTATCTATCTAACAGTAATTAATGAACAGTAATGCTATTTAAGGAAAGTAATTTTTTAAAGAATGAATATTGAGGATTGCTTTAACTTTATTAAATTATTTGAAAATTAATTTGAGGTATAATATTGAAGTCGAATTTGTATAATATTGAGAATTATGTTGGCTATGTAATATTTGAAAATTTCCTTGACGGCATATTGAGAATTATTTTGATTACATAATATTGAGAATTTCTTTTGCTATATAATATTGATAACTTTAACTGTATAATATTATTTGAGAATTACTTCGACGCTATAATATTGATGATTGACTGTATAACATTATTTGAGAAATATTTTGACTGTAAAATATTGAGGATTACTTTGACTTCAAAATATTATTTGACAATTATTTTGACGATATAATATTGAAAATTACTTTTACTGTATAATACGGAGTATTACTTTGTACAATATTATTTGAGAATTACTTTAAGCGTATACTAATAATTTGAACTTATCTTTACTAAATACTGTATTTTAAGAATTATTTTGTCCTTATAATATTATTTAGAACGACTGTATTATAATTTTTTTTTCTTTTCTTACAATGTTATTTTTGACTCATTAAAACTGATATTAAACAAGTTGAGCCTGTCGGAAATAAGTCAGCTTTTGACTTGCTTCATTTTGGGGCCGAATTCGAAAATAAAGATGTGTAGGCTTTGTGGAGTTTTATTGAACTCATTTTTTATGGAAGACGAATTTGTTATTGTACAATCCAATTAGAGTGAACAGCATGTAGGATGAACGAACAATATGGACTTGAGGCAAACAGAGAACGAATAAATGATTGGACAACTTGATAAATGGCAGGATCACACCAAACAGGCTTCTGAAATTAAAGAATTATGATGACGGATTAATAAAAGAATAGTCTGGAAAAAAGAAAGGAATAATAATAATAATAATAATAATAATAATAATAATAATAATAATAATAATAAAGTAAATTGGGACATAATTAATATAAAAATATGTATGATTGTGTAGGGAAGATATTCCACCATGAACTGTGCAAGTACATTTTGACCATACAGATAAAGAAAATATGCAGAAACCAGAATCTGCCCTAAAGATTGAACTACAATGGCACTTTGTGATCCCACTCAATCCAGGCCCAAAACCTGGATCTGCCATCAATCTACAACGAAACAATACCAGATTAATGTTTCCGTTCTTCAAACAGACGTCGTATTAGTTTTGAAAAAAAAAATATTTTGACTTTACCAGTGAGCTGAAGAAGTTTTCTAACATGAAAATGACATTTCCGTCAGTCATTATCTGAGCACCAGGAATCCTCCCGAATAACCTGAGGAAATAAAAAGAAAAAACTGGAGGAAAAGAGTTGAAACTATCCAAACCACATCCTCCTTCTTTTATTTACCCTATTTATTCCGGGCATAAAAGATCATAGCTCCCACAAATTTCTATCCATTGTAGCACTAAGCAATCTCTCTCTCTCTCTCTCTCTCTCTGTGTGTGTGTGTGTGTGTGTGTGTGATACACCCTGCTTCTCGCTGGCTCCTTTACCTTCGACATGTGAGCGTCAGGTTCTCCAAACCGTCTTTCTTCATTATACGTCCGAGAATTGTTAAATCTCTCGATTTGATCCAAAACAAAAATGTCGCCTCCGTTTTCATTTTCCTTTAAACTTCCTAGGAAAGTTTCAGCATCCTTTCATCGTTTGGGTTATCAATTGCCAAAAACGATAAAAGGATATCGAATTTTTTATCCTTTTTACTTACAATTTGATCGGCGGTAGATTGAAAGCTTCGTATGTAACATACCCCTTCAAGGTACAACTCTCTTTCTATAATTTGTAACTTTAAGCGAAATTTATCCGTTTAATATATCTCCCTGTTCCAGTTCTGCTATTCATTTACAGAAGCCAATGAAATAGGTTAGTCCCTGCTACTCTTTTTTTTTTTCAATTTATCCTGTTTGTTTGTTTGTTTTTTGTTGTTTTATTTTTGTTTTTTTTTCAGAATTTACCCCAAACATTTTAACTATCTCTTTCTAATTCTAGGTACAAGCGGTATTTGCTACCCTTTTCCTTAAAAGTTCCCCATTGCTCATGTGTAATTTCCATGGACGAAATATCGCAGGCTTCTCGCAACTTTATACAGCAAATGTTCCCGCGATCCACCTTCCTTCGTTCTACAAGTTTAGATCTTTTCAGACAATACCCACTATGCCACGTAGCAGTCAGTCAATTAAGTGCCATACAAGATACGCGCTTGGGTGATCATGTCTCGCAAGATACATGCTTGACTGGGCAGAATTGATACTGCATTTAAAGTTTTGAAAATCCTAGGTAACAATGGACAGGAAACTCAAGGCTAAAATTTTGATTTTAGAATTGAGTTCTCTGTTCTTTTCAACTGTCTGATGATTGTGCGACCATTAACAAACCGCGTGTCCCTATGAGACTACAAGTCGCAAAAAACTGAAATATAATCATTTTTTTTATTGTACTTTTGTACGTTGGTCTGTCTATATTTTTATATGCTGCAATGAGCTCTATGCTTTTGAAGCGTCTTTTTATTCAGTCAGTCAGTTAAGTGCCATAAGTTATACACGCTTGAGCGATCATGTCTCGAAAGAGACATGACTGACTGGGCAGAAGATTATCCCGCAGTGGGTTGCCATTGCTTTCTGCGGTAGACTGGTTGCCGACCAAGGCTATAGAACCCAATCTGTCCTGTTATTTAACCCATAACTGGAAGAAAGAGACGGATTAATACCTTTCCCAAGGGTATTTGCGCGTAAGTGAATACAATGGATTCAACTGGAATTCGAACTCGGCTCTCCGATTTCTTGTTCCGAGCCGATATCCACTGTACCACCACGCACACCCTCAATAACTATGGATACAAAGTAAAAAACAAAAAAAGAAAAGAAAGGGTTTAATTACCTATTCTACTACATTGATGATATCAATCTCATTGCCATTGAATTGAGTTGAAGGGTATCCGTAATACTGTAACATGTTTCACTTTCAGTGATGAAATCGGTACGAATTTCGGATTAGATAAATGTGCAAAAATAACATTCTAGAAAGGGAGGATTTCAGAAACACACTCAATAGATCTAGATTTTGCCCCCAAAATCTTAAACTAAAACAAAAAAGGCTATAAATACCTGGGAGTCAGCGAAGGGGATGGAATACAGCATACCTATATGAAGGAGCAAGTAAAAAAAAATGAAGACTACATGCGTGTTCATCTACTGTTAATTAACGAATTGAATTCAAAAACAGAATATCAGCCATAAACAATTTGGCTATCGTGTGGTGCAATACAGTTTCAACGTCCTTAACTGGACCATAACTGGCATTAAATGAATGGATGTCAAAACGAGAAAGTTTCTCACTTGCCATCGCATGCATCATCTTAAGGCTGATGTCGGTGTCCGATAATCACAAGATAAAACTGTTTAACTGTATCTATCTGACACTATTACACTAAGGTTTCTAGAATTTGCATGTCTCTCTCTCTCTTTCACACACACACATGCACACGCACACACACACACACACACACACACACACACAATATATATATATATATATATATATATATATATATATATTGCGTTAGAACACGTGAAAAACTACAAACTACTATATATATATATATATATATATATATTGCGTTAGAACACGTGAAAAACTACAAACTACTATATATATATATATATATATATATATATATATTGCGTTAGAACATGTGAAAAACTACAAACTACTATATATATATATATATATTGCGTTAGAACACGTGAAAAACTACAAACTACTATATATATATATATATATATATTGCGTTAGAACACGTGAAAAACTACAAACTACTATATATATATATATATATATATATATATATATATATATATATATATTGCGTTAGAACACGTGAAAAACTACAAACTACTATATATATATATATATATATATATTACGTTAGAAGACGTGAAAAACTACAAACTACTACAAAATTGTACATTTTGTTTAGACATTCAAAGAACAATGTCTCCCCAGGTAGTTAACAATGATGGTAAACTTTTTTTAATTTCTCTTAAGAACAACACTCCTTTATTTTTGGAATTTTTTTCCGTACGAGTTAAATGATATTAAAAAAATGAAATAGGGAAGACAAAAGAAGAAAATAAAATGAGGAAAATCAATAAAAAAGGAAAAGAAAGAGGAAAAGGAAAGATTCAGAAGAAATAGAAAGTGATGAGGAAAAAAGTGAGAAAATATAGAGACGGAAGAGCCAATGAAGAGGAAACGAATTGCAGACAGATATTTACGTCAGTTACAATGTTGCAGCTCAAATTTTTTGACATTTAAAAAAAAATTATGAAATCCCATACAAAAACAGAAAGGTTATTCATAAAACATAAAATAAAGTATATAGAAAAAAAAAAAAGATATAAATTCATTAGACAAAATATTATTGTTTTTTATTTATTTTACGTTTCGTTTCAGCTGAAAAATCCTGAAAATCAGTTTTTCACCTGCAGGGGATAAACTTTTCTATCAACACCCATCCATACAGCGAAGTGGTGGAATCATATGAAATAGTCCTAAGAAGCTGATATTTTGAAAGATGAACATTATGTACGACTCCCGTTGCAAAGATAGGCGAATATCTTTAAGCGAAGAAAATAACCGGAACAAAAAGTCCGTATGGACTTCAGTTGTCTGACGATATGCTGCAGGAAGTACTCGCAGTTCTATTCTACCGGATTTCCGGCCAGTGGGAAGCACATCCAGACAGTGAAGAAAGAAATGCGAATTCGTATCGTATGTGCGCACGCAGTTCAGCCTGATAAAAAAATTTTAAATATCGTAATAACTTCAGGCTTTTTACATCTGTGGATATATTTACTTCTGTGAATCAGTAAAGAAATTTACGTGTAGACATGCTCATTACATGATTAATATTAAATTTATCATGTGTTCTCGAAATGTGCCTTCTCTCACTGGACAGACAGTGAAATATTTAACTGACAGGAAAGCTAGTAAAGTTTCATCACAGTCCAGACACTGAATTTTCTCCAGTTATGATTGACGTTTTTATTCTCAATGCGGCTCCTTAACCTGGAAAGTCTATCGTGACTCAAGCTCACTCCAGAACTCAAGTGGAACTTATAAATACGTTCCATCGTTAAAGAGACTGAAAAATGGTCAGTTTATTGTAAGTTTCTTGTACCATTCTAGAAAGTACCTGACTCTTCCCGCCATTACTCAATCTTTACAAGATAAAAAAATATCAGATAAAAAAAAGAGTATTGTTGTCGCATCTGGCTAGGAGATGCCAATTTTTTTATTTGCTTTGTCTTTTTAGAATGATATTCACTCTGTACAAAGCCCAAGATCAGTCAAGGTAGAGGCACAGTATATGGAAATATGTAGGGAAAATAACGGTTTAACCTAGACTTAAACAAGTTAAAATTGTATCGAGAACCATCTCTGGGTCCGCAAAGAAGCGACTCACTTTCAGTTTCGATAGAATTTAAAAGTATTTACACAGCCTTTAAAAGTATTTACACAGCCTTAAGGGTTATGAATAAAAATTAAAAAAAACCAAACGAACATTGTACATCTGATAGCCGTATTCTGTCGGTAACACATGCATTGCTTCACGGAGACTAGTATTCTGTCGGTAACACTTGCTTTGATTCACGGAAACATTTTTTTCCTAATCTTCAATGCAGAACCTACAGATATAATACCGATTCTTTGGTCAAATATTGCGAAGTTGTGTTTGTACAATATTTTGTTTAATCTATTGGTGAATAAAACGAATAAATCAATTTGATAAACTGAAGATACAGTTATATGCCATACGTGATACACACTTGGACGATCGTGTCTTGAAAGAGACATGACTGACCGGGCAGAAGATTTTCCCGCACAAAAATTGCCATTACTTTCTGATTTCAACTGGCTGTCGACCAAGGCTGTATAATCCAACCTGTTCTGCTATTTAACTCATAGCTGAAGGGAGAATAGATTAATAATTTTCCCAAGGGTATTTGCATGTAAAATAATGCAACGAATTCAACTGAAATGTAAAGACAGTGACAGAAATAAGAGATGCTAAAATATTGCATGCAGTCGGCGCTAAAATACGGTCAAAAATCCGTCCTAAGGGCCATAGACACATTTTTGTAAGTGCCTACGGATGCGATGACCTAATTAAAAATGTGCACAGGTATCATAATTAACAGCTCGCCGACAAAATTAAAATTTCACCTGGCCAACATTATTCAAGGATTTAGATACCCGAAAGGAGACTTCGTTCCTGGTGAAACAAACCCAAAAATGTGGTTAAAAGACCACTAACCCGCTCGTCAAGACGATTGAAGCTACATCTCCCACCAGAGCTCAATACGGACACTTTTAAATCAGCACGGATCTCACCGACCTCAATACAAAATATAATTGCCGTGGATGTGATACGTACCAAACAATGCAAAAAGTTTTTTTTTTTTTAGAGCCATTAATATGGAAAAAGAAACAACCTTTGATAACATTATGAACTCGGCTAGAATGTACTGGCCGTATTTGGAAATTAAGAATATACTTAATAGAAAAAGAAGAAGAAGGATATTAATGCATTTATGTTTTTGAAAATTACGCCATTACAAATTGTCAAGAACTGCTCGCTTGAATAAATTATGAATTGTCAATTACGTCGTAGACTTTTATTTGCTCGCTAAGATCGAATCAGGATCTCTCCCTAACCTTGTGCCAGTCGAGATAAAATAATTACGTTAATTCGCCATGTGATGTGTATTAGTTTAAGAATAGAACACTAGAGAAGAGATTATCTTGATTTGATTGGAAAATTGATTGACTCTCTATGTGGTACCGAGCAGGCCGAAAGGCTACCAGCACATAAAATGGAATCAACGAACCGGGTTCGAAATCCGGCTGACGTATGCTGTGTTCAGTTCATATTTTGGAAAGCAATGAATCCCTCATCTCCGAATAAATGAGATCAAGTATTGATCTGGTTCCATATTAGGTAGTACAAGAGTGGCGCCAATTAAATATAGTTTCAGAAAATGGCATGAAAGATCAACCCTATAAATGAATAGTTGGGCACTTTAGGCGGTGTAATGCGAATTAACTATTCACTATTGTTTCGATTAATTACGAGTGAGTCCAATCCTCACTGGGTGCTCTGTACTTCCAACCTTGTGTAATATCTAAGGAATGATTAACGAATTCCTGTAAATGAATAGTTAATCTCATCCTCGTCATTGCCTCATCCTCGTCTTCCCTTTTTTGTTTTGTGCTCCTCCCCCTCCTTTCTTCAAAGTCTACACTTTTTCTTTTTATTTATTTGTCGTTTCTTTTTACTTTTTTCTTCCTCTTTTTTCCTGCTTCTCTTCCTACCAAGTCTTCTCCTCTTCCTTTTACTCCTACTTCAAACTCTCCTCTGCTTCTTTTCACTTTTCTCTCCTTCTCCTCCCCCCACCGCTGTAATTTTTTTTTTACCCGCTTTGGTTTCTTTTATTCTTACTTTCTCTTCTCATTCTTTTACTTCTTCACTTCTCCCTCCTCCTCCTTGATTCTTCCAATTCCGCCCTTAATTTCTTCTTTTCATCATTCTTCTTCATCGTTCTTTTTCTTTGTTCTTTTTTCTTCCTCGTCTCCATTTATTTCTGTTCCTCCTCTTTTTCGCTTTCCTTCTTCTTTTACCTCTTCTTATTTTTTTCATTTTTCTTTCGCAGCCTTCATTTCCCCTCCTCCACTTCTCTTTCAACTCTTCCTCCACCGCCACTCATTGTTTCCCTTCTCTTTTTTGTTCCTCGTCTCCATTTATTTGTTCTTCCTTTTCTCTGTTTCTCCGTTTTCTTCTTCTTCTCCTTTTACTTCTTTTATTTCTGCTTTCTCTTCTTTCCTTTCTATTTTTCTCTTTCTTCTCCACTTCCTCCTCCTCTTTCTTCTGTTCATTTTCTTCCACCGATATCCGTTTCATTCCCTTCTTTTTTTTCTTCGTTCTTCTTTGTCTCTATTTATTTCCGTTCCTCTTCTTTCCCTTCTCTTTCTCGTCCTTCTCCTCTCCCTCCTGATTCCCTTCCCTCTCATTTCTTCACCTTCTTCATTTTGTTCATTTTAGGAAATTTTTTTGCTAAATAACTTAATAAAGAGAAATTTGTCCTGATCAGAGTTTCGAAGAAAAAAAATTAGAGCTTTTCAGTTTGACTGCAATAATAAGATAATTA
Source organism: Ascarosepion bandense (assembly GCA_037127315.1). Taxonomy (NCBI): domain Eukaryota; kingdom Metazoa; phylum Mollusca; class Cephalopoda; order Sepiida; family Sepiidae; genus Ascarosepion; species Ascarosepion bandense. The sequence goes on from JBBBDQ010000559.1 coordinate 2,325,864, forward strand.
CCGAAAGATTAACCGGCTGCGTAGAATAATGAACGAGAGATTCCTCTTTATTTCGCTAAATCACTCTTCCCCTTTTTTGCAATATTTTGTTTTCCACCTCCACCATTCCGATTTTTGCAACGTCTCAGCGTTCAGCGCGCGCTATTGATATCTTGCTGTGGTGAAGTCGGGCATATGATTAATGAATCTGAAGACAAACCAGTCGTCATTTAGAAATTTTCTAAGGCAAAGAAAAAAATAGAAACGGAACGAAATAATAACAAGAAGCTACTCTGATTTCTGTCTTTCTTACTTTCTTCTAAAATACATTATTTTGTTTGTTTGTTGTTGTTTTTGTTGCTGTTTTTTTTAATACTGTATATTGATGCTATTACTAGAAAATCTTTTTGATAGAAATTATTTAGTAGCAAGCTAATACCATGGTTCCGAAAAGTCTTTAATTCATTTAGGTTTATTTATTTACTTATTTTATTTTATTTATTTTTCCTTTTCTTTCTTTATTGCAATTTTTCTATTTGCTCGAAATTGAGCCCATTTTTTTCTTCTTATTTTTGTTTTATTCTTAGAATCTTTTAAGATTTTCGGCTTTGTTCTTTCCCTATTGTTCTCTCTCTCTCTCTCTCTCTCTCTCTCTCTCTCTCTCTCTTAGTCTTCTATATACTTTGTTTTCTCTCCAGACGTAGGAGATCATAGCTCCCTCGAATTCCTATCTCTTGTAACACTAAGCAATGTCTGCCTCCTCCCTCTTTCTCTTTCTCTCTCTCCCTGTCTGTTTCTCTCTCTCTCTCTCTCTCTCTCTCTCGCTATATATATATATATATATATATATCGCTATCTTTCTCTTTCTCCTACTACTTCACTCTTTGTCGATGTGTTACTCTCTAATCCTTTGATTTTTCTATGGTTTCCTTGATTAATGTTTAACCTTAGCTTCATGCACCCATTTTTTATTCTCTCTTTTATACCTCTCACCTACGTTTTTCGCCTCCTATCCCCCTTTCTCATATCTTCTGTCCCAAGGGCAGCTAGAAAGCTTGTCTCGGTTACGACTGACGGAAAGTGCGACACCGAGATCCGAAAAGTATTGGGATGGTCAAAGACGCATCCCAAAAGCTAAGCAAAGTATTAAGTGATAGGAAAATTTCGTTGAAAACAAAGAAAAGAGTTCTGAGCTGTTAATGCTAAACAATCTTCTCAAAGATGAAGAAAAGACCTGAAGCAACAGCATCTTTATAGAGAAAGATGAAGAGGATACCATGGACAAACCCAAAAATGTGGTTAAAAGACGACACACCCGCTCATCAAGAAGACTGCAGCTACATCTCCCGACCAGAGCTCAATAGAGACACATTTAAATCAGCAAGAAAATGTGTTAAACAAAAAGGTTTTGAAGAGAACGCAAACAGAAAGAAAACTTATACTTAACATCAGGAAGAGTCAGTTAAAAATTTCTGGGGCACGTAATTAATGAATCTGAACACAAACCAGTCGTCATTTAGAAATTTTCTAAGGCAAAGAAAAAATAGAAACGGAACGAAATAATAACAAGAAGCTACTCTGATTTCTGTCTTTCTTACTTTCTTCTAAAATACATTATTTTGAAAAAATAAGGAAGGCTTGAAGAATATGATACTCACGGGGTGAATATAGAGACAAGGAAAAGCAGCACGTGACATACTTGATGGGCCTGAACGGATGGATGGCGCAACGGGGTTAGGACTTAAATATGTGGAGGGCTATGATTGCCTACGTCCAAAAGAGGCACAACGCATGAAAATAAAGTGAGTTCGATCTCCATACTTTCACCCTTCTGCTACATTTCAGCTACGCTGCAAAAATTACCATTTTCTTATGCTTCTTTCGTCTTCAATCATTTCCTCACTCTCTGTCTCTGTCTCTCTCTCCCTCTCCTTTTCTTTGTCACCCACTCTCATTCTCTTTCTCTATCACTTATTCCTTTTCCTTTTTCATTTTTCTATGTTTCTAACAATATCTTTTTTCCTCCTCCTTCTCTTTTTATCTCTTTACACGTTTCTCCCCCACCTCTCTTTTGTTTCCAAATTTATGAATGAATTAAAATTATATCATTCTAAATACCATGGACAAAACATGTGAGCAATGGTGAGGTTTTAAAGAGGATAGAAATGAAAATGAAACTAATACTTAACATTAAGAAAAGACGTTTCTGGAACATGTAATGGGGAAGATGGGCTTGGAGAACCTGATACTCACAGGTCAGATAGAGGGAAAAGAGGGGAAAGCAACGCGTAACATACTTGATATGCTTGAGCAAATGAATGGCAAAGCGGGGCTTGGGTGGGGTAACAAGAGAAAGTGCTATGTGCTAACAGCCACTAGAGATAGGAAAATGTGGAAGGCCATGATTGCCTACGTTCTGAAAGTACATGGAAAAGCAGTGTTATATCCCGGGAGGGGATAAACAGAGAAAGAATAGTGCAAGAAATAACACTTAACACTGAGGATATATAAATAGAGATTTATTATACCTCAGTACAATAAACCAAATACAAGTACATCAACGAACAGTTAACACGAGTAACAGTTAAGAAGGCAATGTCTCTTTATAGGACGTATGCGTCCGTCTTGAGAAGAAGGCTTCCGTCTAGTGACGTCTAACTCTCGTCTAAGGCCGATGACTCTCGATTAAAGTCGATGACTCTCGTATAATCACGATCATTCTCGGATAAGGACGAAGACTCCCGTATAATCACAAACACTCTCGTTTAATGACGTACACTCTGTTGTTCGTTCTAGTCCCGGTCATTTATAACCCGGGCCATACCCATTACTGGGTAAAACAGGATATTCCTCCACAACAAGCAGAAAAAACCAATTTGTAGAAAAATACTTAAATACCTTATTATTTTTTTAAATAATTAAGTATGGAATAATTTTACTTTCGTCTTTCTTTTTTCCTTTTTAAGTCTTCTTCTATGCCATGACCCTTCAGTACGTGGGTAACAAAGGCTCTCCACAACTTCCTATCATCCTATGTTTCCATTTCCCTGTTCTGCTATTCATTCACATTTTAGCTGCTCCTTCAAGATGTCCTGTAAGTATCAAAACTTTCAAGGTCTTCTTTTCTAATTATGCGCCCTAGAAATTTCAACTGTATCTCTAATAATAATAATAATAATAATAATAATAATAATAATAACATTGAAAGAATCTAATAATAAAGAATCTCTAATAATAATAATAATAATAATAAAATTGAAAGATTCTCTAATAATAATAAAGAATCTCTAATAACAATGAAGAATCTCTAATAATAATAATACTAATAACATCGAAAGAATACCTGGAAACCCCAGCTTAAGAGATATACAAAAAATTGTCTTATTAAGTACAGCCCACACACTAAGGAGAACTTTGTCTATGTAACGCTAGGGATAATGGGGAAGATAGAAAAAACATGAAATGGAACCATAACAACACGCCACGACCTGCCTTAGGTCTCCCCGCAGACTTGGTTGGTAGTGCGACCATAGCAGAAATCGAAATATGATGAAAAATGACATAATAATAATAAATTGAAAACAAGAGTTGTGCCAGTGATAGTGGGTGCACTTGGAATGATAAAAAATGGAACAAAACAACACATTGAAAGAATCCCTGGAAACCATAGCTTAAAAGATATATAAAACATTGTCTTATTAAGTACAGCCCACACACTAAGGAGAACTTTGTCTATGTAACGCTAGGGATGATAGGGGAGATAGAAAAAACACGAATTGGAGCCATTACAACACGCCACGACCTGCCTTAGGTCTTCTTACAGACTTGGTTGGTAGTGCGACCAAAGCAGAAATCGAAATATGATGAAAAATGACATAATAATAATAATAATAATAATAATAATAATAATAATAATAATAATAATAATAATTCTCCGTTTTATATATAGTTATCTTAAAACGTCCCCGTTGCTTATAACTTCCTTCCGTGTTATTCTCAGCATCCTTCTGTAGAACAACATTTCTGTTGCTGAAGTCTCTTCTTTATTTGCGAGAAAATTATCCAGCATTCGCTGCTATATAGGATTTTTTTTTCTTTTTTTTTTTTTTTGTTTCTAATGAAATTCTGCCTTTTTCTTAAAACTTTGTTTAGCTTTTTGGATATACACTATCGGTCATAATTATTTGGTCACGCCAGTGTTTAAAAAACTGATGTATTTCATGCTATTTTTTAGTATTTATTACCAAGGGAATAATTGTAAATGAGAATAGAATGGTTCTTTTGTTAATAAATATTTTACAATTACCCATATTGCAGTTTCATCAATGAAAAAATGAAGAAAATTTAGGGTAATTCGTACGAGTTCCTCTTTGCTTCTTCGCCTTGTAAAATTTTGCAAAACAAAAGAACCATTCTATTTTCATTTAGAATTATCCACTTAAAAGTAGTATGAAATACATCATTTCTTTTTAAAAACGGGAGTTGTCTAATAATTATGGCCGGTAGTGTATATTTTCCTTGCACTTTACTGTTGTTTCATGCCTCTGGTTTAGTAATATGTCGCTCCTCATGCATTTAATGATTTCCAATTTGTCTTGTAGAGAAAGAAAGTATTATTCCTTTACCGATTTAGATGTTTTCTATTTAACTTTAGGTGTTTTATTTTCATTTTTTAACTTCCAAAAATATTTAGAAAGTGATGTCATATTTTGTTTGTCCTGGATGAGAGGTGATTGTAAAAGCGCTTTTTAAAAACGTTCATAGTGTTTCCAATATAAATTTTAGCATCCTTAGGATTCTCCACGGATGAAACCGAACACGAGAGATTTTGTTAAGCATCTATTAGGTATGGTGCTTTGGTTCGGGATTCTACAATTGCAAAAATTATTATTATGAGGCAAACTAACATGAATGTTAGAGTTATTTTTATTGTTATGTAATTTAATTATTTTTTAAATTGTTGGAGCAACTATAACTGAGTTATATGCGTGCATGTATGTGTGTGTGTGTGTGTGTGTGTGTGTGTGTGTGTGTGTGTGCATGTGCGCACGAAATTCTGTATGCGCTCGTTTGTCAACCTGTCGCAAATCTATTGGTATCTTACCGATTTTCTCTATACGTAGGTAAATCAATACTCATCCGAATCGTTAAAAAATCCTTTACTTTGCACACCTACCTATTTTTCAGCATAATCTTCTTCTTTGTCAATGCACTTAGTTCAGGATAATTGTAAATGTTAATTATGTGTTAAAAGGAAATTAATATTGAGCATCAAGAAGAGACAACTAAAGTTCCTGGGACATGCAGTGAGGAAGGAGGGCTTGGAGAACCTGATACTAAAAGGCCAGATAGAGGGGAAAAGAGACAGGGGAAAGCAGCGGATAACATATTTGAAGGACCTGAGTAAGTGGATAACAGAACAGTGGATAACAGAACATAACAGAAAGCCATGATCGCCAACGCCCTGAAAGAACAAGACACATAGAAGAAGAAGAAGAAGAAGAAGAAGAAGAAGAAGAAGAAGAAGAAGAATCGTGTGCAGTGAACTCTATATGGCAAAATATTGCATCAGGCCGCAGATTATTGATTTTGTGCTAAAAACTCGTCGAATTTTGCACCTTTCTTCCCGAAGGAAAGAAATTTCATTTTTATTTTTCTCACAAAATACACCTGAGGATGGCCAGAGAGTAGATTGAGATGTTGCAATAACAACACAAATACATCAATATTATAACAAAACGAAAGGTTGTACTATGCAAAGTGTTCCTTTGTACGAGCAAATGTATTTTATGCGCCATCAATCCGGGTGTAGGTGATCATGTCTCTCCACAACTTCCAATCCTTTGTAGCTCTAAGCAGTGTTTGCCCTCCCAGTCACTTTTCTGTCATCAATTTACACAATCTCACTAGGTAGATTACGTGCTATTTTCTTCTGCCCTATTGCTTTTAAAATTCCCTCTGAGTGTCAAATTTTTCAATCCCTCTTTTCTCATTATGTGCCTGAAAAATCAAACCTGTCTTATTGATTTTAACTAAAATGTCATTTTTGTTTCTATTTTCCTTAAAACTTCCTCGTTGATCATATTTCTAGTTCATGATATTCTCAGCATCCTTCAGTAGAACCACATATATGTTGCTTCAATTATCTTCTTCATCTGTGCGAAAATTGTTCAGCATTCACTGCTGTATAAGCTTTGGGAAGTCATCTTTCACTGTTTCAATGTGTCTTTTGGTTCCAGAATCACGTTTTTCCAGATAGATTTCCGTAACTTCCTTCTTTTATGTCCCCAGTTCGTAGTCGGTATCTTTGCTCATCACTCTTGCTAACGATCTTTTTACTATTCTTAGTCCTTTTCCCCGCTTTCTTTTATTAACTTACTTTTTAAAATTTCATAGGCTAAAATAATGTTGGGCTGAATTCTTGCCTAAAAGAAGCTTCTTTTGATTCTTCTTCTTTTGTGTCGTGTCTCTTCAGAACGTAGGTGACCAAGGCTTTCCATGTCTTCCCATTCCAGGTAACACTTTACACGCTTTCCCCTGTTACCTCACTCAAACCCCGCTCCGCCATCTACTTGCTCAGGCCCTTCAAATATGTTATTTACTGCTTACCGTCTTTCTTTCCCTCAGCCTGACCTGTGAGTATCAGATTCTCCAAGCCTTCCTTTCTCATCACATGTCCCAGGAACTTCAGCTGTCTCTTCCTGATGCTCAGTATTAATTTCCTTTTCGTTTCCATCATTTCCAAAACCTCATCATGGCTCACATGCTCGACCCATGATATCCGCAGCATTCTTCTGTAGAACTAGATTTAGTTGCTTCAAGTTTTTCGTTCATCTTTGATGATATTGTCCAGCATTCACATTGAAGAACAGACATCACATAGCAATTCGGTAAACTCTTCTTTGTTTTTAGCGAAATTTTCCTGTTTCTTAATACTCTGCTCAGCTTCTGGAATGCATCCATGGCCATTCCAGTTTAGACTAGTTTTTAAAAAAATGTTTTTTTCGTTTCTTCAGATTAAGCAAGTCAAATAACAAAATACTAATAGTTGCCTCATTAAGCACATTAAAAAGGATTACCGATTTAAAGTAAAGCATTCCTTGATTTCTTTTCTTCCCACAAATACAATGTCTAATTGCACCCCCACATTTTTTCTTTTCGAGTATCAAATACCTATTGTGACAACTGCTATTATTCAAATCCCGAATTCCGAGGAAGTTTTGTCCAAATCAAAAATGCAAACGATATACAATATTGATTATTTCAACCAATTTTGCTGAGAGAAGCTCCCCAAGGAGGCTAGCGATGACGCTGACCAATTTTTAATTGACTGGTCAACTCTCACGCCACAGACTGCTCAAGTTGTGCCAATAAATACAGGCCCAAACCGGACACTTTTCCCCTCTCATGGAAAATCGAGCGGTTATTAGTTCACCAATTGAACAGGTGAAGAGGCTCATCCCTTGTTTCCTGTTTAGGATGTGGTTTCCGGTTTTTCTCTTTTTCTCTTTTTCTCTTTTCCAATCTTTTCACTCTTTTATTTTATTTTATTATATTTTTCAATTGGAGTAGATAGACTAAACTATCGCCCGGTTCACACTCCACCCACGTCTATTGAACAGGTGAAGAGGCTCATCCCTTGTTTCCTGTTTAGGATGTGGTTTCCGGTTTTTCTCTTTTTCTCTTTTCCAATCTTTTCACTCTTTTATTTATTTTTTTTCAATTGGAGTAGATAGACTAAACTATCGCCCGGTACACACTCCACCCACGTCTATTGAACAGGTGAAGAGGCTCATCCCTTGTTTCCTGTTTAGGATGTGGTTTCCGGTTTTTCTCTTTTCCAATCTTTTCACTCTTACGTAGCCCCCTGTGCATCAGTGGCGTTTTCGCCTTGCTTGGGATGATATGATTAAAAAAAAAAAAACTGATTGTGACAATTTTATTTAGAGCCTGGCAATGAATGTGGGAAAAGAAATAGCGCAATTCGAACTTAGGAATGCCAGCTTGAATAGAATGGTCTAATCATATACTTGGGATACCCTGCTTTTAAGAGTAAAACAGTTTCTATTGATCAATGAGAAATAAAATTTAAAATATGTTCGAATTCCAGCTGAATTCATTGCATTCACTTACGCGCAAATACCCTTGGGAAAGGTATTAATCCGTCTCTTCCCTCCAGTTATGGGTTAAATAACAGGACAGATTGGGTTCTATAGCCTTGGTCGGCAACCAGTCTACCGTAGAAAGCAATGGCAACCTACTGCGAGATAATCTTCTGCCCAGTCAGTCATGTCTCTTTCGAGACATGATCGCCCAAGCGTGTATCACGTATGGCACTTAACTGACTGACTGACTATTGAAGAAAACGAAAAAGTGATCCTTTCGGATATTTAATATTCTGACGGATCTTAATTCTTAAGTTAATGATTGAAAAAGTTCATGGCGAATTCTACGGCAATAAGATATCTATGGAAATTACCCTATCGGATCGTTACACATTGGAGCTTAACAGCTGTAACAAAATATTGCAGTAACAATCATGACTATGAATGCTAGGTGTTATTTGAAGGAATAGTGGGGTACAAATGAAAAGATTTGAAGTTGACGTCTTTTTCCATTTCACTAAAACAGAGTTGAAATACATTTATTTATTTCTTTGGCACCTCGACGTGGTGTAATGGTTAACCTTAATGAAACCTATATTTGAATCATGATTTTCATAAATCTATTTTTACCGTATATTCTCGCGTATCATGTGACTTTTGAAGACGTAATGTTGAAGCTAATTTTAAGGTCACATTATACACGAGATATAAAATTAGTGTATGTACTATGGTAGTATCTTTTTTATTTTTATAAATTTATAATTAATACCGAATTTTGATCATTGGACATAGGACATATTGAAGGTAAAAAAAAAAAAAAAGATAAAAGAAAACCAGCGAATAGCCTACCTAACGAGAATATGTAAATGGATAGAAGAACACGGATTAGGAGAGATCGCAAAAAAGATACAAAATTTACTAGGAGCTACAATGGAAAAAAGTTGTGGAGAGACATGACCGTTCATGTCCCGACAGGACACAACACAACAAAGAAGACGAAGAAGAATGGGCTAATGAAAAAATCCTATCAAAGTTTTATCCACATTTATGATAATATCTGTCAGTTAATTGAATAACACAAGGGAAATATTAATTTTATAGCGGTGCGTCTTTCAAAACGACTTCCTCAGACTCAAATAATCTTCCGTTGTTAGAATTATATGTATATGTAGATGGGTGGGGGATAAAAACAAAAGCCTCAGTTATAATTATATATCCAGAAAAAAACGCTGAAATACATTCAAATTTTAATTTTAAATTTAAATTTATGAGGTCGGATGTTTCTATTCAGCGTTCTATCGGTTTTGCTTTTGTATTTTGTTGGGTTTTTTTTTAGTTTTTTTTTTTTGCTTTTTTTTTGTTTTTTTTGCTTTTTTAACACTCTTGTTTTATGAAGTTTTTGGAGACGAGTGTAATTGAGTGAGAAATGGAGTAAAAAATTAAAAAGAAACCTTCAATAACGATTTTCCGAGCAGTAATTACTGTTTACTTTGAAATATCCTTTGTCAGTTTTAACAGGAACCATCATATGTCATTATTATTTTCATCAGCTAACTCACCTTTTATTATCAGTATAAGAACTAAAATCATTTCGTCGAAATTTTTTCTTATTTTCATTGCAAAATGAACTGTCGAAGAATTATCAAGTAGGTTGGAATCAAATCTCTATCACTTATTTTCCATGGAGGCTTCGAATTTTGTCCATTATTTTCTTTATTGACCTCATTTCTGTGACATTGGTCAGTCACAAGATCCCATGGATCTGTACCTGGGGAGCTGGTGGTGGTAGCGCAATATTTGTTCTACCACTAGAACCCAGGCTTAAAGCCGGTGGATGCTGCTTCCTATGTTTTACAATCGGGGTTAGGCGATACTGGAATCTCCTCTCCAGAGATCGGTAGTTGCTCCTGCAGTACGTCTACCCTTTCCCATAGTTCGGTATGTCAGCAAGGTTTGAAGTTATAATTTCCCTTCTCGTAGACGGACTTCCTACACAGCCTGGCGGGTTCCATCTGCTTGATTTAAGCCTACGACGCTTGTTATTCCCAAGTGGTCTCCCATTACTGGCCAGGCTCGACGCATTGGTGATCGGTTAAGAGCCAACAGAATATAGCCGCATACAAAATAATCATTTACTTGACAGCGTATTTTATAATGTCGTTGTAATTAAATACTGAATTTATCTCACATCTCCAATAAAAAACAAAAAATTTCCTAAACTCGGGCGCGGAGGAACAAGATCGCATTCTTACTTTAACAACGGACTCATTAAAACAACATAATAAGAAAACAAAGATCAAAGAAAAATATAATTCCAGAAAGCAGGTTAAACGAAACAATAAACAAAAAGAAAAATCTGAGCCAACCTGTCATTCTTCACTCTTTAGATTTCAATAAAGGAAAAAAATCTGTGCAGAAAGATTAATCTACGTTCTTTCACGTAGAAACTATTAAACAACCTTCAAAATGTTGATTAGCCATAGAAAACCAATCAATCGATCATATAATACGATGAAATACCAAAGACAATTATATATATATAAACATATACTGTTAAAATATGAGATAATGAATGTCTATTATGTTTAATCATGAGCCGTTCTAAACATATATATATATATATATAGTTCTGTTATCATTTCGAGCTCTCACGCGGTGTGACGTCATAGAACCGCATTACAAATTTACGAACTGCGTTTGCTATTTTTGGTAACTGTTATCGTTGCCTAGCAAAGTTTTATGTCAACACAAGATAAAATCGTCGCTGATGGTGGATGTTTTTATGTTAACGTTCCTTGTAACCTCTCTGAAGATGGCTCATGTGAGCCGAAAGTTTAGAACCAAATTAATAAAAATTATCCAAATGTTGGAGAATTTTTGTCTTTATTTTCACTTGAAATTAAAGCCAAAATACGATGTTTAGAACGGCTCATGATTAAACATAATAGACATTCATTGCCTCGTATATTTAACAGTATATGATTAGAAAATTATCTGCTGCCGCGATACACTATATATATATATATATATATATAGACTTAAGATTGAGTTAACCTGGGTTCCCACTTTTATATTTACACACGGTCTCTTTCTTATATAGATCACATTTACTCATAAATGTTCAGCTATCCCAGATCCATATGTATCGACGTTCTTATTACATTGCTCTTTTCGAAATTTGGCAGGACATAGTGCTCTATCTATGAAGGTTGTTTAGAACGGGCACGCTTTCAGATTACTCCACACGAACACAGGTTACCTCAAGGCTCTGTCGTATGTTCTACGCCGTTTCTGATCCTTATCAGTTCCAAAGTGGGCAAATGCAGATGACACCACCATTTATTCTCGTCTCACAAGGAAATCTGCCAAGGCTAACAAAATAAACCTGGCTGCTGCTCTTGAAAAGGACCACTAATCTGTGCTTAACTGGGGCAGGAAATGGCTTGTAAATTTTAATGGTTCCAAAACAAAACCGCTCGCCTTTATCCAACATAGAAAAAATTACCTTTCCGCCATCAGCATGGCTCGTTCTAATTTCATGAGAGCCACACAATGCACCTTCTTCGCCTCACTTTTTCAATCAACCCGAAGTGTTTGGTACAAGACCAATTTACAACCATAGCCGACACTCCCCACAACTTAGGAGTTGATCAAAATCATAATTATCATAATTATTAAAATTAATAGAAGGTTGTCAGAAGATGGAAGATTGGATGTTGGAAAAATAAAAGTATTTTGTTTGTATGTTTAAAGTAGAATTTTATTAACAGAACAGAATTACATGAGTTTGTAGGAGTTAAATGTTCAAAAAGAAATAGTAATAAGGAGTTAAGTATATCCAGAACTTGTAGTCGTAAGTAGCAGAATGTGTCTATGTAGAAGGATTAACAAGTTACTAATAAAATCTATGTTCCTTTCTTTTTTTATGGCCGGCGAAAAAGTGAAAAGGAAGGTAAAGCAATAAAGAAAATTGTACTTAGTGAACGTTAATATTTAGGAATCAGTTGAATTATCTTGTTGTCGTCGTCGTTTTCTTTGTTGACTGCGAGAATGGAAAAGAAGAGATAATGGAAATTAGCACGAGTGAAGAAGGAGAACGAATATGTGCCGGGACCTATATATCTCCAGATCAGACTTGAAGTTTTCTTTGTCATATGTTGCCGGTGCATGATATCGCTGCTTCCATCTCACTGACTGTTTCGACTTTCTTTCTGTTTTTATAGCCATTTAGTTTTTCACACTGGATTGTTAACTTTTCTCTCAGTTTTTCAAAACCGCTTCCTTCCATTAGTTAGAAAATTTATTTAACATCTGATCGCAAAATCTGGATTCGTCTTTTTCTTTCAGAACGGGGTCAATCCTTTTCCTATTCGTCAAAATCAAGATTTCGCAAAAAAATTTTGTAAAATTAAAGAAGTGAAAAGAGTTACTTTTTATTTCGTGTTCACCACAGAACGACTAAATCAAATGAATAACTGTGTCTACTGCTAGGAATGTTGGGTCACTGTGTCGTGTCACAAAGTGTTACTCGTCAGAATCCATCCTTATAAATCTTCTATTCGGCTGTGCATTGAATATTATTGCCATATCTGGTCGGGGGTCCTGCTATTCATCTCGAGGTTCTCGACAAAATCTAAAAAATGTATCTGAAATGTAATCGATCCTGATTTGGCATCTCGACTTCAGTTACTATCTCATTGACGTGGGCACCTCGGCGAGGTGTAATGGTTAGCAAGGTTGTCTTGTTAGAACCTATTACAACTGAGTAGTGAGTTCGATCCTCACTTTCGGCCTTGTTCCACATCTAAGCGGCGCTTAGAAAATCAACTATCTCATTGGCGTGACATGGCTTTTCTCTGTCATTTCTTCAAGTATTGCCACCTTTTATCATCTTGAACCCCGTTCATTTTTTTACCCTTCCCTCAATTCCCCCTGTACCCAGTCTTTCCTACACTGTAACCTCTTGCGTACTAGTTACGGCCCAGCCTTACTTGGGGTGAAATGATTTAAAAATAAAATAAAATAATAATAATAATAATTTGCCCCAAACGAATATAAAAATCGCCACGATAGAGTTGGGCAATATTTACATTGGGCAATGTGCAAACATTATGGAAAAGCTGTAAACAAACACTGGTATGAACATCATCCAGCACCGGTTACAGAAATAGAAGATGTAACCATTCTATGGGATTACACCATCTACACAGACAGAAAAATTGAAGCAAACAGGCCAGACATTATTGTTAAAAACCAGAAGGAGAAAACTTGTCTATTAATTGATATGGCTTGTCCAGCGGATTGTAACATAGCAACCAAGGAATTTGAAAAACTGTCAAAATATAAAGACCTGGAAATTGAAATAGAAAAAATGTGGAAATTGAAAACAAGAGTTGTACCAGTGATAGTAGGTGCACTTGGAATGATAAAAAATGGAACAAAACAACACATTGAAAGAATCCCTGGAAACCCCAGCTTAAGAGACATACAAAAAATTGTCTTATTAAGTACAGCCCACACACTAAGGAAAACTTTATCTATGTAATGCTGAGGATGATAGGGAAGATAGAAAAACATGAAATGGAGCCATAACAACACGCCACTACCTGCCTTAGGTCTCCCCGCAGACTTGGTTGGTAGTGAGACCAAAGCAGAAATCGAAATATGATGAAAAATGACATAATAATAATATAGTTAATTATTGTGAATGCCGTTTACTTGACTAAAATTTTTTAAAAACTTTCTATTAATTAATTCTTTGACTTTATTGTTTATTTCAGAATATTTGGCGCGGCAATTGCGATATCGTCTCTCCTTAATCTTCTTCTCCCAGGTGCCGCCACAGTGCATTATGGGCTTGTCATGGCCGTCAGAATCCTTCAAGGATTGGTCGAGGTAGGTGGGATCTTTTGTCTGTTGGCATTATTGTTGAAATTATTAACTTTCTCCCAAATGTTTTCTTAAGTGTCGTTTAAATAATTTCAAAAAATGTAACGTGTGAACATTGTCGTAAGAACATTAAATGATATTCCCTGTTAAAAATGCAGATGTAACGCCGAACGAAATTTTGGAAAAAATGAATTTCTTTGTTTTTGGAAAGCATTGGTGTAACAAGCAATGGATAATACGTACAGGGTATGATGGGTAAATTGTCATCACATTATATTTTTAATTTCGCGCATGCTCGATATTTGCCTCTGATTTTGTCGACTGATTATGGTAGGGTCAGTTGGGCACCGTCTGTAAGAAAAAAAGCACCATGACGCTGTTCACTCCGCCATATATTTGAAATAGCCTGCTGTACTGCTTGACATTCGCGCCGGAAGCTTTAATACGAACATTTCAGAGTTTTTGGATGTCAATCCGAGGTTAGTGCAGACGATTCGAAAAGAGTTGGATGAGTTTAACGGTGATTACGAAGGTGTTTGTAGTGATCACTATTGATGACGACGTTATGGCACCATTCTTTTTTCCACATGGCATCAGACTCAACACGAAGGTATACATCACGTGCCTGGAGAAGGTATTGCTACCCTAGGTCAAGAGAGTACTCTATGTCTGGCAAAAGGACTCTGGACCATGCCACAAACAGCGGAACCCAGTCGTAGCTGCCAGGCAATTTCTGCGACTAAATCACCCGTTACATATGGCCACCTAAGTACCAGGCTGCAACACTCTTGATCATTATATGTTAAGCGAGATACTAACAAAACCCCTTGTAAGACCAATGATGAACTGATTATCACATCATTCACCAACTTAAATAATGAGACCGTCCAAAAGAGTTGCAGGTGATTCCGAAGTCGTTTAAAAGCGGTGGTTAAAGATAATGACAAGTTCATTGAATAAAGTTACTCTTTAGTATTTCAAGATATTGTTTGTGTAATTTTGGTAATTATATCTGTTAAAATGAGATGGCAATGTTATTTAAATCTTTGCGTAATTGATACAATTCATCCATCGCAACCTGTACATGGTAATATCCAAGAGGTAGAATAATTTCGTTATGAAAAAATACTTGACTATTTTGTTCATACGGTCGTTTTTTTTTTTTGTTTTGTTTTCTTACTGGGTCAAAGAGTTCAAAGTGTATATTTTATTTGAATACCTAACGGTAAACGTTCGTATTTCATTAGATTTGTGCACCCTATTTGAATTTTCTTTCTTTATATATATATATATATATATATATACACACACACACACACACACACACACACACACACACACACACACACACACACACAATGTCACGTTGGATACACCGGTTCCCGCTCCATCACCGAAGTTAAGCAACGTTGAGCCTGGGAATACCAGGTGCTGTTAGCATTCACGGATGTGCGGTGGATGTCGGCTTGGAGGGGGAAATCGGTGAGCCGAGTTCCAATTTCAGTCGAGCACGCTGCATTCACTTGCGCACTGGTACCCTTGGGAAAGGTATTAATCCGTTCGTTCCCTCCAATTATGGGTTAAATAATTGAGGTCTGCTGTTCGTGCGATCTGTGGCAGTCATCTGCACCAATTGTTTGTTATCAGCAGTTCCAAGAAGTGTGGATGGTACTACACAATGCCTTCACCACTATAAACAAATCTCTGTGTGGTTGTCTTGCTGGAAAAAGGTTGGACCCTCATACGTTGAACGCGACGGGAGAATCCATTATTACATTATATATATATATATATATATCTTCACCTTCTATTTCAATATTTCCTTTCTTATTTTTATTCACATCATTTTAACAATTTTCATTTCTTTTTGGACTTTATATACGCGTATGTGCCCTCTCCATTAAAAACGAGCTTATGTCACGTGAAAAAAACGAATTTAACAACTCTCATGATTTATCAAAAGGTTACTGAGAATTTCATAGATAGAAGCGAGTAAGCAACAAGGAAATATAAAAGAAAAAAGGCAATGCTTATGCTCAGAATCAGGCAAGGACAGCTGAAATTGGTAAGACTAAATGAGGAAAAAGGGCTTGGAAAATGCAATACTCACAGAGCATATTGAGAGCAAGAGGAACAGGGGAAGGCAGCGATCACCTACCTGATGAGTTTGTATAAACGAATAACGTAGTGTGGAGCAAAAGAATAAAAACATCCAAAAGTGATGAGAAGTTTGTGGTAAACATATTAGGTTGCCCCAAAAGTTCGTAAACACTTGCAAAAATTTGAAATTTTACTCGCCAAGTAATCTAAGGTTACCAGAAAACATTGCAAAAAATGAAATTTTACTCGCAAAAACAACAAAAAGTATTGCTCAAAATAAAAACCATCATTTTAAAAGACTTTCTGCCATCGAACTGCAAGCTTTCGGATCTGGTCAAAGTATTATTCAGCCGGCTTCGAATCAAAGAAGTGTTGACACGCTTCCTCGACTTCATTAAACGAGTCGAATCGGCGGACCTTCAGAAAGTGTTGCATTGAGCGGAAAAGGTCGTAATCTGATGAAGCACAGTCAGGACTGTAGGCTGGATGTGGCAGAACCTCAACTCCGTCTAGCTCTCCAAACTTGTCTTTGGTCTTCCTGTCGGTGTGTGACTTGTTATTTTCCTGTTGCATCAAAGCACGCTTTCGGTTTATCAGAGCCGGGTACTTTTGCTTCAACTTTTCGTAGACCCGCTCAAGTTGCTGACAGTAAAGTTCGGCACTGATGGCACGACCATTCGGAACCAACTCAAAATGCACGATTCCTTCAAAGTTCCACCAAACGCACAACATGACTTGCTGAATCGATCTTGTTTTGGAACCGACGGTGTCTCTTGCCCTTTCTGAACCCATCGCTTGTCTCGAGTGTGCTAAACCAGATAGACCTATTTCGCAAGTTTTTACGAACTTTTGGGACAACCTAAAATTTGTCCATGTCCTGAAGAGACGCGCCACACAGAAGAAGATAATCTATTTTAAAATCAATATGCTGTTATAAATAACGTTTATTTTTAATATCGAATAAGTTTGAGATTTGTTTGGGGTCAATATCTAGTTTTGTGTAGCGTACATAAATATAATATCTGTTAATGAATTCAGTAAAATTATCTGACCGCGATGAGCAATGTATCGGCTAAACTTGCAGAAATTAAGGAAAGTATAGTAAGAAACACGATCACTTTGGTGACGAGAGTAGTTTTTTATCAACCCCCATATAAAGGTGCATCAATAAGTTCTAACCCTGACACGCAGTTAACGCGTCAATGTTAATTTATAATTTTTTGCTGCATAAAGTAGAATTAATATTAATCACTGAATTACGTGCATTGTTAAGGAAGGGGATTATGTTGAAAATACAATTTCTGTAAGTAAATAATTTTTTCATCTTTAGTCTATAAACATATTGATATATGTACGTAAGCATAACATATTCGGTCACAACTGATATCAATTCTGCCTCAAACAGTAAGCACTGTCTATACAAAGATTATCAAGAATTTTGCACCCATCTCTTTTCTGCTTTTCCGGTGCGCGGCGCACAAAGGCCCAGAGGCACTGTAACCCAGGGTTGGGACATGGTGCTCGAAATGGCATGGGAATTTTTATGTCTTGTACGTCCTATATTTATTTTTTTACACCATACAACGTACTGAATTCGTCGGGGCTGCAAGGGTAGACGAGAGCCTGACCCCTTCAATGCAGAATCTACATGGAGATTTTGCTCCACGGTAAAAATTAACCTTGATCTACATCCCGCCTTTGTGAGGAAGCTCGAGTAAATACCAAATTCATTAGTGCTGCGACTGATGAAGAGAGAAAAAGTTTATGACGTAAAATTTAATTAAAATACGAATACTAAAGAATTAATTTTTCTCAAAACAAAATTTTCAAAAATATGGTTATGCTAATCAAACTATTTTTAAAAGAACAGACGATAGATTGTGCGAAGACATGTATTTTTGAAAACTCAAAAGTTCAAGTCACATTCTTTTGAAAACTGGACACGAAATCCACAAATCAAAATTCTTATGCGAAACTGTTTTTTCAGTCGATTTTTTAAAATTACTTCAATGAAGACGCTCATACAAAAGGAGTGTGAAAGAATAAGTAAACGAAAATCCTTATTAAGGAAAACAAGAAAACAGTATTTACATTATTCGGACTGATTTCCTCATCTTTGTTGCCATTTGTACGACGTTTCGGCCGTTCTCTCCAGCCGTCTTCAGTTGCTAGGAATTTTGAACCGAACCCTTTATTCCAATCACTGGGGTATATCATCCTTATTCTATGCGTAAAGCTGCGATTGGAAGTCATGCGTTATCTCCCTCTAACACTGCAAGTTACTTGTTCACCACTGCTGTAGCCTAGTATTGAACTCACAACTCTAAGAGTCAAGTCAGGAACTAACCAACGTCTATATCCACTAGGCTATGTGCCCTTAACTCATGACTTCCAATCGACGCTTTACGCAAGGAATGTGGATAAGATACCTCAGTGATTGTAATAAAGAGTTCGGTTCGAAATTCCTAGCACCTGAAAAAGGCCGGAGAGTGCAACAGACGAAACGTCGTTCAAATGGCAACAAAGATGACGACAACAGTCCGAATAATGTAAATACTGTAAATACTACATCATCTCAGAAATATAGACAAATATTAAGAAAACAGTAAATACCAACTGACATTGCATTTTAATTTTTGAAGATCAAAATTGGCTTAAAAGCAAGAAGTCGGAAGAGACTTCCAAAGGCGAAAAATGCGATAAAAGAAACTATCAGCAAAGAACTTACGGTCATATCAAGCCAATTCAACTGTAAAATGATGATAATTTGTTACCAATCTAATTCTGAGCTTTAGTCCATACTGTTTAGATATCATAGTGGAAATTTCATCAGAACAATTGCTATGACAGTATTTCTAGTAAAGGCACAGGGAAGCTGCATTACATTGGTGGGAAAATAACTGAAGCCGAGTCGCCAGATCAGGACTAATGACATAGCAGATTCTTCTTTGGATTTTATCAAGAGTCTAAATATTATTATAAAATAGTGGATAGTATTTATTATTGCATTCCGTCTTAACTAAAAACAAAATTTTTACTTTATATTCAATCCGGTTCCTTCAATCTTTTATCCTTTTTTCTTTCCCCTCATTCTCGTCCGTATTCTTTCTCTCTTTCTATCTCGTTCTTCTAAGCCTTTCTTCTTCTCGTTATTAGAAACTACGCATTTTACGCATTATTATTATTTTTTCGCTTGTCTTTTTTCAGTAGCCACCCAATTTAAACTGTCTCCAGATTAATGCTCACCGACCAACTAAAATTTTCTTTGATTCTGTTTTTATTTTTATTTTACGTTTTCATTTTTGATTCACTGTTCTCGTTCGACCGACTTTTCTGGCATCATGAGCCTCGAGGTACATGAGGCCCTTACACTACCACCGAGAAAAAATAAATGAAATAAAAATAAATCAATTCTTATTCCGTTGATGAAAGTGAAGACAAGAAAAAAATAGTTAAAACCCGTAAAGAATTGTTGTTGTTTTTTTTTTTGTTTTTTTTTTATCGTTTCGTATTTTTATTTTTATTTTTTTATTTTTTAAACGTCATGCTTAACTTCCGGCATATTTTCCAATTTCCTGTTTGTTAGTAAGACTAAACATCTTCTATTTCAAAGGATCCCCGTCTTAAAATTTTGGTTTTTTTTTTCATTGTTTACTATATTCTTCTTCTTCTTCTTCTTCTTCTTCTTCTTCTACAACTACTACTACTACTACTATTACTACGTCTCTGCTGTCTTTATCCCAATTTATTATCAGTACTACTACAGTTTTTGAATTTGTGTTGTGGTACAGTGAATATCGGCTCGGAACGAGAAATCGGAGAGCCGAGTTCGAATTCCAGTCAAATTCGTTGCATTCACCTAAGCGCAAATACCCTTATCTCTCCAGATATGGGTTAAATAACAGGACAGATTGAGTTCTGTAGCCTTAGTTAGTAACCATTCTAACGGAGAAAGTAATGGCAACCTACTGGGGAAAAATCTTCTGCGAAGTCCTTCATGTTTTTTCGAGACATGATCGCCCAAGCGTGTATCACGTATAGCACTTAACTGACTAGTGTTTTATTTTGTTGTTTTATGATTCTCATATTATTTTTCTTGTTTTTAACCTTTCTTGTTCTTTCATTTTCCCCCTTCTTACCCCAGTGAGGATACCACGACGTGGTGTAACATTCAGCCAAATTGTCTTTCATTCTCCCCCTTCTTACCTCAGTGAGGATACCACGACGTGGTGTAACATTCAGCCAAATTGTCTTTCATTCTCCCCTTCTTATCTCAGTGAGGATACCACGACGTGGTGTAACATTCAGCCAAATTGTCTTGCGATAATAATTGTGACTGAGTAGTGAGTTCGATCTTCACTGAATACCCACTATTTTAGGCCTTGCGTAACATCTAAGCTAATCACCTTTCCTACCTCAGTGCTACTGCTTCTTAGATTTCTTTTCCTTTTTTTCACGTCTCTATTTTTGGTTGTGATTCCTTAACTCTTGAGTTTTAATACTTTTAAACTAGGTGATGTCGTTAGTACGCAACATGCCTACGAGATAATATATGAAAACTGAACAACAAAAATTTACATGAATTAATGGCGGTAAACGAGAAAACATTTTCCCTGCTTTCTATTGCCGAAATCAATTTGATGCATTAACGTGGCAAAAAAAAGAAAAAGAGCAAACTGATGATGACACTTTGTTTGCTTCTCTTTGTGAAACGTGCAAGTAACACCAGAAGCGCTAATTTCATGTACCCTAAAATGAAACCGATTCTGAAATCAGAACGTTATTAAACCGATACAAAGAGAAATCTTATTAAAAAAAAATACGCACTTTCTAAATAAAAGGCTATCTACAAACTCAAGTAACATAAAAATATTTAACGAAAACAAATAGTGAATACTGAAAAGATTTTGAATACCCAAACGAGGGTACACCAAACAAAAACAAAAGAAAATGAAACACAATCTGGTTTAATTCACCCAATAACAAAAATATAAAAACAAAAATGAGAAAAATATTGTTCAAATTAATAGCAAGACACTTCCCTAAACATAACAAGTTATCAAAAATCAACAAAATCACAGTCAAAATCAGCGACAGCTGTATGGAAAACATGGAGAAAATAATACCCAAACACAAGAAATTAGTTAAGACCAATAACAAAACTACAAACCAACGACATAATACGAACAATTGCAACTGCCGAAAGTTCGACAAATGTCCACTTAATAATGAATGTCTATCCAGCAACATAATATACAATGCTATCTTGACAAATAACCGCAATACAAAAAAAAAAGATTTACATAGGAGCAACAGAAAAATCGTTTATAGAAATATTCATTAACCTCAAACATCACTCAAACATTGTTCTTTCATTCTTCACTTCTTATCTCAGTTTTTTAGATTCTTGATGAATATAAAACAATACAATGTTATCAAAATATATATGGAACTAGAAAGAACATAACATTACTGTGTGTATGTGCGTGCGTTTGTGTGTATATATTTATAGTGTACAGCAGTTTCATTTGTTAATCAGTGCGTATATGTGAGCGTGTTTATGCGTGTACACTTATAAAATATATAATTTACATAAATTTACCCACCATACACTATGAAGGAGGACCTATTCGACGTATAAGTTTTATGATCAAAATCAACTGATCAATCGGTTAGAATCCTTTCAAGTTAAACCTGAAAGAATATGAGAGACTTAAATGCAATTTAGAATTACACCTGCCTATTTATTAAATGTGTGGCGTAACGGATAGCGGCTCGGAATTAAAAATCAGAGAACCGAGATCGAACTCCAAGCGGATTCTCTTACTCTTGAGAAAGGCATGAATGTGCCTCTTCAGCCCCCAACTACTGATAAATAACAGGGCAAACTGGGCCCTACTGCCTTGGTTGGCAACTATTCTAGAAGAAAAACTCTGACTTTCAACTAGCCTGGAGACGAGTGAGTTTCATCAAGCTATATTGCTCAAGATACACCATGTTGTGCAGCTACGGCCTTAATTATTTACTGGACTCGTAATTTATTAATTCCTTGTGATTTTTGTTTTATATTATATATTGTCCTTATATTCGACATTAAATGATTGAAAACGATCGATATGTTGTTAATTTAATCGATGAACTAACCTAAATGTAATATGCATTGAGAAAAACGTAGTCATGAAACAGTGTTTGTGATATGTCCCGGAAAGGGATATATATCAATACGTGGTTGATAATGATTAAGGCAAATGTAACCGGGTAAGTCAATCTAATACGTAGACGTAATCGTCGTATGCAGTATCCTGAGACGTAGGCGTAGTCAATAGTAGACGTAGATCTCTAGTGGAAATATCTTTAGATCTCTATCACTCACTCTGGACGTCCTTGCCTTTGTCTGTATTTATGTCTGACACCAGCCAATCACATTCCAGTGAAGGGGAACCAAGGTGTGTACATATTCATTACCTATTCATTACATCAGTTTGTCAACCTTTTTACTCTACGGCGCACTTTAAATTTTAAAAAAGATTTAGTTATGAAGACTGAAAGCAGAAACGTAATAAAAAGTATCCTGAAATAAGCATTTATTCTTTAAGACATCACGTGTGCTTTGTGTCTATTTTTCTTAAAAATATGTATATTTTTTAAATATTATAATTAATTCATAAATTACTCTTCTGTTAATTTGGGACGCGCCTAGACAGATTTCATATCGCATTAGTGCCCCATTCTGTCTTCTTCCATCAATAAAGAAGAATATTCACTTAGACAGCTTCTTCCCAAAAATTATTTCTTTGTACAAACTCCTGAGTAGATACTCTCCTGATTGCTACAAACTTAACTTCATCAAGTTGTGGATCAATCGTTATTTATCCTAAATGTCCTTATAATATGCACTTCGTACTTCCTTTATTTACGTCCCTACAATACCCGCATTCAATAACCCTCTACCATAAGTGGCTCGTGGGCTTGGGTGAAAAACAACATAAAAAACTATTAAGATGGCACGCACGAGATCATGGGAGTCCAAAATAAATCTTACGCGCGCATAAAATTCATAAAATAGTCAGTAGATATAATACAGCAATACAGGCTGAGCGAACGGCTTCAGTTTCCTTCCAGTATTCAATTTTCAGTTCCTTTTGTGACGCCTGAGTGCAGTTGTGCGACGCATGCGCACCTGTGACCTACCATTAGCACAACGAAACCTCGCTTTTCTGCGCAGGTAATTAATTTATAGAGTTTGATCAAGAAACGATAATTGTGGCAGGTCGCCTCCTCAACATCTGCTCACCTTTTTTAAATAGAAGAACGAACCTTTTGCAAACAGAATAGCAAAACAAAACACGGAAAAAAAAGCATGATTACAAAGAGATGAACTTTTTATATCTGTTTCTTTTTTTCTTTCCTTCTTTCTTTTAATTTTTCCCTATTTCTTTCTTCTATTTTATTTTATCTTTCTTTTCTTTTTTTCTTTTTCTTCTTCTTCTCTTTGCTTTCTTTCTTCCTTTTTATTAACCCTTCTTTATTTTTTTTCTTTGTCTTCATTTTATTTTTCATTCTTTTTTCTTTCTAATTTCGTTCACTGATTCATTTTCTATTCTTCGATTATTTAGCTTTCTTTTTATTTCTTTCGTTACTTCTTTTTCATTTCACGCCCTTCTTTCTTTTATTTTCTCTTTTTTTCATTTTTCTTCTTTTTCTTTCCTTTTATTTATTTCTTTATTTTTATTCTTTTCAAACATTCTTTCTTTTATTTTCTCTTTTTTTCATTTTTCTTCTTTTTCTTTCCTTTTGTATTTATTTCTATTCTTTTCATTCATTCTTTCTTTTATCTTCTTTTTCATTTTTTCTTTTTCTTTCCTTTTATTCATTTCTTTATTTCTATTCTTTTTATTCATTCTTTCTTTTATTTTCTCTTTTTTTCATTTTTCTTCTTTTTCTTTCCTTTTATTTATTTCTTTATTTTTATTCTTTTCATTCATTTTTTCTTTTATCATCTTTTCATTTTTTCTTTTTCTTTCCTTTTATTAATTTCTTTATTTCTATTCTTTTTATTCATTCTTTCTTTTATCCCCTTTTTTTATTTTTATTTTTTTTATTTCTTTTTATTTATTTCTTTATTTTTATTCCTTTCCTTCTTTCTTTTATCTTCTTTTTTCATTTTTTCTCTTTTTCTTTTCTTTTATTTATTTCTTTATTTTTATTCTTTTCATTCATTCTTTCTTTTATCTTCTTTTTCCTTTTTCTTTTTCTTTCCTTTTATTTATTTCTATATTTTTATTCTTTTCATTCGTTCTTTCTTTTATCTCCTCTTTCTTTTTTTCTTCTTTTTCTTTCCTTTTATTTATTTCTTTATTTTTATTCTTTTCATTCATCCTTTCTGTTATCTTCTTTTTTCATTTTTTCTTCTTTTTCTTTCTTTTTATTTATTTCTTTATTTTTATTCCTTTCCTTCATTCTTTTATCTTCTTTTTTCATTTTTCTTCTTTTTCTTTCCACTTATTTATTTCTTTATTTTTATTCTTTCATTCATTCATTCATTCTTTTTTGTTCCTTCTTTTTCCTTTGTTTCTTTTCTTTTTTTTCTTTATCTTCCTTTACTTACTATATTGCATAGGGCTAAATATTTCACTTCAGAATTTCTCCGTGAACGTTGAAAAAATAATTGACAGAAATTGTTGCAAGCATTCATCTTTTTCTTCCATGTGCCATGGCACGTAGAATATAATGGCTCTCCCCAACTTCTATACTTTGAGCTCTTAGCAACGTTTCTCTTTTTACAATCCCTCAGATCAGGTTCTTGCATCCATTTAGTCAAGATCATTAATAGGTTACTCACTTTTTTTTTTCAGTTCCTCTTGCCTTCAGTTTCAGAGTTCGTTACTTTGTCGAACACGCTGTCTTCGTTCGGAGAGGAACCCAGACGAGGCTCCGCCGAAGGGTAAAATCTGGGGAAAATAGAGAAAAGCCCAATCTGGCCTTGAGCAGGATCTGCGGGATATTTTTGACTGAGCTTACGGGCTTGGAATCTTCAATTTAAATGACCTTGTGTCGCATCCACCATGTGCATCTGCATATATATATATATATATATATATATATATATATATACTAGCATCATAGCCCGGCGTTACTCCTTCAACTCAGAACATTTTAGTAGTAGAAGATGCCAATAAGAAGAGTAGATGGAAATCATTTATTGAAAGTTGGAAAGGAGTGCTGAGCCGGTTAGTAACCATTTTCATCATTAAGAAGAAGGCATTGAATGCATGTTGCTCTAGTATTCGAACGGAGTATAAATATAAAGTGTAGTTTTAGTGCCGGCTATACTTTTGTCTCCTTCTAAGGGGGTGGGGGCTTTGATCTGGACATGAATAGAAAACATTTGCAGAAAAATATTCACATTTTTTTGTTGACTAAATGAATTTTTAAAACGTCGGAATAAAAATTAAACGTAAAGGCTCATTTTTTTGTTTTTTAATAAAATAATATTTTAATCGCGTTTGACACGTGTAATTTGATTTCTGTGACGTAATTTACCAACCATCTTAGATCTTAGATGTTTTACGGAGCAAATGTAAACAATAGGCTCCATTAGTCAAAATGCGCGAAAGGGAAAATTGCTGAACTTAAACTCAAAAAGTATGTGTCGACCTGGCTTCACTGCAGATATGTCTCCCCATAAAGTTTGAATGGCGTAGATTAAAAAATGTAAGCGTGCATAGGGAACAGTCACACAGTCACAGATTACCTTTTATATATATATATATATATATATATATATGTGTGTGTGTGTGTGTGTGTGTGTGTGTGTGTGTGTGTGTGCGCGCGCGCGCGTGTGGGGGGTATGGGGGTGAGTGTGTGTGTAGTAATCTTATTATTTATAATAAAAACATTTTTTCGCTACACAAGATAAAATGTTTCAATACTATATTCAGTACCTCATCAGGATATATCCGACATCTACTTATCTGATATTTGGTTATCGCCTGTTTTGTAGCGAAAAAATATTTCTATTATAAATAATAAAAATATCGCTATAAATATTACTCTACTACGTAACGAGCACTGATAAAAAGTTCTAACTACTCCTAAGAAATATATATATATATATATATATATATATATATATATATATATATATATATAAATATATATATATAAGTTAAATGGAAAATCCTTAAACAAGCAAGAACAGCTAAATCTATAAAGGAACCATGTTTCCTCTGTCTTCAAGAAAAAATTGAGATCCTTAAATATATGAACAGTAACAAGCTTTTAAACCAGAGGCATGAACCCACAGTAAACTGCTAATACTAACACACCTATTACCTATCCACCTATTACCTCAAATACAAACATTCTACAAAATTTTAAGCTACAAAAAACTTCTAAGCCATCCAAGCAGAGAGATGAACATATTATGGGAACCAGTAATACGGAGTGCCAGAGAAAATCATTCGTGCCAAACCTTGCAATATGAGCTCTGTTAAAAAATATTAGAGAAAACCATTAAAATCAAAAAATTGCAATATGGTAAAAAATGTTACTAAACATCAGGCTTATAAGTTTCGAAAATTCAATTGTTCTTGTCCTTAAGGACACATGGCTATAGACATTGGTTAGTTCCTGTGACTTGACCCAAAGAGGTGTGAGTTCAATACCAGTCTACATCAGTGCTGAACAAGTAACTTACAGGGTTAGAGGGAGAAAACTCATAACAACCAACAAAAGAAGATATACGGGGTGGAGATGATATACCCCAGTGATTGTAATAAAAGATTCTGTTCGAAATTCCTATCACCTGAAGAAGTTTAGCTAGACATATCCACTTGCTTCTGGCCGGGATCGAAACTCGACCGATTTGGTGTCAGGCGGAGTCTCTACTCCTTAAGCTATCGGCGCATGGCAGCAGAGGAGGGAAATTTTAACGTCTTGTATATAAGCAGTGTATACAGTAAAATTGAGCCACCACCGACCGCAGTTTCACACAACGGATCGTCAGGGCCAAGCTAACAAGTTAGATTAAAAACGGCAAATATATAGAGCTCAAAAGAAAAAACCAAATTAAATTAAGTACATATATATATATATATATATATATATATATATATATATATATATATATATATATATATTCCGTTTGGTGTCGCGTGCCTTCATGACTTGAGTGATCATTAAAATATATATAAAATAAATATATATATAAATATATATTTCTTCTCAGCGGTAGATGCAGCTATTCAGGTCTGTTAAAAAATTGAGTCCATGCCGTAGCTCTGAAGTTTATATAGAAGGCCAGCATCTCAAACTCTGTCAAACGCTATTGAGATGCTCGAGTTTCTCCATTGTATTATGATCCTAGTATGCAATTCAATGACAGCCGTTAGCACATCAGCAATAGACCTGGTGAAGCGGAAACGTATATTGTTTGTTAGAGAGGTGACCGTGAGAAGTGAGTTGCGTAATCACTTCAGCATTGATTAGAATTTCGAATAATTTTCATGAATAGTGATAAGATACTAATAGAGCGATAGTTAGAGGGGTCCGAGCGTTCATCAGGGTTTAAAAAAAAGAATACATAGAGGACTTCCAACAATATGGACAGCAAGAAGTAGAGAGGCAAGTGTTGTAGTGTATGGAGAGAACTAGAAATTACTGAGGGGCACATTTCTTTAGGACTAATACTTGGATTCTATCACCTCCACTTGCCTTATGAGAGTCTAATTTAGATATGAGGACCGAGAACCGAGAAGGGTTTATGCAGCTATCACTCGGTAGAGCCTCTGTTCTAGGTGGAATATCAGGTTCGGGTATTCGAGCCCAGGCAAGTGTTGCGCTGGAAGAGAATTTACGAGCATAGCATTCAACCTTGTTTGCTGTAAATGTGAAAACTTCGAACTAATAAAATAGGGAAAGGATTGAGGGTTTGCTTTGTTCAGTACACACTTGCAGAACCGTCAGTAATCTCTAGAACCAAACTTGCGAGATGCTATAAGCTATTTCATTCTATCAGTAAACAATAACTTTGCTTCATTTAGGACATGCTTGTATTTTTTATAATCTTATCGCCCCAAGCAAGGCATTTTAATGCCACTGTTTTGCAGGGGTTACATAGGAGGAAAGTTATGAGAAAGATTGACAGGTTATAGGGGATGTCAGGAAGTGAGTAAGAGAAGGATGCGAATACTGATGAGAGTAAAGTGGACGGAGAAAGGAGCATGAGAGAGAGGATGCAGGTTAGTGTGATAGGAAATGACTATTGATTTTACATTTAAATTCTTGGAGATTGTAGCTGTCGGGGAAGCAAGTAAATGGAAGGAAATTTCATAGGCGGGAAGTGCGAGAAAAGAAGCTAGTGGAGTAGAATTTGCATTTACATTTTATTGGTTTCACGGTAAAAGGGAATCCGTGAAAGTATTTGTAGAAGAGACACGAGGAAGCCAAATTGCGCCGGTAAGAAAGTGACTGTATCAGAGCTACCAAGTCGGGATCGATCACATTACAGATTCTCGGTTAGATTTTGTCACGGACACCTAGGTGGATAGCAGAAGCAGTGCACGGGCGGATGGTAGATTTGTATATGTGCAGGATTGTTTCAGACAGGAAAAACTTCCTGGCTCTACACAGAGAACCGACCTTCTTAGTAGCGGATTTAGCTATGGATTCTATATAGTCATTCCACTTGAGGTCTGTTGTGAGAGTTAACTCGAGGAAGCGCAGTGTTTTGCTTTCAGGGAGACTAACCTGATCCATGGTAATGGAGGGTAGGAACGATTCTGTGATTATTAATAGATAGCAGCTTCGTTTTGGAAGCATTAAAATTTAAATTTAAATTTAATACGCCTTTGACAAACAGAAACCTGTTGTAATCAGACGTGTTACTCCGGTACAGCCGGAAAAAGTGATTTCCGTGGACAATTGTGATTAGAGGTGAGAACTATAGAGATGAACGTGATTTAACTTAGAATTTCTTTGCTGGAATGAAAGCATTGATATCGGCTTTCACCTAGGAGGACTCCTCAGAGGAGCATTTTTGAACCGGAAGATTAAAACTTCGTTCCCAGGGACGTCACGAACGAAATCACGGAACTAGTCCCAATCCGTAGGTTGATAACAAAAAGATATCCTGTTGGTGGCAGCTTCTTGACTGGTGAAGGAGCGGAAAGTGATATTTACAGACACCACCGCGTGATCAGATGCCAAGATGGAAGAGATGCATAACATGACATGAGTCCGGAATCGAAGTAAACATAGGTCTAGAAGAGAAGTGTGTCCTTCAAGGTTACTAGGAGAAAAAGCACTACTTACGTAAGATATTGAGTGATTGAGAAGTTAAGGTTTTTGGATGGTAGCAAGGTCGGTAACAGAGTTTCAGCCACTTGATATGGAGGGCTTAAAGTCACCGAACACATATATTTGCAAACGAATAAAAAGGTAATGACCAAGTCTATATTGTCAAAAATACTATCTAGAATCCAACAGTCATGAGAGGAAGAGGAGCGGTAAAGAAAGAAGAGATATCTGACTGAATTTAGTAGAGACGGACACACGTGTAAGAATGGTATGGAGATTTAAGAGAGAGTTTCCAAGCCAGCGGGAGATGTAAACTTCCCGGCCATCCATGTGGACATTAGGGTCCTTTTTAAAGAGAGGAAGGTAACCAAGAATCGCGTAATCAGAGAAGGGGATTGCAATGATAAGATTAGTTTCACAGAGAGCTTGGATGTCTTGGGACTTTTCGAAAAGTAAAAAGTAAAACTGCAAAATTTGGTACGAATGCAACGGATGTTGAAGGAAGAAATTGTGAAGGGTTTGGGTGATTTTTTGGGGGGTTGGTTTAGTTTTATATCTTTGATAGGTTATTGTCATGGTGAGTCATTTTAGTCTGTTCGACTGGTCATGGTGAGATATTTTAGTCTATTCGACTGGTCATGGTGAGTTATTTTAGTCTATTCGACTGGTCATGGTGAGTTATTTTAGTCTGTTCGACTGGTCATGGTGAGTTGTTTTAGTCTGTTCGACTGGTCATGGTGAGTCATTTTAGTCTATTCGACTGGTCATGGTGAGTTGTTTTAGTCTATTCGATTGGTCATGGTGAGTTATTTTAGTCTATTCGACTGGTCATGGTGAGATATTTTAGTCTATTCGACTGGTCATGGTGAGATATTTTAGTCTATTCGACTGATCATGGTGACTTATTTTAGTCTATTCGACTGGTCATGGTGAGTTATTTTAGTCTATTCGACTGGTCATGGTGAGTTATTTTAGTCTATTCGACTGGTCATGGTGAGTTATTTTAGTCTGTTCGACTGGTCATGGTGAGTTGTTTTAGTCTGTTCGACTGGTCATGGTGAGTCATTTTAGTCTATTCGACTGGTCATGGTGAGTTATTTTAGTCTATTCGACTGGTCATGGTGAGTTGTTTTAGTCTATTCGACTGGTCATGGTGAGTAATTTTAGTATATTCGACTGGTCATGGTGAGTTGTTTTAGTCTATTCGACTGGTCATGGTGAGTCATTGTAGTCTATTCGACTGGTCATGGTGAGTCATTGTAGTCTATTCGACTGGTCATGGTGAGTTATTTTAGTCTATTCGACTGGTCATTGTGAGTTATTTTAGTCTATTCGACTGGTCATTGTGAGTTATTTTAGTCTATTCGACTGGTCATGGTGAGTTATTTTAGTCTATTCGACTGGTCATGGTGAGATATTTTAGTCTATTCGACTGGTCATGGTGAGTTATTTTAGTCTATTCAGTCAATTCGACTGCTGATCAGAACAGCTTCTCTCGATTCAACGCAAGAGTTTAGGCTCCTAACAACCAGTCTGGAAGTAGCAACCAGGGAACTACCCTGCAATACTGTGCAGTCGACAAATTCAAATACAAACAACGAGCATGCGTGAAATTAAAAATATGAAATGGCAGCAATTTACTCATCGTACCCTGCATATATATATATATATATATATATATATATATATATAGTTCAAAGAATTTTCACTTTAACTGAGAGGGTTCATGGCGACTTCAAAGTTTCGTGAGTACACCGTTATGACGCCTTCACTCATTGGGGCTGGTTTTTTATCTGCTGTTGAGTCCTGGTTCCTTTGCCTACTTATACAGAGCCTGGTGCAATTTGATATTTTCTGGGAGCGAAATGTGTGTATGTGTGTATGTAAATACACACACACAGATATATATATATATATATATATATATATATATATGCATGTATATATATATATATGTGTGTGTGTGTGTGTGTGTGTGTGTGTGTGTGTGTGTGTGTGTGTTTACCATATATTTTTCATTTTATCTAGAAATATTGTTATGATAAACGCACGTTGCCTAACTATTTGCGCTGTAACTCAGGCTATAATACAGACTATAGCTCATACTGTACCTCAAAATGTTCTGCTATTTTTTTTTCAACTTTACTTCTTGTTTATTTCATTCGTTATTCTTTTTATGTACTCTTGGATGTTTCATTATTTTAATTTTATTTTTGCAATTCAGTTGTTCCCATTTCCAGACAAGTGTGGTGGGAATGTCAACTC